>CM061230.1:100557351-101037814 GCA_030844895.1 Ambrosia x helenae | reverse complement strand
ATATTTTGTCCGTTTTATTTAGTTAAACAATATATATGATTCACAGATACACAACTTCTTAACAAGGATAGTTAGAAAGCCATCTGTCACCTTCATAGGGGCCATATCATCTAATTCAGTAGAGTGAGGTCAATAGGTCATAGAACATGCTGGCTTCTGAAAGCTTCATGGAGAGAAACTAAAAATGCACAAAGAAGAGAAAAAACTGTACTAATTAATTTTGAAAAATATTTTTCATCAATAATTCTGAATATTGTTTGTTTATTGTTTTAATTGTTAGTTGCACAATTAAATTACCTGAATTTGATTCTGCAACGATCCAACATAGTTGATTATTACATCCAACATCACATGGCATTCCCATTGTCTATAGCAAATAACTAAATTTAAATGAAGCAAAACAATAATATATTATGAAGATAATTTTTTGTAATTGTCAAAGAACATTATGAACAAGTAGAAAAAAATGTATATATGTATATAAAGATTAACTCATATCTTTGTACCTTGTAGCATCCGGGAACCATATCTTGCAAGCGTCTTAACTTCTCATTGATTTTTTTTTATCTTCTCATCTAATGAAAACATAAATTTTTTGGACAAAAAGAATGTTTCTAAGCATGATGAAATTAGCTCTAAGATTTTGTTTGGGGTTATGAAAAGACTATTAGTATTCAAGAAATTGATTATAATGAAGTAGTATATATAATAATATAGATGAGGGGTTGAAAGGTCTCACATTTAAGATGTATCATAGGTTAGGTTGTAATTTGTGTTTTAAAAGTTGGACATAAGGGCATAATTGGGATAAGATTTTAGGATGTGAGGTATTGGATTATGTTTAAATTTACTAATCTACCCTCCTAGGTGTCTTAATTGTCACCACTATGCAATTAATACCCTTAATTTTTTTTTTTGCTTAAATATGTTGTACATGTTGCTTGTTAAGTTGTACGGAAATGAAAATTACTATGGTGGCCATCACTCCTCCTTAATAAGATACACAACTTCTTAACAAGGATAGTTAGGAAAGCCATCTGTCACCTTCATAGGGGCCATATCATCTAATTCAGTAGAGTTGAGGTCAATAGGTCATAGAACATGCTAGCTTCTGAAAGCTTCATGGAGAGAAACTAAAAATGCACAAAGAAGAGAAAAAACTGTACTAATTAATTTTGAAAAATATTTTTCATCAATAATTCTGAATATTGTTTGTTTATTGTTTTAATTGTTAGTTGCATAATTAAGTTACCTGAATTTGATTCTGCAACGATCCAACATAGTTGATTATTACATCCTAACTTCATTGGCATTCCCATTGTCTATAGCAAATAACTAAATTTAAAATGGAGCAAAACAATGATATATTTATGAAGATAATTTTTTGTAATTGTCAAAGAACGTTATGAACAAGTAGAAAAAAATGTATATATGTATATAAAGATTAACTCATATCTTTGTACCTTGTAGCATCTGGGAACCATATCTTGCAAGCGTCTTAACTTCTCATTGATTTTTTTCTCTTCTCATCTAATGAAGACATAATTTTTGGACAAAAACAATGTTTCAAAGCATGCAATTAGCTCTAAGATTTTGTTTGGGGTTATGAAAAGACTATTAGTATTCAAGAAATAATGAAGTAGTATATATAATAATATAGATGATGGGTTGAAAGGTCTCACATTTAAGATGTATCATAGGTTAGGTTGTAATTTGTGTTTTAAAAGTTGGACATAAGGGCATAATGGGATAAGATTTTAGGATGTGAGGTATTGGATTATGTTAAATTTACTAATCTACCCTTCTAGGTGTCTTAATTGTTACCACTATGCCAATAATACCCTTAATTTTTTTGCTTAAATATGTTGTACATGTTGCTTGTTAAGTTGTACGGAAATGGAAATTTACTATGGTGGCCATCACTCCTCCTTAATAAGATAATATAGAATATAGATTATACTACATTATTAACCTATAATTATGAATTATCATAGTTTTGAAATTAACGAAATAATCATATTTGCTTATGATAATCAGTTGAAAGACGATCCAAACAAGTGCATGAAAGAATGACGACGAATGTTAGTGAATGTACGTCGTATATCTATATTTTAATATGTGCTTACAGATCTGCATGGTTAACTTACTTACTTTTCATCTGCTATAATAATTGCAAAATTTCAATGGGTTAATTTTAGTATTTGCGTATAACTGCATGCTTTTGCATTTAAACTTTTATGTTCTTGCGTTTAAAAATTAATGTATTTGCGTTTAATGATAAATTTGAAACTATTGTGTTGAACATCCAGATGATGACTTCCAAGCCCCATTGACTAGTTTACATAATTAAAATCGTCTAACGCGCATCGAAAAAATCTGAATCGGATAGCGATTTTGAAATACCGACAAAGAAGTTAAAAATGATTTAGCAGTAAAGTCAAAAGAGTTTGTGCAATATAGTCACAAGAGACTTAAAATGAGATGTTCTCCCTCTAATTTTATGGCAACTATACAATACTTAACGGATGCACAGAAGACTGATGTTATAAGAATGGGATTTGGAAGCATACTATCGATGGAATACGAGTCAACTGCTACAGCATTGGGATACTGGTTGTTAATAAACTATGATGATGAAACAAACATACTAAATATGGGCGATCATAGTATCAAAATAACATCATCAACAGTACATGAGGTTTTTGGCATACCTAATGGAAAGATACCAGTTCTCGAGAAAAATAAGCCAAGAAAGATATGATACTACTATCGATGAATTTAAAAACCAGTTTGATAATTCAAGAACAAGTGTTGGAGAGTACTAACACTAATTGGAGATAATGTAGATGGTGAAGACTATTCAAATTAAACCACGTTACTACATTAAAATTGAAAAAAATCCATGTTAATTGGGTTTTTTTTCTTCATTGTGTCTTCTGCTCGTTCATTGTGTTTTTTAGCCAACACATGATCTAACTTTATCTATTGTGTTTTTAGTATGCTTTCCATTGTGGTTTACGTTGTTCATTGTGTTTTATGCAATTGGATTTTGTGTTTCTGGTGTATATTATGTTTTATTTTGTTCATTGTGTTTTAGTCTACTATCCATTGTGTTTTAGTATGTTGTTTATTGTGTTTTTAATATGTAATTCGTTGTGTTTTATTCTGCTGTTCATACCTTATTGTTCATTACGTTTTTAGTTAGGAATTCATTGTGTTTTACGTTCTCCATTGTATCTTACCAACTGGCTTTTCGATTTTTCTTTCAAAAGTATAACAGTAGGGTACTCATATTATAGATAATGGGACGCTTGATTTTATGGTATTAAAAAAAACATATGACATATAATTACGGATGTTTAAAAAATGGGAGGAAATAACATGTGACTTGCATGCATATATTCATTTTTCATGTTTCGACAAAACTACCATTGACACTTGTTTATTCCTTGGACACATATCACTCTCGAGTGGCTTCTCACTCTTCTCATTTTTGTTAGTCTTTGTAGGATAACTCAACCCCTAAATTATTAATGTTTAAAAATTGTAGGGGAAAACATGAGAGAAAAAAAGACTTATGGAGAGAAATAAGAGGAAACTGTCAGGTGTCATGGTTTATTTTTTTTTTTTTATTAATAATTAGACCATGGGTAATGGTTAATGCCTCTTTAAGGGCATTTTGCACCACATCATCATCATAATGTCTTCTTCAAAGAATGTGTAATGGTTAATCCCTTTTAATGTCCCCTTAATTATTACTTTCCTTATTTTCTCTTCTCTTTGGGCATTATACTAAAAATGCCCCTCCTTCTTCATGCCCACATAATACCCATTACACATGATCTTATATGGGGTCTCAGGTCATCACAGAAATCAGATTTTGGATATTAAGACTCGTTTTGAATGTCTAATTAGTGCTTAACCAACTGTCCACACAAAAAAAAAAAAAAAAAGTTATAGCCTCTAACTTCGAGGGCCACAAGGCAGAGCCGAGACCATCTCAAGTCAGTCATAGTGTCATACATTCAAGTAGCTAGAACCGAGACCATCAATACATCATAATGTGTGTGAATTGGAGTATCTATATATATGTGGTTCTACAAGTAAGGGTGCAAACAAGCCGAGCCGAGCCGAGTCCGAGCTCGACCAGGCTCAAACTCGAGCTCGATTAAGTTATAAGAGCTTGAGCTCGAGCTCGGCTCGATTCGAGCTTTGTTTTCAAAGCTCGAGCTCGGCTCGTTTGTAATTTCTCAAGCTCGAGCTCGGCTCAGGCTAGGCTCGTTTAGTATTTCTTGGTTAATATGTAAAATAAAAATAATATAAATAATAGTTCATTTAGGCTCGTGAGCTCGATAAGTGAAGCTCGAGCTCGAGGCTCGTTTACTAAACAACTTTAAATGATGGTAAATATTATTAAATATTAAAAAACTAATATTATACTAGGCTCGATAAGGCTCGACGAGCCTAATGAGCTTCACGTGCCAGGCTCGAGCTCGAGCTCGATAAATAAACGAGCTTTGTTTTAGGCTCAAGCTCGACTCGAGCTCGATAAAACTCGGATCGTTTCGAGCTTTTTGCCGAGCCGAGCTCGAGTAGCTCGCAAGCTGCTCGGCTCGTTTGCACCCATATCTGGCAAGCACTAAAAAGCGAATATACTTTACAAGTATGAAAAGTTTAAAACAACCACCTCTTATCCTGTATAACTGAAAATATCATATAAAACAACTATATCGTGTTTTTAAAAATGTTGCTATAAAGAGAAAGTGAGTGTGTGAAATTAGAAAAAAAATTAGGACATTAAGGAGATAAGGAGAATTATTACAATCACTAGGTAGCGATGCTTTACACATCATGTACGGTTGTCGGTCCCGAAATGACCACATGACATTGCCGATTAGAGCACCTCCAATAGATCGCACCGGACGGTCCGGTGGGGTGGAAGGATCACAAAAAAAGCCTTCCTTCCATTGTAGCATGGGGGTCCAAAATCAAACAGTCTGCAAGAGCGGACGACTAGACGGGTTGAGATAGGCCCCCTTTGTACAACTTTATGTGATTAAATAAAAGGAAAAGTATATAATAAGGCGGAGGTTTGAATTGATTTATGGCTGTAAGGAAAAAATGAATTTGGAAGGGTTGTGGTTTAGAATAGTTTGGAATGATTACGTCATTGATTTTTATGATGAATATATAATTACGTCATTGATTTTTTATGTCAAGATTATTTGATATGTCCATGTTTGGTTATTAGTATTAGTCATATGTAAGATCTTTTGATGATTTTGTGAGAAGATCTAATGATGATTTAGTGAATTTTGTGACAAATTTTTTAATACTAATATTTTCTACGAAAGATTCCCAGATCAACGCGTACCGTTGACCTTCTAGTGTTTCCTCACTACTCGTACTATTCACTTCGTCTTGTTGTGAGCAGCTTACACATATAAATACATAATCCATGCCTTCCAAACAAAAATCGGCCTTTCAACACAATATATGAATACATGCATCGTCAACATATATACTTATTAATTAATAATATTTAAACTCATATTAGTGACGATGAATCCCACATCACAAACAAAAGAAGAGTCTTCAACACGCGAGCCAAAGTATATAGGTGTCCGTAAGAGGAAATGGGGTAAATGGGTGTCCGAGATTCGGCTCACCAAGAGCCGAGACAGGATCTGGCTCGGCTCATATGACTCTCCAAAGAAAGCGGCTAGAGCTTTTGATGCAGCCGCTTTCTGTCTTCGTGGCAGCTCAGCCAAGTTTAACTTCCCTGACCAACCGCCCAACATTCCTGGAGGCGCGTCTCTTTCTCCATCCGAAATACAAGCTGCAGCCGCTCGCTTTGCTAATTCAGCTCCAGCTGAGTCCCCCAACATTCCTACGCACACGTTAGCCACCGGTTCAACCTCATCACATGTGTTACACAATAATGAGACAGGTTACGATATATTTTCGGGATTCAGTGACTATTTTATGCCATCCTCACCAATGATTATTTCTCCTGAGTTTCCTGATAATGATGACGAGAATTCAAGCGACGGAGATATCTCGCAAGGCCCATCCTTCCTATGGAACTTTTAAGCAAGCCATTATATAAAAAATGTTCGTCTTCAAGTGGTTTTGAGTTAGAAGTGACATACACTAGCTTTAATGTCGTTATGGACTACCTTATTTTTGCGTACAAAGGGAGTCACCACGTCAAATAATCTCGTTTTTGTTATGTTTATGATTTTGTTTTCCGGTTCAATGCTTGTGTCGAGGTCAATGTTTCAAAAGTAAACGTCAAAATAATGATCTTTTCATATACTATGCATACTATCTTTATATATTAAAGGGCTTAAGATTATCTATATGTATATTATCTTATTAAAAAGGAGTGATGTACAATATTGTAATTTTCATTTCCATACAACTTAACAAGTAATATGTACAACATATTTTAAGCAAGAAATTTAAGGGTATTATGAGGATGGTTGTGACAATTAAAACATTTATAAGGGTAATGTAGACATTTTACCCACCTCCTTCTCTACAATATGAAAACATTTTTTCAATACTACCCTCCTTCCTTTATCCCTACCCTTCAATCGTTTTCCTTCTTCAGTCTTCTCCATTGATTTCTTCAATTCCTATTTAAATGTTGAATTTAATGGCTTCATTCCACAGGTTAATTGAATTGCCATTTGAATGCACATACTAATCGATTAGCCTTCACCATGTATCCTTTCATCTTCTCAAACTTTACTTCAATAAGGCTATACAAATCTCAAGAATAAACTATAAACCTTTATCGTTGTTCAGATAACCGCCTCCATCGTCACCTCTTTATGGATTTTGGATAAAATCGGAGAAAGAAGCCCTTGGATATGAACGTTCCCTTTTAATCAAAGCACTTTTGTTACTAATTAATCATTCAATTTATAATTGAATCCCCTTTTGTTATGATGCAAAACTTATTTTTTTTATTTTTTTAGCTCAAAACTCTTAAAAACACGTATATTACATGTCCTAAAAATTTCAAACAAAAAAAATGCTCAGGAAGTAGGTTTTTCTAAAGGTTTTCAAGAGTTACCTCAAGTTTTTGAAGTTTTCTATTAATCCTTACCACACACACACACACACACACACACACACACACACATATATATATATATATATATATAGGTAGAGGATCATGTAGGAATATTGTTTTGTGTGAGAAGTGTAAGAATACTTAAGAATTGACATATAGACATCATGTTTTTTTATTTTGGAATGATGTATTGGGTTGTTTTGGCTTGAAAAAACACTTAACACAACAATATACAAAAATTTAAAACACTATCCAATGTATTATAGTCATTAAATTTAAATTACAGATAAAACACCCTAGTAATTACTTAAAACACTCTGCTTAAAACACCCTAGTAAATACTTAAAACACTCTTCTTAAAATACATTGTTTTCGGTTATTAATTTGTTATGTTTGGTGTTTTTCTAAGCAAAACAATCCAAAACATCATAAATACGTCAAAAAAAAAATGCATAGATATCAATTTTTAATCCTTCATACACTTCTCACACAAACCAATATTCCTACAGGAACCCTACCCTATATATATATATATATATATATATTATATAGGGAATGGATAGTTTGAGAACTCACTTGAGTTGTGAGAACCATAGGAACTCATCTGGACCATTGATCTTGATGATCTAATGGTTGAGATCAAATGATGGGAGTTTTTGTCTTGACTTGATTAATAAGTATTTTTTTAATCTAATAAAGTACATTAAGGGGTATTAAGGTAAAAACACCATGTGAGAGAAAATAATTAATATAATATTATATAAATTTTTTATTTAATAATTCAAAATATCATATTTTTTAATTTTTTGTTTTTTAAAATAAATAATCAGGTAAATCTAATGAGGATGATTTACACCGGGGTAATTATTTACACTAGTGTAAATTTACCATCATTTACACTGGTGTAATTATTTTACACCGGGGTAATTATTTTACACCGGGGTAATTATTTACACTAGTGTAAATTTACCATCATTTACACTGGTGTAATTATTTTACACCAGTGTAAATCTTCCATACACACAAATACTACATTCGTATTACACCAGTGTAATTATTTTACACCAGTTTAAAAAACCAAACAAATATCTACACAATCGTATTACACCATTGTAAAATGCCCCCACAAACATCAACAAAAATGTATTACATCAATGTAAAACAACTAAAACATCTATACATTAAAATACTACACACCTCATACTACACATATCTCAAAAGTTTTATACCATTTTTATTTACCTAATACAAAAAAAAAAAAAAAAAAAAAACCTCATCATCTTCAACATCATTCATGTTCTTCCCATCAACATCTTCTTTCAAACAAAAAAAAACCATGAATAATAATAATAATAATAACAAAATTACCTCATACACTAATCTAGCTTGTGTCTGTGTCTGTTGCTTCCTCGATACACCGCCGCTCTCCACCCCCGTGCTTCCATCACCATCATCTCCACCCCCGTGCAACCACCGCCGCTCACCATCATCGTCTTCCTGTTCATCGGCCACCATCAAAATAATAATAATAATAATAATAATAATAATAATAATAATAATAATAATACCAATAACATACCGCTTTCAACCATTGTGTTCATCGTCCCCACCACAAGACCACCCCCCTTCGTGTTCATCGTCTTCCTTCTACCTCCTCCTGTTCATCGTCTTCCCTGTTTCATCCTCAAAAAACCACCACCACAGCCCCCTTCCTGTTCAAGACCACATCCGCCGTAGACCATCTCCCACCGTCGAACCACCACAACTCCTCCCCACCATCGCAGATCTGTTCAGATCCCCCCAAAAACCCCACGAACCACCGCCTCAAAAACCCCACCCCCTCGTCGTCTATGTAGAGAGAGAAAGAGAGAGAGAGAAACGTGAATGAGAGAGAGATAGAGAGAGAGACGTGCGTGAGAAAGAAGAGAGAGAGAGAGAGAGAGAGCCTGATAGAGAGAGAGAGAGAGCCTGATAGAGAGAGAGAGAGAGAGAGGTGTGAGAGAAGAGAGAGAGGTGTGAGAGAAGATGAGTGTGTGTGTGTGTGTTTGTTTTGAACAAAAACAAAAAAAAAACAGATTATAAATCTGTTGACAAGGGGTAGGGTGGGGTTGGGGTTGGGTTAAATTACTATCATGCCCTTGATTAAACATCCATAAAGACTATCTTACCCTTGATTAAACAAATGCAAAAAAATACAAGATTGATGATGTGGCAGTTGGTGATTGGTCCATTGGAGTTCTCAAGTTCTCGCAACTGGGATGAGTTCTCAAATGATCCCATTCATATATATATATATATATATATATATATATATATATATATATATAGGGTATGGTTCAAATAAGAACCATAGGGTAGTTAAGAACCATAAGAACCATTTTTTGACCATTGATCTTGAATAGCAAGATGGTAAATAATTACATTAATTTAATTGTTTATTTTGAATTAAGGGCAAACTAGTCCTTTTCTAATCCCATTAAAATCACCACTTCTTTCCAAATACATCGTTGATCATAATCGAATATTGAGTATATTTTTTTCTTGTGATAAAAAACCCTTCAGACTAAAGTTCTTCAATTTCCTTCTCTGGCTATTAGGGTTTTGGGCTTTTGTTTTTATACATTGATGTTATTAGGTTATAGATACATGAGTTTGTTCATGGTGCATGAGTGTATTTTGGGTTTGATTGTTCTATATTTTTACCAATATAATGGTACTGATCATTTTGTTCGTTATTGTTTATACAAAGATGTATACATGTTCCATTTAGATTCGTGGCCTTTTAAAAAAAAGTAGTTGTGTTTTTTAACTAATTTTAAGCATTTTTTAATTATTTTATTTTTCGATTTTTTTTTGTCAAAAAAACTTCTACATACATTTATATACAAAATCTCCAATTATACTTTTTGATAAAAATAATTTTTTACATGTTAAATTTATTTTTTATGATATAATTAACATGTTAAATGCATGGTTCGCCAATTCCCCACTTTTTTTAGGTTCCCCATTGAACCCGCCCCTATATATATATAAAACTACATAATTTTTCTAGTTGCTTCGCAACCTACATCTCCAGCATGAAAACGAAAAACGAATGCACTAGTCTTTGTTATTTCAACTTATTGGGAAGCTTAGACTAGTTGGTGTGGTCTCGGGGAGAAGCCTCGGTCTATCTACATGGAGCTCGGTGGAGTCAGGAACACCACCCCCACCGAACAAAATTTGGTAACTTCGGTGAAATAGCATCGATCTCACCGATTCATTGTGATTGGTGGAGAGGGTTTTTTTTTATTCAAGCTTTATATATATAGGATATGGTTCATTTGAGAACCACTTGAGTTGCGAGAACTCGTCTGGGCCAATCACCAAGTGACACGTAGGCTTGAAGTGTATATTATATTAATCGGCATTTTTGTCCAATCAATATTATTATTTCTCCCTAATCATCATCATGGGTTTATTTAACATTTTTTAGTTGAATTATTGTACTATTTATGTCAGTAATTATACTCAACCCAAGAGAGTTTTTCCCGCCCATATTATCTCTCTCGCCAACACCCGGATATATACACACACATCCTACATTTTCATACATGCAACCCAAAAAAGCAGATCAATCTCACCCAAATTACAACACAACAGAAGCCAGAAACCCTAAGAAATTGTTAGTGAGTATGGACGATTCAAACGATGCCGGCAAGGGGATTGAATTCTTCTCCAAAAAATATTTACAGGATGTTGCAATATTCCTTATAGAAAATCCTCAAGCAAGTTCAAAAGCACAACATGGATCAGTGGAAAGTAGCTTGCGTTCGACACACGACAAGGGGAAAAGGGTGATTGACGAGGCTGAAGAGATGGTTGATGTGTTACAGTTGTCCATCGAGGGGGAGTTTTTCGTCTGATAATGGTGGTTCTTCTGCTGATCCAAACAACATCTCCCCTGTGAGCCAACCGGCGGCCGACGATGATGATGGTAAAACGTGTTTAAACTTTTGTTTTGTGTGTCTCAATTTTCAGACGGGGTTTTTATAAAGATTAATGTTTATTGATTAGTTGGGGGTTGCCATAGGAATTGTTTACACCAGTGTAAACTTTGTCCACTTACATAGGAAATTAGGTTTTCCTGCAAAAAAAAAAAAAAATAGATAAAATAGTAGGCATGCATTTGTTTTTTTTTTTGCAGGGTCCAGGTGTGTTAACTGGTTTACTCCCAATGGCACTCATTACTAGAAACCCATAGTAGATGATAGTGTAAAACCAAACATGAGTGCTAGGTATTGGGAGTGGCAAGATGTGGTTCAAATGTATGAGTCGTATACTAAGAAGTGTGGGTTTTCTCTAGGATTGGAACTGTAAAAAGGGTTAAAGGTATCATCACCTATAGGTACATACTGTGCTCTAAGTCAGGTAAACCCCAAACCAAAAGGAAATTCGACTCATTAGACGAAAGTTCATTAAAGATTAGGTAGTCAATTTTCCAGGTGTGCGATTATAAAGCAAGCGTTAGAGCTAAGTTATGCAACATTTCGTCTATGTGGGAGATTTATCACTTTGAAGAGGCCCACAATCATATGTTGGTTCCTTCTTATAATAGAGATTTAACTAAAATAGGGAGGAAGTTAGATTTTGCAACAAAAGAATTCATTCATCGTGTAAGCCTCAACAAGGTTGGCCCCACGGTAGCCCATAGGATGTAAGTTATCCTAAAAGGCGGACACCACAACGTGAAGGGCACCCCCGCTGATTACAAGAACTTAGAAAGGAGTATCCGTATGTTCATCGGTAACAGGGATTCGTAGATGATGATTGACAAGTTGAACGACAGGGTGAAGCATTTGCTAAACTTTTCTTTCAAGTACAGCCTTGTTAACTGTGAGCTTAGATACATTTTCTGGGCTAATGAGATATCGAAGATAAACTATCAAGCGTTCGGTGATGTTCTTGCGTTTGACGCAACATACCAAACAAATAGGCAAGTTGTCATATGTTTTTTATTTTTTTCTAAGCTGTGTTTTTTTAGCTGTTTTTTAATGGATGTGTGTGTTAACTGTTCTGAGCAGGTACAATCTCATATTTGTCCCCTTCACTGGTGTGGACAACAATAAACGATGTGTTGCATTTGGGGCTGGTCTTTTGTTCAATGAGACAATCAAGTTGTATTGCTGGTTGCTTAACACGTTCCTCGGAGTGCATAGGAAGCAACCTAAGTTGGTGTTAATGGACCAAGATCCAGCGATGAAGCAAGCGGTGGCTGCTGTTTTTACCGAGGCAAGGCATCGGCTATGTATGTGGCACATTATGAAGAAACTGCCAGAAAAGGTACTGGCTGGGCTAACATGCTCGTGCAGTTTTTGTTGTGTTTTGATACTACCATGGACTCCCAAATATACAAGCAGAGGGTTGCGGAGTACCAAACTGACTGTCGGGTTCCAGATTTAAAAACTGGGATGGAGATTGAAAAGCAATGTGCTTTGGTTTATTCTTAAGCCATATTCCATGAAGTTCGGAAGGAGATCCAGAAAGCGCTGATGTGGTGTTTCATTACAAATCAAGATGAAGTTGACGGGGTGAAGGTGTACACTGTTACGCACCTTGACAAATACACAGACCCGGTGAATGATTACACGGTATGCGTATTTTTCAAAACATACAATAGTGTAATATATATTGTTTCCTGTTTTATTTTATTTATTTTTTATTTATTTTTTCTTGTTGTCTTATATACAGGTTAAGGTCGACCCTGCCAGCGGGAATGTGACATGTTCATGCAACTCCTGGACCCAAATTGGATACCTGTGCTGCCATATTTTTTGTGTTTTCAAATACACAAGAGTTCGGGAAATACCCGAGAAGTATATTATCAACCGGTGGAGTGTGATGTGCTACCCAAATATGTGTTTAGCATAGATTCTCGTTGTGGCTTCGACAACAGCGATAGCGCCGTGATGCACAATGAACTACTAGACATGTTCAACCAATGTGTGGATCGATTAAATCTTTCACCTGATCGTTTATCTATGTTTTTAAAGCAACTAAAGGGTATGAAGGATGACCTTTTCAGGAAGAGTGGTGAGTCAGCGGAACCGGGGGGCGCGAGGCAAAATGTGATCGCCAACCTGTTAGGTGTTCCAGAAGATGTCGAAGCTTCGTGCAGCAATACACATGGTATAAGGAACAAGGGATGTAGTACAAATCGCCGACTAGTGGGTCCCGGTGAAAAGGATGTGAACAAGAAGAAGAAGAAGAATCCGCGCCAATGCAAGACCTGCCTAGAATACGTGACCGACCACGACTCCAGGAACTGTCCGCTGAAGAACAAAGACGCAGACCCGTAGTTGTTTGAACCGGCCCCCAGCACCTGTCCGTTTTAAATGATGTTTTTATGTTAGATAATATGTAATTAAAAAAACTGTAAGAAACTCGATCCGCCAGACCCGTAGTTTTGTTTTTGTGTTTTTTGATATGGTGTAAATGTTTGTTCCGCATATACTTAGTATGTGTGGAACGGGCATTTAAAACCATGCAAATGTCTCGGACCAGGTAGGGTTGATGGTACGGCGGAGTGGAA
The DNA here is from genome assembly GCA_030844895.1 of Ambrosia x helenae. Taxonomy (NCBI): domain Eukaryota; kingdom Viridiplantae; phylum Streptophyta; class Magnoliopsida; order Asterales; family Asteraceae; genus Ambrosia; species Ambrosia x helenae. The sequence continues at coordinate 101,024,159 of CM061230.1, read as the reverse complement.
GGTTTTTTTGGTAACCTTATTTAATGCAACTTCCCAGTAGAGGCCTAGATATTACACAAGCGAAGATCAACAGTTACAAACCAAGACAGACTAACAGCAAAGGGGGGACTTTACACCAATGTAACAGAACCCAAGACACCTAATCCTTGCATATTAAACACGAACAACATTATTTAGATACATAGAGTGCATCAAAGTCCAAGGTAAGATACTTCCTTACCAACGCCCTTTTGGTGACATAACTGCATTAAAGTCTGTTTCGTCATCAGAGGGCCAGTCAAAACCAACCAGGCCGTCTTGAAGGTTTTTGTACTCATCTGAAGCCCAATAGTCTTCCTCGGCTACTTCTTTTGAGGTGCAGTGGTCCGCCTTCGATGTTTTTGGTGTCAGAGTTCCCATATTTTTGACGCCGCTGTTTTTGCCCGAACTTCTACCGATATTAGGACTAGTCACCGGTACGTGCGGTTGCATATCCATGTCCAATGGTACCCCACACCCCTCCAGGTTGCTCGCCCCGGCTACCGACTATGGGGCTGAGACCCCCCCGTGTGCGGCGATCCCCTGACTGGGGTACACCAGTAGCGGACCATATCCTAGTCTGGGGCTGTACACATCGTGTGCGAGTGATTTGCCCCTGTGATAAGCACGCTGCCCGCCCCAAACAGCAGCGGGAGGCGGCTTGGCGGAGGCCCCTATCATAAGCGCGATCCCATACTTGTACTAGCTTCCCCTTCATATCATTACGTGGGAATTTATGAGCCCTTTCTTTACTACCACCCATTTGTGCTCGATTGGATTTACAATTGAAAAAAATAATAAGAAATAATAACATAATAACACTGTTAAAAAAACAAATAAACATAGAAAACCATTTTTAGTAATGTAGGTTTTGTGTCTTTTTAGACATATGTTTTACCCCAGAGACAAGATAAGTAATCTTTTTTTATCTAAAATACCTTGAAGTAAGATCTCCACACCTTTTTTTGAGTGCAAATGAGTGAATCTCCCCTTTGTTGGCCCAATGCTATAAGTAGAGAAAGAAAGCGACCAATGGTATGACAAAGATAGTATTTCTCAATGTCAACAATCATTTTATGAGTTGAAAAACAAAGGACCCATGTGAAAATGTAAGGAATATAACATTTTTTCATTTTCTACATACCTACTTTTGTCGTTTTGAGGATTAGAGAATATGTTTACACTAGGGTAAACATGTGCAGTTTATATCCTTTTTTTTCACGTTCCCCCATACAAATGGGAATAAAGTGGGCCAGCTAACAACCAAGGGGTGTGGGGACTATATGTTTTTTTTCAAATGATGTGATGGTTTTTTTTTTTGGATTTTTTCATACACCCCACGAACAACTTTACCCCGATGTAATACACACACAACAGACGTAACCTCAAGCGGGTAGACGATGTGATGTTTTTTTTATTTGTTTTGTAGACCACAAAAATTTTTATATCGATGTAAAACATGTGCAGCAGACGTGAACTTAAAACATAGAGTTAATTGCAATTTTCGTCCTTGTGGTTTGCCTAAACTAACAGGTTCAGCACGCGTATAACACCCTGAGTACCTGAGGTTTGTGTTTCTAACACTTTACGTCCCTCCTGCTAACGGACGTCCACACTGCCGTTAGATTACCCCCACGTGCACCTCACGTGAGGGGTATTTTGGTCATTTTACCTTGCATTATAACGTTATAATATTAATAAGCAGTTATCTTCTTCTTTCCCAATTCCATTTCAAAATTCTAATGTAAAACCCAATGTCTTCTTCGAGCCCTAGCCCTAGAAGATCAGCAATGTCCAATTCGAGCTCCAATTATCATCTACGAAATGAAAGATGGAGTGATGTTCTTCTAATTTGCAGATGTGGGTCTGAAACACATGGACAAAGATCATGGACTGAAGCTAACCCTGGTCGAAGGTTTCATTGTTTTGTAAGTGGATGTGGGTTTGTGTCATGGGCAGAGGGTCCAGTTAGTGAAGGGAATTCCAAGGTCATCAACGGATTACACAAAAATTTGAACAAAAAACAACAATTAGCAAAACCAAGAGGTTATGAGGCAAGGAAGCTGAGGATTATGCTTGTTTTTAGTTGGTTGTTCTTTATGTTGTACTTTGTTTTTAGTTGATTAATGTAGATGTATGCATTCAACATTGTAATAACTTTGATTTTGAATGAAATGAAAATGATGTTGTTACTTAAACATTGCATACATTTTATTGATAACAAGTTATTACATCTTTCACTTCCAATTGTTACATGTTTCATTTTCAGTGACGATCATCATCAGAGCATGAATCAAACTGACGCTCTTCTTTTTGTTGTGCTTTTTTAATGGTGGTTTCTTTGTTGAAATCACTGAAGCGGGTTACATAGCACTAGTTATGGTTTCATTTTCACCTGGAGCAGTCGGCTCGACAATAGATGTTACAACAACAGATGAAGCATCAATCTTTGTTTGTGTTTTAGAACTTTACTTTTATTGATCTTTTATTGGCCTTTAATGGCCGGCATTCTTGTAAAAGTTTCATTCACTCAGCTTTTAATTGTAATAGGTACACCTTTTCTAAAATCATTATCAGGCAAAAGTTTTTGTAAGCAGAAGTTCAGCAATCTTGGATATAGTAGTAAAGCATTATTGGATCCAGATTTTATAGCCTTCACATTGGATACTAAATCAGTAAATACTGCCTGGGATAAGTTGTAATCAATGTCCGTTAAAATTGCATACCCAAGATACTGTGTTTTCAAAGGTATCTCATTAAATGATGTTGTCTTTGCAGATAGACATATAAGAAGGGCATGGGAAAAAAAACTTCATTGCTTGGGGAAACTTTGGTTTGAAAATTGTTGAGGCAGTCAATTGACCCTCATACCCTCTCTCAATGAACTCTGTGTGAAGTTCATTTTTCAGAAAAGAATTAGTACCTTGCAAATCGTTTAGGGAGAATGTAGTGCAGATGGATTGTGGGGTTATCTCGATATCTGTATTTCCAATCTTGAAGACAGTTTCATAAGGCTTATTGTCTTTTCCGATACACTCAGCTTTAGTCCAGAATGCTTTCAGAGTATCCACATATACTAGAGCATCAGCGGTGAGGATGGGTAAGTATTTCGATTTGCATAGCACATCGATTATAGAATGAAATGGATAGTTATGTTGTGTTTTAACCGGATATGATGGATAGTTATGGGGGGGGGGGTTTTAATTGAGGATACATTCAGATGATTGAAAGAAATGAAGTGAATTTGATTTAGGTCGACAGAGAAAATCCGTTTTGTGAATTTAGAATCCAATAAGACAGAAGATTCAAAGTTTCATAGTTGAATGGATTTAGGTCGTAATTGATAGGGAATCACTTTTCGGTATTTTGAATACATTAAGACAGTGCAATCTCTGTTTGGATGTAAGAGAAGTTTTGTATATGAAAAACTGTTGCTGAAGTATCCAAAAGTGATGCTGACATATCCAAAAGTTGTCTGTGAACATCTGTTCATAAGTCAACAGATGTTGTAAAGATATGTTCCATATGGTCAATTCTTATTGGAAATTGTTAATGGATGACGGTTGTTTGTGTGAGAACAGGATATAGAATAAAATGAGGATACTTAAAACACTGATAGACTTTGTGTGAGAACATCTGTTGATAAGTCAACAGATGTTGTAAAACAGGGTATACAACAAAATGATGATACCTTTCAATATTGTAGAATTGGTCAAAGACATACTTATTTTATCTCAACAGAGACGTGAATGCCAAACTTAATGATTACGATTTTGAAACTTAATTTTATTAAAGTTTGTGTAGCTTGAATGTTAATTATAATAGTAACAATAATTTCAAATTATTAAAAATATTATTTTTATGTTCCAATTGTGTTTCACTCTATAAAAGGCTCCGAAAGTGAGTTTCCAACTTTATATATACTTGAAATTCAACTTAAACTTGAAAATAAACTTTACAGATAGATGGTTTATTCACCATATATAAAGGGAGGAAATCCCAACATTCATTTTCCAACTTTATATCCTTGAACTATTGTCACTTTCCAACTCTCCATCCCATATGCATAATAATATTACGTTTAAATGTCTTTCCACTAGTCTTCTCAAAGATTCTTACAATCAACGAAAAATGGATTACCAACAATCTGTTGGTAATGAAGTTGGAATTGGTGTTCTTGGAAGATTTTACAACCAACGAAAAACTAATTCCATTGTTTGCAACATCCAGATCCTGTTTAGAGACGAGATTGATATATTGCGAAACCATATGTCTCAATCTATTTAAGGAATGGCAACAAAGATCATTCTTTAGGGTTTGTTTGTTAGAAGACTTCGTTTATGTTTGCCTATATTTTGTATGTAGTTTGTTAACTAGGATATTGTAAATTTGTTATTGGGCATCAATGCATTTTTTTAGAGATATTCGGATTTGTTCTTTTAGAAGACTTCTATTTTGTATGTAGTTTGTTAACTCGAATATTTCAGTGAAATTAAGGAAGTGCGATAATAAGTTTGAATGCTATAACCGTTGTTTGACAAATTTGTTGACAAGTCAACAGATGTGGTAAAACAAGATATAGAATAAAATGAGGATACTTTAAACACGGAGAGACTTTGTGTGAGAACATCTGTTGACAAGTCAATAGACGTTATAAAACAAAGTATAATTGATTCATCATGTTGATGTTTAGAGAACTTGTTTGATTGTATTGAGTTTGTAACAGTTTTAGATAATAAAGCCATTCAAAAGTTTGTTCTTTTTTTATTATTCTGTTAGATTCTATACCATTTGACATATATAGTAGTATAGATATATTCTAACCTAGAAGTAATGTTCCTCTTCTTCCTACTTTTCCATTTCAATTCCTCAAATATAGGAAAAAATGGTGAGATTTGGCCTGGTTATCCTTTTTGTTCTTGGTGAACTAAAGCAGTGGAATCGGAAGTCGCACATGATTAGTATATGCATTGAATATCTTTCAAGATACTTTTAATATGTATATGTTTTCAACTATATTTGTTAATGAACTCACACCAGTGTATCATGAAATAAAACTTTATAAAAAGTTGACTACATTAAAAAGGCATGCCAAATACTTGTAGCTAGGACCCGAGCTTTTTGGCTGTAGATAGATTAAAGGCATGTCGTAAACTGATCTTATCTGTATTATATATATTATATGAATTAGAACTTGTACAAATGGCCAAAGTTTTTAAATGTTTGCAAAGGTTGTTTAGAATTTTGGTACAAAATGATAAAGTTATTACTCACCAATTTTAAACTGACTTGTTTTAGAGTATATTTCAGGCAAGGTATAAATGTACTACAAAAGCAATGAGTTAGTAGAAAAAAAGAACTCAGATTTATATATAGTTTTAAATAGGTTATGATGTATTTACGGCTTTAGAACCTTGCGACTTCTGTTTTGTTTTAATTAGAAAAGCCATGTTTTCAACGTTTTGTGTAAGCCTAATCTTCATTACACCATGAGTTTTAAACGGTACGTGCTATATACTCTCTAAATTGAAAACGTTTAAAGAAACACCAATATCTTCTACAATATTATAGAATACAATTAGATCATGTTTCTTCAAATGTTTCTATAAAAAGAAAGTGAGTTTATAGAAATTAGAAATTTTTAGAGTACATTAAGGAGATAAGGATATTCTTTGCAACTGAATATCAATCATCACTTGGTAATGATGCTTTAGACATCATGTTCGTCTAGTCTTTTTCAGTCCCGCAATGACCACATGATATTGCCAATTATCACACGTTGTTCTTTTAATCTCACACCACCACCGCGTAAATCGCCCCTCCTCCTCCTCATCACCATCATCATGCTCAGTTAATTCCACTAATAGCAAAAGCTCATGTAGGATCTGAGGAAGGTAAGATGTATACAAGCTTACCTCTACCCCATGGGAATAGAGAGACTACCTCTAGTGAGACCCCTAGCTCGATAATGGTTTTGTATAAAGCCTTTGAACATAAGACACATAAAACTTAACAATTGGGACAAACTCAATTGGTGTATCTACCCCCCTTGTCTTTTAGTTATCAACGCCACCACATGATGTATGATTACCCGTCCGTCATTTTTAATGTTTTTAATTTTCACGAAAACAATAAAATAACGTTAAAATTAGTGCAACTTTACTTCTGCCTCCCGATGACCACACATATATACATTATATGCGCACAACCGTAAGCGATGATAGAGTATACCATCGCAACGTGGATACTTTTATCTATGTCTTGATATAAATTATACTCAAATCAAATTGTGAATATTAATGTATAAGTTATCTAAGCACATTATGGCATGCATTAATTTATTTAATAGTCAAGATAATACTTTATAAAATTCTAAGTATACTATTGGGACATCTTATTTTTATCAACGTTTTGATGAAAGTATTTTCAAAATTTACCGGTCAAATATAATATGTTTATTTGTTATTTAGTGTGACGAATCGAGGCGATAGCATCCAAATATATAACATCAGTTTTAGTATTGGTTTTTGTTTTTATGGTTTTCTCAACGTTCCTACCGTTTCATGATGAAATAAATCAATTCCATACAAATAACATGGGTATCGATATCGTATTTTACGAATCTTTACCGGTATTTCGTATGGTTTTCAATCGATATAAAATTCGTGTCAATATCCTCTTAGGCATATCTCGTTTTGTTGTTACACCGAGCACCTGTATCGTATATGTACTGTAATGAACCAAACCGACCAACTAATCAAATGTTCACTGCAACGCGCTCCCACTAGTTAATATAAATTAATGAGTACATAGTACTAGTATATCAATGATTTTTGTAAGCAAGCTAGCTTATGGTCAAACATGTTCAAGATGTTTAGCATAGGTCATATGTAAGATGTTTTAATAATTGTAAGTGTGGGTTGTGCGAAAACAAAATATGACTTGTCTTAGTTTCTTTTGATGTTTAAATTTAAGGACAAAATTCTACGCGTCCAGTTGACCTGTCTAAGTTTCTTTTGAGCAGCTCACACATTCGCACACATATAAATCATTTGTCAACATACTTATAATTAACTACAAACAACACCAAACTCCAACTATTATTGATGATGAAGCCCACAACATCACAAACAAGCACAAGAGAAGAGTCTTCAACACATGATCAGCCAAAGTATACAGGTGTCCGAAAAAGAAAATGGGGTAAATGGGTATCCGAGATCCGTCTCACCAAGAGCCGAGACAGGATCTGGCTCGGCTCATATGACTCACCCGAGAAGGCGGCTAGAGCATTTGATGCAGCCGCCTTCTGTCTTCGTGGTAGCTCGGCCAAGTTTAACTTCCCTGACCAACCGCCCAACATTCCTGGAGGCGCGTCTCTTTCTCCATCCGAGATACAAGTGGCTGCGGCTCGCTTTGCCAACTCGGCTCCAGCTGACGAAACTGTCATCCCCATGGAGATGAACACATCAGCCACGGGTTCCTCGAATGCGTTACACGATAATAACCATAATGAGATGGGTTACTATATGTTTTCGGGATTCGATGATTATTTTATGCCGATGATGACTGATCAGTTTCCGGTGTATGATGAGGAGAATTCCATCGATGGGGACATGGACCTCTCACAAGGACCATCGTTCCTATGGAACTTTTAATCAATGGAGTTAATTACACCATCAACCATATATACATTCATCTAAATGTATATATACATATACATATATAAAATATACTTTTAACCTAAAAATGGTAATAAGTAAGATGTAGCACAAAGTGTTATATATAAGCAATAAGGTGATGAGATGTAACTAGACATGTTACATATTAGCACTTTGTTTTTACATATCAATACTTTGTGTTACGCTTTAATTACTTCTCATCGTTTTTAAGTTAAGAGTATTATGTATTTAATCCGGACTACCTCTCTATATATACACATGCATATATACAAAGAGTCGCAATTCTGGATTGGTTTTAGTTGCTAGAGTTGCTGACGTTAGACAGGGATCATGGAACCACAAATATTTTCTTACGGATGGAGGTTCAAACGTCATCATATTTGGCATACATTTCAAATTATCTCGTTTTTGTCATGCATGTTTAAACGTGATATATTAAAGTTTTTGTTTTTGTTTTCCTCGTGAGTGCTTGTGTAAGGTCACTCATTTCACAAGTGAACATCAATCATCGTTTTCAATGTACTATGCGCACTATCATATATCTACTAAAGTATTTTACAAAGTCTTGGTGTAGAGGGAGTCCCAATGTTCCTTGAATGCCACATTAACATCACATCATCCAGAGGCATAGCATTTTGTGGGCATGAGGGGCCCTAGCCCCACTGTTTTTCGATGTAGTGGTGTAATTTTATAATTTTCGTAGGTAAATTGAGTACGGATTAAGTTCGGCCCCCACCGATTTGATCTTCCGACCACTAAGGATCGAAAAAAAATGATTCTTGCCCCCACCGATTCGAGAACCAAGCTTCGCCACTGACATCATCTTTCTTTTCATTTTTCTCAAATTTTCCCATATTGTAAGAAACCATCCCAGTTTTGCCATTTTCATATATTTATTATATATTGAATATATGTGTGAGACTATTGTGTGTTTATATATGTGTGTGACGGTTGTGTGTGTGCCTGTTGCGTGTATGAGTGTTGTGTGTGTGTATATATTGTATATAGATAAGGGTATAGGTTCCTGTGCAAAAGACATTTTTTGTACAAAGTTTGAGAAGTCTATATAGTCATTGTGTTTTAAATTTTGGCTATGGTGTTTTCGATTTCTTTTGCATTGCATTATATAGAAAAACACCAAACATAACAATTTAAAACACAATCAAATGTATTCTAGACATGAATTTTAAAACACACTAATTACTTTCTTCGTATGGTGTTTTAGATTGCATTAGTGTTTTAAATTGTTAAATTGGGTGTTTTTCTATATAATACTATGTTAAAAAAATATAAAACATCATGTCTAAAATTTAAACACATGGGCTATATAAACTTCTCACAGTTTGTATTAAAAATGTCTTTTGTACAGGAACCACACCAGATAAATAAGTATGTATATGTGAGTGTTTGTTTGAGTCAGTGAGAACTGGTGGATTATCACTGAAGGCTAAAACTTTTTTTACCCTGTGACCATTTTCCCAGTCGGGACCACACCTTCCCTGGGATCGACTCCGCACAACCTTATTATCACATGTCAACACACACAGAGCAGAAAATCGAATTAACCGAACCATAACCAAATTAATTGACAAAACCGTACCAATAAAAACCGGTGGGTCGGTTCATTATTTTTTTGATAACCGAAAGTAGCAGGTCAGTTATGGTTATCAATGTTTCCATACCCATCTTAAGCGTACCGAACTGACATGGAGTAAAATCCTTGTTGGATTTTGAACTTTTCACCATGAACGTTTGTTTGAATTTATAGATTATATCATATCGTTTTGATTGCGCGTTTGTTTGAATTTATAGATTATATCACATTATTTTGTTTGAATATTCAATAATAATCAATTCTTTTTAATGGTATATCATATATTAATATATAGAAATGTGTAACTAACAATGTATTCTTTGATCAAAAAATTCATACCTAAATTTTTAGACCTGAATAATGCACAATTTTATTGTCATGGTCAGTTATTCTTAACTAGGGCCTAGGCTCAATTTCATAGTTAACCGTCTCAAATTAAACCACTTGCTATAAGCCTAACCTTAATAACTGATTAACTGAAACTGCCATAACCGAGTGTTATGGTTATAGATATTCATTAACTGACATTTCGATATAGTTATGGTTTTAAATCAAAACTGATCCATGCATACCCCTAATTTAAACCCCACCAATAATATTGTCGATAAATGGATGCTCTACTTATCACCCTAACAATAGTATTATTAAATCATATATGCTAGACACGTTACAGCTGCTGATAAGTGTTCAATTGAACTTGACCTACTTTTCAAAAAAAAAAATATTGAACTTGACCCATATTATTCTTGTGTGAAGGATTTTAAGACACATCACCTCCTCCTTTGTTGTGATAGCATTGTTGACATGTACTATCGAGTCCCCACCATGCATGTTCCTTTTGCCCTCAACTCTTTCCTCATAAAATCACTTTCTTTGTACTAACCGTTGAGGCATCTTACTTTAGTAAGATGTGAAAAGGCAAAACGTCAATGAAAAGCGATGTTTGTTACTAAGGAAAGAAATTGAACTTAACTTTTACCAATGTATCGAAGTCCATTTGGAGTCCCTTTGTGATATTATTCATCTTATCGTATAAATTCTTTTCTAGCTAGCATTGGTGGTACTATATATTTTTTTGGGGTGGTAGTAGGTGTCGCTAAGAATACCGGCCCTTGTTACTTATCATACCCCCTAAAAATACTTTAAAAGTTGCCGAATTATCCCCTTGTTAAAATTATTAGTTTTTAATAATAGGTTTAATTTAGTGAAAAAAAGATTCTTGTATAAAAATCATTAAGATAAATGACAACTTGGTGATAAACTGATGTTCGTATTCATAAATAATTGATATAAAAATAATACATCATCATCATCATACTCAGTTAATCCCACCTTTAGCAAAGCTAAGGTAGGGTCTGAGAAAGGTAAGATGTAAAAATAATGAATTATACAATTTCTAAAAAACAAAAAGGTTCGTTGTCGACTTTAGTAAGTGTTCAATATTAGTAAGTACTATTTCATATCTTGAATTGCATTCTCCCCCTTTTGATAATTAGTTATGGTGTGTGTAACCCTTTGCATGAACGTGATAATACAAATATCTAAATTAGAAAGAATAAAAAAAATAAGTGGGATTAAAAAACAAACCAAATCCGTAGTAAATTCAGGTATCAAATTAATTGTATGAATTTTAGTGTCAAGCATGGAATGATATAAGAGTATGCAGGCGAACGAGATCAATATATATGAGTTTGAATCTCAAGTTAAATCTAGAATGTAAATAAAAGTATATTTTTTAAGAAGAAAATATTGTAAGATTACGGGATTATAATAGAATTCATATTTTAAAAATAATCATGATATGGTTTTATAAGATTACAAGATCAAATCAAAAGATTATATGAGAATCAAACTAAATAAGAAAAAGAAAATAAAAGGTTTGAACCATTATATTATACTATGTATAATTGAAGAGTGAAGATGAATAGTGATTTTTCTAAATTAAGAAATACATATATACTTATCGTTTGTGTTTTGGTAAACAAAATATCATGGTGTTGTGGTGGTGTGTTGTCTTGCTATTTTCGAATGTTTCTCGGGTTCGAATCTAGCAGTTTGTTTTTTTTTTTCTTTTCAGTACAAATGGCAATATAGTAATTATTTTATGAGATAGGCTAATTTTAATAGTGCGTGGGTTGCCTCAGTTTATCCACGTTTCTGGTGTGGTGCTGGAATGTTGGTATCAACACACGTGGATAGGAGGTGTCTATAGGGGAGTGAGACAGAAGACATCATCTCGTCGATTTGTTTTCTTCTTCTCTTTCTACTAATCTTATCTCTCATTTCTTGTCACATATTACAACCACACATACGATGGAGGGAGAGATGTGGGGAGAACGCCATTCCATCGCCACTACTACATCTCGTCATTACACTACCAGCTCAAGTGCCGCTTTCGTGTTAACGCCACTATCAGCTCACTTCGATCTATGTTCAGATCTGAAACTCAGGTACCAACACAACTGACCTCGATCTACTTGCGAGGTTCTTTTGATTTTATTTTGTTGGGAGTTTTTCCCTTAAAATTTTCATTTATGGATCTTGATTTTGTGGGCCATTTTAGGGATATCTTGAAGATCAATTCCCACAATCTCTGAGACTGCAAGATGTGAACAACTCGAGCTATGGTTAAGGTGGTGCCCCTGTACTGTGAATACTCAAAAAAGCTTCTTATAAGTTTGTTAACTACTCTATAAGCTTTTTATTTATTTATTTATTTATTTGATACCTGTTATTTTTAACTTTATATTTTGTTTCATATGGCAGTCTTGGTTTGATTTTTGATGGAGAAAATGTCAACCTAACAATGTGGATTATAAACTGGTTGATTTGCATGTTCAAAAGTTCAAGGGTAGCAAATTAGCAATTTCAGGTATTACGCCCGAGTTATCTATTCGCTTGAATAGTCTTCATCACCACACCTTTTTCAGAATAAAAAAAAAGTTGTTTTTTATACGATTTATGTCCGGTACCTGAGTTTGTTTCTTACCAAAACGATGACAATCCTTACCATCTGAAAAACCAAGACTGAGAATATCTTAGCTAAAATCTTATTTTACTCTATTCTCTTAGTACATGTATATATACCATTGAATATCTTACTACTTGGATTTTAGTTTAAATTGTAGATAAATGTATCATATTGAAATTACAGCTCCCATTTTTATTTTGTTGTAAGGGGTCAAGTTGCATCTTGCACTTACATTTTCTAAGAACAAAATTAAAGTTGCATTCATTTGGTTAATGAGTCAAATAAATGCTTGGATTTCAAGTCTCTTAAAATCACAAGTTTTTAGTGTATCGGCTTCAAAATTTGTGTTATATTATTACCTTAATTTTAATACGGTTAGGTTAATGGCTCTTTATTTGTTATCATGTGTGCCAAACTTCGTTTAAAGTAAAACTTGCATTATTTTGCTTTGTTAAAAATTGCAAACAAAATTATTAAAAAATAAAATCCGAAGATGCATTAAATGCATTTTTGTGTGCTGTTAACGTTATGAACCGCAACAGATTGTGATTTTATTGGTGCCGAATCAATTAAAAAGATGGCGGATTTTACCGGACTCTCCATGACAAAACTAAGAAGGAAATTCCTCTGCACTATCTCATACTCTACATGTTGGTTTATGTGGGAGAAGGATGGCAAAGATCCAAAGGTGCTGAGAATAACGATCTTGCTATTGATCCGATTTGTCTAATAATACAAGAGGTGTTTGAAAAATTTCATAAACACTCACAATATATGTAATAAGTATATATGAAACTCATGGAGAAAATAAGAGATTTAGGACTACATTGTGAAATGTTTTTGTTATTTCATCAAAGAAGATTACAAGCAAATAAATAGTACTAGTATACTAGAAACATGAGAGGAAAAGGAAATAAAATAAAGAGATGTTTAAATCATGAGCTTGAAATTAGGAGAGGTGAGTTATGCTTAGGGAGGGAATGAAGGAGAAAATTAGGTCAAAGATAATGCTCTTCAATACTCCCCCTCAAGTTGGAGCGTGAAAATCTTGAACGCCCAACTTGTCAAGTAATGTTTTTTTTTTTCGAACACTCCACTTCAAGTTGGAGTGTTTTCTTTTCTTGCGGACTCTAGATTCGAATCCGACTTTTTTTTTCTTGCGGACTCAAAGAGCCCGACTTTTCTTTTTCTTGCGGGTTCAGGATTTGAACCCGACTTTTTTTTTTTTCTCGCGAGCTCAAGGAGCCCGACTTTTCTTTTCTTTTGCGAGCTCAAAGCACTCGACTTTTCTTCTCGCGGGCTCAAGGAGCCCGACTTTTCTTCTTGCAGGTTTTAAAAACCCGACTTTTCTTTTTGCGAGTTTAAAAACCCGACTTTCTTTTTTTTTCTTTTTTTTTTTCTGCGGGCTCGTAGATTTGAACCCAACTTTTCTTTTTCTTGAGGGGTTTAATAAACTCGACCTCTTTTTTTTTAAATAGTTCTTGTCACTTCAAAATTCGAAACTTGAGTATAATATTTCTTAAGCTTATCCACCTCCACATTACCTCCCCCATTATAGGACCACCATTCTATATTGTGAATTGTGATCAATAATTATTCACTGCCATAAGGAATCGTGGCTCCCCTCCCCAAAAGTCAAAGGTCTTGCCAAAGCTTTCATGATGCATCTTTATTTCCAACTTTTTTTAAGAAACTGAAACGCAGAAGAGAGTCGTCGAGAGAAAAGGAAGGGAAAGAAGGACCGGTCCGGTCGTCATCTCCGCCGAGTTTTTTTCACCCGGGTTTTCTACTTTCACCGGCGATCCTTTCCTGGCAGCCTTCTTTTCGATCGGTCTGGTCAGCGACGCACCGTCTGCTATCTCTTTCTCTCGACGTGCTACTCCGATCTTCTTTCTTTTTCTCTTACTCTTTCTTGCTGATATTAGATCAGCTTCTTTCTTTCAGCAAGTGATCAGCCTTTTTTTTTGTTTTTTTTTTTTGCGGAAAGGTTATAGATGATGAGCAAGGTGTTCCAAGAATCAGAAACACTGCTCTGATACCATGAAAAATTTCATAAACACTCACAATATATGTAATAAGTATATATGAAACTCATGGAGAAAATAAGAGATTTAGGACTACATTGTGAAATGTTTTTGTTATTTCATCAAAGAAGATTACAAGCAAATAAATAGTACTAGTATACTAGAAACATGAGAGGAAAAGGAAATAAAATAAAGAGATGTTTAAATCATGAGCTTGAAATTAGGAGAGGTGAGTTATGCTTAGGGAGGGAATGAAGGAGAAAATTAGGTCAAAGATAATGCTCTTCAATAGTGTTTATGCGTGTGATTATGGAAATACATCTCAACCGACTCAATTGATGAAGATGCATACGCTTGGTCACGCCTTCATTATTGACCATCTTCATTCTGTAAACTTCTCTATATAGCTATTGATATTATTAAAAATAGAGCTTAAATGAATTATCAAGTTTACAACTTTGTAAAGGGGTCTTCGCTATCATTGTATGGTACCACTAAATTTCACATATATATGAATTGGGTTTCATGGAAACAATTGCAATCCCAGGTGCTTTCAAGTACATCAAAACTAACATGTTCATACTGTGTTTATGGACTTGATTAGCGTTCCTTTTTGAAATTCAATATGACTTTAATCTGGTGATTTAAATGTGTGTAGGGGCCATACACTATGCAAGATCAGAAGGGCTGATACCAGCACCTGAATCCAAAGACGCGGTAACTATAGCCATCCGGGAAGCCATAGACCGGGAGTGAAGAATCAAAAGTAATACCAATGGCAACATTATCATTTTGACCTTTCTGCTTATGAAAAGTACTTGTAGGGTGCCATGGTTGATCCCTCTTTCTCATAGGACAAGATACAATCTTCTCTTGCCATCATTCCACATATGTCCTAGGTAATATTGTTAGACAAAAAAAAAAAAAAAAAACCTTCTTAGACCATGTGTAGTGGGCGTTATTGGTGCTTGAAATTGAAAAATAGCGCCAAAACACCACTACGATAGGGCTTTATGGGGAGCTATATTGCTTTAAAATTGAAAAATTGGGTGTCAGATAACTATTTTATAAAACTGAACTCATTAAAGTGGACCAACTTTGTTTTTCTTTTTGTTCGGTTGTATATTAATAGTTTAATAATTTAACACGTGTTGATATCCTTTTTGTTATATTAGTTGTGACAATAGTTTTTTGGGTTTTCTTTTTCGATTTAGCGAGTAACTGGACCTGTACTAATCGAATTCTCGCCATGTTCCCGCCATAGGGCGCGGGTTGAACATCACCTTTATACTATGAACATAACTGATACAGAGCGAACAACACCGGTTTTGGATTTTTGGTATTGCAATCCGTCTCTATGGTTCTCAATCAACGCAAAACATGTGTCAATTGTTATGCCGAGTACTGGCATTACACTGGTAAAAAATCGCGCTGCGAAGCGCGCTAGAATCTATCTAGTTTACTTGAAAACTGAGGAGATCGATGAATAAGCACATCAGTAGTGGGCGTGATGTGCAGCGTGATGGGGCTTATAGCGTAGGGTACACCGCCCCTTGGGTGCTATGGCAAAAAAAAATCCAAGTGCAAGGAGTATCGCACGGGTGCCCCTCCTTTTTAAAAAAAAAAAAATAAAAAAAAAAAAATCAACTTCTACACCCACCTTCTTCTACATCCAATCAAACCTAGCTTCTACACCCAATCAAGCCATATTCCTTTTATAGAAACTCACCATAAAATAACATAAAGTCCCTATCACTACACATTTTTTATATAAAGCCTCATATTTCACTTTATTAATATTTAATCATCTAAATCCCTTATAAAACCCCCTGCTACACTACTACACATGGTCTAATAAGTAAAAAGAGGAGTAGAGAGGGTACGTAGTAACCCCTATTTTTTCTTAATCATTTGTCAGAATTTTATGCTTATATGAACACCTATTATATATGTATTAACTTAGTCAAACTAACAAATTTTATATTAGTTGTGTTGGGCAGCTACAGTAGTTATTCTATTAAATAATAATAATAATATTAATAATAGTATGTCATAGATGACCACATTTCATTTGGAATTCCTTTAGTATGTAACTCACATAATTTATGGCTACACATTTAAATTACAGTTACAAGAATGTTTAATGAGCATCAAACTTTATTGCCCACCCATTCGCCTATAAAAAAACCCGATACTTGTCTAGCGTGTACCATGAACACAAGCCAAACTCTTTAGTTAGCCCCTTTGCATGTCGTGTCGTTTAGTGTATCGCCTACTTCGAACCACCCATCTCCTTTGATGTGTTGATACATCGTCTTGACTAATCTACTAGGATATTGTTCACCACTTTTTCTTCGTTCCGTTGCAACCGGTAACCACCACCGCCGGTTATAGGATTCGGTTACAAGTTTTCTTCAGATCCTATAAATGTTTTTTTTACAAGTTTAAGGTGCGACCATAATTCGTTGATTCCTGTTAAATTTTTACAAGTCCATCACGACCAATGTGAGTATATCTTTCCCTTTTTTATTGTTTTACTATTTTGGGGTGACTCATGTACTTACTATCAATTTTCTATTTCATCTTACTAAAATAGCAATTCTTATGTGTGTTTGCTTGTGTCATTTCGTGTATCTATGACCTGTCAAATCATTAACCGTTGCGGCCTGGCATTTCAGTGAATAGTACTATGGTATATACCCTTGTGACTCTGTTGAGAGTCCTTGTCATTGCTATGTATTACATTACTACTAGCGCATACTATATATATCTGCTTTCCTTTCATAGGGTTGATTTGACCCAGATACCACTTATTACATTTTGCAAAATAACACATGAATTGCTAAATTTTCCTTACTATATGTATCAAACGGGTATGCTCACCAATACATGTTTGTATTGACAAAATTATTTTCGTACATGTTTCAGGTTATTTGAGATGCATTCGTTAAGCTTTCGGTTTCATATTTAGATTTTGATTCATTGTATTTCAGTTTATGTGACATTTAGAATCGTTGTATTTCATTTCAATGTAATAAATTATTCAATTCAATGTATGAAAATTTACATTTCTAGTCCATGAGCTATTGAACAATCGTCACTACGTGACATCTCGATGTTTCCGCCATCGGTTGGGGTGTTACAACCGAATTACCGAAACGGACAACCGTACTGTCGATCAGATCGCCAGTAAGTGGTCTGCCATACAAAATAACTGTAGGAGATGGCACATAGTCTATGAAGCGACGATGCAGGCGCACCCTGGCGTTAGCGAACAGATGGCAATTCAACTGACACACGATGCTTATCGTCAACGCTACGACAGCAACTTCAATATCACCAATCCTTTGTCCTGGTCTATGATGCGTTTTTAGTTTGTTTAATGTTTAAGGTTTTAGTGTTTTAATGTGTAATGTTTAATATTATGTTTTATGTTAGCGTTTTATTTGTAATGTTTAAGGTTTTAATGTTTAATGTTTTATTTGTTTTTGTGTTTAATGTTAGTTTATGTAAACAGATTACATAATATTTTAAATTTAAACCATTACATTACATTAAATAAAAAGTTACAACTAATATTAAAACACACTTCCTAAATTACTTATTTAAACACTAGATAATTTCTAAATTACTTATTTAATCCTAATTTTCTCCACTATGGAGAGTAGTTGTCATAGTCCTCGAGTGTGTAGTACTGGGGGGACACGGAACGAGAACTATCGCGACCATCGGATCTTGCATCCTCGCTGATCCAGCAGTACTCATGAGGAAGGGAAGGTTGGCTCCAGAGTAGTTCCTCCTCCTCAGCTTCCCCGAGGGCTTCCAAGTCCTCCTGAGTTGGCTCCCCTCGTTGACGGGGGGTGGGGGTATTCTGGTGATGGGGGGTGGCGGTAGTCTGGTGGTAGGGGTGGGGTGTAACGACCGAACGAATAAACATTCTATAATTTATAATTAATTAACGTCTAATATTAATTAAGTTAATCCGGCCCAATGGAATCGGCCCAATAGATCGAGCCCACTCGATATTAAAAGCCCGTTAAAACATTTAGCCCAAAATATATTAGACTAACCATTGGACTCCATTTATAAAAGCCCAATACCTTTGGCCCATTTCATATTTTAGTCTATTAAGTATATTGGCCCATAAAACCCTCTAGCCCAATACCTTTCTAGGCCCAAACCCAGCCCACTTTCCTTTGCTGAGTATGTACGCATACATACATATTATTAATATACTGAGAGGGGGAGAGATGTACGTATAAGACAGAAAGAGAGCTCCGGTACCGGTTACCTTCTCCGGCCAAACTCTCGTCTCCGGCGAGCACGATATACCCGAATCATGAACCCACCTAACTGTAAACTAAACTCAATCCCGCTTCATCATCCCCATCATTCCATAATCCTGCACGTCGTCTTCTCCAACCAAACACCTTCTAAACAACTTATGAACCTTCATCGTCCAACTCACACCAATCATACACCGCAACCTGCCACCGGTTATCTCCGTTAGTTTATCATCTCCGGTGAGTTACAAGAACACCCGAATACCTTATCATGCTTACTGGGTTCTGATCCGACACCCCAACCACCTTTCTAATTAGTTATCTAACCTTCTGTTGAACCTGTTTGTATATACCCGGTTACCCTCCCTGTCATATACAACCATCAACCTCTGTTATCGGCTATATATATATATATATATCTACATATATATATATATATATATATGTACGTTGATATATAAGAACATAAAGATACTACACCTCTGCCACCAAGGTCCGAGTTATTCTCTGTCTATTCATATCTTCATGATTCCGTTCACTTGTCGAGGCCAGTGAAAGGTCAGACTATTAAGTTATGACTATTATGTTATTATTATAATATAATTATTATTATTATTATTATTATATTAAGCGTGTAACGAGTGGGACAATAATATTAACCCGACAATATTAACCGGATAACTATATAAATATATATATTATTATACAAGAATACATAATATTAAAATAGAATATAAAAGAATATAATATATTAAAGGATTGTCCCCGGCGTTATCACGTGCACAAGCATTGCACGCGCTAATGTTATTGAAATATAATAGGTACAGTTTATTTGGAGATTATACCGTTAAGGAATAGTATACAGGATCTCGGAGAATATAATAGAGGTGAGTACATGACCCTTTCCCTTAAAAGCCTTTGGGCTGATTACATGCTTGTTTAGTCGTTATCAAGTATTTTATACGGTTTATATTATGAAAGTATTATCGAGTTGTTAATAGAAATAATAGAATGCGGTCGAATAGAAACTACGTAGGATGGATCCATTCGGTATCATAGAGTATAGCCTGGACCAATCAGAGGTTACAGGACCATTATAATCGATCTATACTCACGGGAATATATTCATCTAAACCAAGTAGAGGTTTAGAATCATAATAAGCATTTGTATGGTGCTCCATCGATAATATATTCCACCATAGAATGACCGAACTAAATAGAAAGGATTGTATGATCATTAAACTCGAGTTATTAATATAATATGTCTAAATTCGGCATGTCTCACTAGTATGAAAATACTAATGTACTTTAAGCATGTGGTCAGGTACTTATATGAAGTATTAAAGAGCAAGCCGAAGAATAGAAGATCTGGATAAGAAGAGGATACGATGGTTACATTTCAATCCAGCTTAATGTAATCATTACCGTTAAACCTGTTAAGGCTAATCCGCTGCGCCACCTGGGTCGTTACAGGTGGTATCAGAGCAACAGGTTTAACTAATAGAAATCCTCTTCTGATCCAGATCAACCACAAGTATATTAAAAAGAAATATATGTTAATAGAAATTATAAGAAAGTATAGAAAAATTATCGAGGAAAATTACTAGAATAATATTGTGAGGTAAATTGACAATTTTTAATGGCCAGAAAATTGTGAATTTACAGGCACGATTGAATTCTAGAAAATTCTTTGGTAATACCAAAAGATATAAATTAATAGAAATACAAGAAATAAGGAATCAACAAGAATTATACGAAATATAAGTAAGTTATTATAGAAGTATTCTTTAAATCGTTAGTATTAGTTAAAAGAATATAAGAGCAACATGTTAAGAATAAGACTGCGATTATAAGTTTTATATTTTATCCTATGAAAAATTATCGAATCTTAATCAAAGGTAGTAACCTTCCTCAGAAGAAATTTATATTTATCAAATATAATTAGAAGAATATATCCGATTATTAAAGAAAATTTATAAATCGATACAAATATTGTACTTCCACTTGAGCATTCCTGTGATCAAGTCTTTAAATAGATATAATTCTTCCAACGAAATTCGTCATATATGTCGTTTATACGAATTTCCTCCCGATGAAAATCAAGTGAATATAAATATATTTTATAAGTATATACCATTTTGTATGACCTATCATTCGAAACCAGCAGTGCAGATATTTCCACGAAACATATTCGGAAATATATATTTTATAATTCCTTTTGAACTTCGTTCTAGCCGTCTGGCAAGATTATTCTTGGATCTAGAAAATATTTTCAACTCAGAAATCTTATAATAAATCGATAAAAGAATATCATAATTCAATTTATATTATTAAAGAAATAATATAAGTGCCATCTCGATCTAATTAAACTAATGGAAGTAATATAAAAATTGTATTAAATCGAGACTCTTAAGAAATACTTCCATTCCATCCGAAACAAATTAGAAAATTCGAAAGTCTAACCCATTTAATTTGAAGTGTCCCATGAAGACTTCCTTGTACTATAATTCGAAACCTGATTGGTATACAGTTTGAAACAAATTGTATAGTTTGAAGCTCGGCTCGTTAGACATAATGTTCCACCTGAAGATTTCTTGGAATTCCAATCTGAAAATATATTAGTATATAATCTCTATATAATCACGTTCCTTTCCAAAGATTTTGGAATCTCTAGTATGACGAAACACGAGTTTTCTGTTCAAGGCTATAAGTCCAGGAAGCGTTTTTAATGATGTTACAAGATGATAAAATTGCTGATTCCTCCATTAAAGCTTTGCACACCACATTACCAACAACCGTAACATCATAATGTCTTTGACTTAATTCCCTAAGCATTTTACCAATGTTGAGATTCTACTGCTATCTTGAATGGCCGAATCAAATTTAACCGGACCAATCTACACAACTTTCTTAGACTTTGGAAGTAAGATGGTTATTTCCTCCAATGAATTTGGCCCGAGAGTAATAGGTGAACCCTATATCCTGAATCTTCTGACTAAGGTTGACGTTTCTTCATGTTTAGCCCGAGATCAAGTCTTAAACTTCTTCAAATAACGTTTGATTCTGTCACGAGTTATTTCCTAACTTTATTCATAATATAAACATTCACGATTTTGTTTATAGTCAAGTTTAAAAGATCGATTATATAATTTTTATTTATGATTATCAACGACCAAGTACTACTAATTCATTACTTCAGAAATCCTATAAAATACCCCAACCCGTTCAGTTAAACTTTTACCATTCGTTCATTAAAGCTTAGAAATTCGATCTTAACGACTTTATACCTCGGTTATCAGCACTATTGTTAATCGTTACTTCGAAATTCTATAAACAATCCTCACCAGATTGTTATTACTACTCAAACTCAGTGTATTATATTCTTTACTTCATAGAGTAACCCTTATGTCGAACTACTTCATATCTTTTCAGTAAGGTTCTACAATCTACTGAAGATGATTAAGTCAGATATAAACGACTTACGATACTTTGGTTTTCTTTAAAAACCAGTATTCGAGTTGTAAACTCCAACCAGAATAGTAGTCCCATAGATAATCTAACGACATGCAAATTTTGGAAATTTATGAGTCTCTCCGAGACAAATTAAGTTTTCAAATATGGAGTTGGTTATTTATTCTAAGAATATAAAAGAAAATATGTATATCTTAGTGTATACCTATCTTCTTTACATCACTCAAATAATAATATTGGAAATCAAGTTCGTAGACTTGAACATCCGGTAAAAATTTGAGAAAGTTTGAAACGATACTTCATCAATAGTACTACCACTATCATCCGTTAAAGAGATTTGAAGAAGTTTGTGGACGATTATCATACTCAGTATTCTCAACCATTGAGTCACGAAACCTGAAACTTGTGACAATGTGATGAGAGAATTTTAATTATACTGAAGGTGTAATATATCGTAATGATAAATCATCGTCTATAAATCGAGATCCTGTAGATCGGGCATGTCCAGGGCAGCCTAGACTTCAAAAATCCGAAACTCTTTATAACCAGATTCATATATATACAGAATTGATTAAAAGTTAGTGATTAATCAAATCAGTATGTAGAATCAAGATGGTTGTATGTTCTCTATGCATTCCCTGGGGTAAAAGAAATCCGGACCCTTAAGAAAGGTATATCCGGACGTTTCCACAGGATTCTGTACAAAGACATATGATACTATAAAGGAAAAGATGCATTATCTAATATTGGAAAGAATTCTTGTACTTTTCAGTACAGATGTTGCTAATGCTTTGAGAATAGTATCAAGAGATCTTTTAGCTCGGACAACATAATATCTATATTTTATTGAATATGAGAATGACCTATTTCTAGATTATAACTAATAGATTGACTCCCTTCGGTCATATTCTATTAATTTCATATCGATAAGAGAACTCTATCGTTCGAATATACTATAAATACCCTATATGATAGAGATCACTTTCCAGTATATACTCGAATGTTTCTTGACAGGTCTCCTGAGATAGATTATTCCCAACATCATGAACTATTGTTCTTGGTCGTTATCGTCCGAGTTATTTGCAAGCTATTTAGTATAAGAGTTACTTATTAAGCCAGTTCGATTCGATCGCAATCTAACTCTTTTCAATGAAAAGGTTTATCACGATCATTCCATATATAGAGAATAAGTATTGAACCTCTTTCCAGTATACAATTGTATAACATTGACGAAATATTCCTAGATAGTTCTCTTGACATTATATAAGTTTCGACGTATTATCTTCAATAATGTTCATTTTGGATTCTGCTTCATAGATTATTTGAGAATTATTTACGCGTCAAAATATATTTTATTCAAATAAAAACGATACTTCTTAATAACCTATTTCATGCGGTTATTTATTTGAATTCTCTGCGAAGCCTAGTCTCAACTCGAATGTTTAATATAGCTCGAAAATATCTACGGCTCGTTACTCTCGAAAATAATCGTTTATACTTATTAAACTTAAAGCAGCGGATAGATTATATGAAACAAATAGAAGTATCTATACCGTTCTACATAAGCCGATAAGTTATAGAAAATAATTTGAGAATTAATAAAATATCATAAGTTATATAATCGTATATGTCTACGGCGATCTGATAAGTGACGACTCTATGATTATTTTTCAGAATACATAATAAAAGAAATTTATTTAATAGAATTTTTAAAGAAAATCCTAGATATCTTATATTATTATTAATAATTCCAAGAATTTAAGCCATTCGATTTGGCTATAGAATGTTCGTTATTAAAACATAGAATATATTTTAAAACATATTATAGAACGAAATTCCAAGAAAATAATCTATTATAGAATGTAAAATACTTCAAGATAACGTGTATTATCATGAACAACCAGAGATAATTATAAGAGATATTATACGCGTAGATTTAATAATTAACGAGGAATTATTATAAATAGAAAAGGATTAAGATATAATGATATCTTAACACCATCAGAAAGTCTATAATAGATGCGGCCAAGGGATTGGCCAAAGATAAACGATATTACCAGAAACCAACGAGAATAGAAAGCTATTTAGAATTTTATAAGCCTGATTTATATAATCGCTAAGAGGAGACTTTAGAATTAAGTATCTAAGATTTTAAAACCGTCTCTACAAGGTTTAGAATTTATTATTAGAAAATTAAGTGGGGGACAATTTCTATAGGTTGGGGAGAATCTAATAATAAGTATTATAAAGATTATCAGGAATAATAACTAAAAGATAGTTATTAAACATTATAAGACTACTCGAAACGAATCTCGAGGACGAGATTCATATAGGTTGGGGAGAATGTAACGACCGAACGAATAAACATTCTATAATTTATAATTAATTAACGTCTAATATTAATTAAGTTAATCCGGCCCAATGGAATCGGCCCAATAGATCGAGCCCACTCGATATTAAAAGCCCGTTAAAACATTTAGCCCAAAATATATTAGACTAACCATTGGACTCCATTTATAAAAGCCCAATACCTTTGGCCCATTTCATATTTTAGTCTATTAAGTATATTGGCCCATAAAACCCTCTAGCCCAATACCTTTCTAGGCCCAAACCCAGCCCACTTTCCTTTGCTGAGTATGTACGCATACATACATATTATTAATATACTGAGAGGGGGAGAGATGTACGTATAAGACAGAAAGAGAGCTCCGGTACCGGTTACCTTCTCCGGCCAAACTCTCGTCTCCGGCGAGCACGATATACCCGAATCATGAACCCACCTAACTGTAAACTAAACTCAATCCCGCTTCATCATCCCCATCATTCCATAATCCTGCACGTCGTCTTCTCCAACCAAACACCTTCTAAACAACTTATGAACCTTCATCGTCCAACTCACACCAATCATACACCGCAACCTGCCACCGGTTATCTCCGTTAGTTTATCATCTCCGGTGAGTTACAAGAACACCCGAATACCTTATCATGCTTACTGGGTTCTGATCCGACACCCCAACCACCTTTCTAATTAGTTATCTAACCTTCTGTTGAACCTGTTTGTATATACCCGGTTACCCTCCCTGTCATATACAACCATCAACCTCTGTTATCGGCTATATATATATATATATATCTACATATATATATATATATATATGTACGTTGATATATAAGAACATAAAGATACTACACCTCTGCCACCAAGGTCCGAGTTATTCTCTGTCTATTCATATCTTCATGATTCCGTTCACTTGTCGAGGCCAGTGAAAGGTCAGACTATTAAGTTATGACTATTATGTTATTATTATAATATAATTATTATTATTATTATTATTATATTAAGCGTGTAACGAGTGGGACAATAATATTAACCCGACAATATTAACCGGATAACTATATAAATATATATATTATTATACAAGAATACATAATATTAAAATAGAATATAAAAGAATATAATATATTAAAGGATTGTCCCCGGCGTTATCACGTGCACAAGCATTGCACGCGCTAATGTTATTGAAATATAATAGGTACAGTTTATTTGGAGATTATACCGTTAAGGAATAGTATACAGGATCTCGGAGAATATAATAGAGGTGAGTACATGACCCTTTCCCTTAAAAGCCTTTGGGCTGATTACATGCTTGTTTAGTCGTTATCAAGTATTTTATACGGTTTATATTATGAAAGTATTATCGAGTTGTTAATAGAAATAATAGAATGCGGTCGAATAGAAACTACGTAGGATGGATCCATTCGGTATCATAGAGTATAGCCTGGACCAATCAGAGGTTACAGGACCATTATAATCGATCTATACTCACGGGAATATATTCATCTAAACCAAGTAGAGGTTTAGAATCATAATAAGCATTTGTATGGTGCTCCATCGATAATATATTCCACCATAGAATGACCGAACTAAATAGAAAGGATTGTATGATCATTAAACTCGAGTTATTAATATAATATGTCTAAATTCGGCATGTCTCACTAGTATGAAAATACTAATGTACTTTAAGCATGTGGTCAGGTACTTATATGAAGTATTAAAGAGCAAGCCGAAGAATAGAAGATCTGGATAAGAAGAGGATACGATGGTTACATTTCAATCCAGCTTAATGTAATCATTACCGTTAAACCTGTTAAGGCTAATCCGCTGCGCCACCTGGGTCGTTACATGGGGGCCGACAACATTAGTCGGTCCACTTCTCTAACAGCCATGGCATAATCCATGGCCCAGACCAATTCCTCATCCGTGAAGTCATCATCGGCTTCAGGAGGAGGAGGAAAGGTTGGTTGTGCAGCAGCAGGAGGAGGAGGAGGAGTGAAGGTTGGTGGTGCAGCAGCACGAGGAGGAGGATAGAACCAATGTTGTGGAGGAGGAGGAGGAGGAGAGGAGGAGAATGGTAGTCTCCGGGGTCGGCCCTGGCTCCGGCGAGAGTACTGCCGGAGATTAGACGGTCCGACAGCTCCTAGTGCAAAACCGCCACCCATATTATTCATTGCTTTGAGGAGGAGGAATAGGCGTGACTGAGAATTGGGCTAGGTGTTGTATTTATAGGGTTAGAAATATGACCATTTGGGGGGGGGGGGAGTTTGTAATTCAAACTTTGAAATTTAAACGTTGGGGGGGGGGGGATTTGAAATTCAAACGGTTTGAAACAGTAACCGTTTGAATTTCAAATTTTGAATATAATTTTTTTATTATTTTTTAAAAAAATATTATTTTTTAATATTAATTATTTTTTTATTATTTTATTAATTTAATAAATTTTCAGTTTAAATTATTATTATTATTATTATTATTATGTTTATTAATATATTAAAGTTTTTTATAAAAAAAAAAGAAAAAAGAAATGCCACAAGTCACCCCCCCCCTTTCACTCCCCACAATCCCCCCCCCACATGGATCCCACAAGTGCCACATGGCGCTTCACCCCCCCCCCCTCTTTCCCGCCTTCCACTCCCTATAATCTTAGAGTTAGGTGAATAGTATAGCCCTCTCTTATTGGTTGAAAAAAGTGGTGGCATTTTATATTTTTTTATTCTCACAACATTATTTAAAGTTAAATATAATTGAGTTGGGAATAAAGTACAAATTAGGTTGGTGGTGTAGTGATTTGAGGTGCTAAGGGAAGGTCACCAGACGGTGGCCATTATCTTTTTTTTTTTTTCATTTCCACAGCATTATTTAATGTTAAACATAATTGGGTTGGGAATAAATCACAAATTGGGTTGGTGGTGTAGTGGTTTGAGGTGCATTTACCTAAGTTAGAGGTCATAGGTTCATGTAACACCCCAACCGATGGCGGACACATCGAGGTGTCATGTAGTGACGATTGTTCAATAACTCATGGACTAAAGTGTAAAATTGAATACATTGATTTAATAGTTTATTACATTGAAATGAATTACAATGATACTAACTGTCTACTAAATTGAAATACAATAAATCAAAATCTAAATATAAATCCAAAAGCTTAAAGGATGCATCTCAAAACAACCTGAAACATGTACAAAATCATTTGGTCAATACACAAAGTATTGGTGAGCATACCCTGTTTAAATAAATATAGTAGAAAAGTGTTTGGCAATTCATGTGCGGTACCATTTGCAATTATGTAATAAGTAATATCCGTTCAAAACCAAACCTGAGAAGAATGACTAACACATGACTAACCAACTGAATAATGAATTAACAAGACAATGACCAAGATTCTCAACAGAGTCTCAAGGGGGTATACCATAGTACTATTCATTGAAAAGCTAGGCCGCCCAGCAGTTAATGATTTTGACAAGTCATAGACACACCAATTAACATAAAGCAAACACACATGAGAATTGCATTAAGTATAAGAAATTGAAACTTGATTAATATATAGGTACATGAGTCACCCCAAAGTAGTAAAACAGTAAAAAGGGGAAAGATATACTCACAGTTTGCGAAAGCGATCAAAATCCACTTAAGCGGTCGTGAGCTAAGTAATGGGAATTCCGAGGAATTCAACCTATATTGTGTAAGAATACTAATAAGGAAATGTCTAAAAAGTCTAAGGTAACTAGGGTCTAAGGCATTAGGGTTTGCTAAGTTGATTTGGGGAATTAGAGTTTTTTTTTATGATAAGTCGAAATAATATGTCAAAATTTGTAAATATGGTTTAGGTAATATAAATATTACTAATTTAATATTTAGATACAATTTATGTTTGAATAGTTAAAACAAAATAATTTAGATATTTACTTTAGATAATTATTGTAAATAAATACAATAATCATAATTATTGAAATAAATAATTATGAGTTACACAAAGATTCATCAATGATAATAAAGACTTTCAATCATAAGACATTTCTATTTTTATAAGAAAAATATTTATAAAATAGATGTTAAGTAGTGTAAATAAATAAATGTTTAATTATATCTAATTACACATAAATAATATTAGAAATACAAGACATGATCCAAAAATGTTATTTTTATAGAAAATGGATTCTTAAAGATGTAAATAAATGAAAATAATTTTCTCATAACTTTTATAAACCTATTTATATTTAAAACTGATTTAATAGAATTTAATCATGTTTAAATGATTAAAAATAGCAAAATTAATAAAAATAAATGTTTTCTGAGCTAATAATCTTTATTTCAGTTCTTAATAATTAGAAATAATTTATGCCAAATTTTGAGACAAAAACCATTAAAAATGAATTTTTAATCAATTAATTATGATTAAAACAATTTAAATTAATAAAATCATAAAAATAGATATTTTTCAGAAAACTAAAAATATGACAATTTTCTATGAGATATCAAGAAGCTACACCTAAATTTTCATAATTTTTGGGTAAAAATTAGATTTATTATGAATATTCTAAGTTTTAATGAATATATATATATATATATATACATTTAAAAATAATGCATAAGTAAATAATATACATTTCAGGAAAAAGAAAAGGCTGCACTTGTGGGTTGCTCAGACTCGAACCCAGGTTCCCACGCTAACAACAAACAACCATAACCACTACACCACAACCATTTTTGTTTAATAATATTGAATTGAAATATATTTAACCTATAACTCAATTTCATCTTCTTCCCCAAATATTCAACTAAACCCTAACCCTAACCTCAATTCAATTAACCATCAATTCCTATCTGTTACGAGGTATGGTGATGGGGCTTTCGAAGTGTGATATTCAAACAACGAAATGGCATAAAGAACACGGCACTTACCAGCTAAACACGATCGGAAAAAGAAGGTACAGGTCTGAACCAAAGAGCCGCATAAGAAGCTCCTGGCACGATCTGGAACAAGTTTTAAAGTGGGTTTGTATTGTTCGAAGTCTGAGGATCGTAGAGAGATGGTCAATTTATAATAATACCCAAGAAAAGCAACCGTTTGAACCTGTTTAAAGAGGTCGACGGTTACAAGCTTCAATTGATTTAATCCTCACTAAAAAACCCATTAAATCGCGTTTTAATACCATTTAAATCATTTAAACCCATTATACATCGAAGGGGAAACGTTTTGTGACAAAAATCCGGTTACCCAATCGCCGGTGGCTCGCCGGCAGCGAGCCTGTGTGGCCGGACGCAAACAAGAAGAAAAAGAAGTACAGATGCATTTTTTTTAAGTTTTAAAGTATTACACAATTAGCCCCTCAACTATTAACCACGTTAGTTTTATTATGAACTAGGTTAATATTTCCTTTATAAAACTTAACCAAGTTAGTATTAGTTAACCAAAATGTTTATAAAGCTTTATCAAACTTAATTTTTTTTTTTTATAAATTCTTTTACGAATACGTTTCACTTACGCGTTTGATTAAAACTTATACCCCAAATTAACTTATAAATATAAAAATTTTTAATTCGCTTTAGAATTTAATTTTGAAAACGTCGAAACTTTTAGGGACTAAAATGGAATATTTAAAGGATTATTATTGTCAATTAGATAAAAGACGAAGGTGACGGATGTCACAGTTCAAGACCTGGTTTGAGTTAAATTCTCTTTTTTTAGGTATATTAAATATAACAAATAGTATTTCTTTTTAAATATAATTGGTTGCAATATAAAACACAAACTAGTTGTATAAAATCACGTGCGTTGCGCGTTTTACAATCGACATTTAAATGAGGTGTTAATCAATCAATAAATTATATAATTGAGATTCCATTTTGGTTGTAAACGTTAAAAAAAAAATAAAAAAATCTACACATAAGGTAACACATGAAATTTGTAACGAAACTACATAAGATTATGTTATTTATATTAATAGTATATAATATAATAATTTTTTTAATAAATAATATGAATAAAATATAGTATATAATATATTAATAGTGTATAATATAATAAAGTTTTTGAATAAAATAATAGTATATAATATATTAATTAGGGATGGGCATACAAGGCCGAATACCGATCCCGTCCCGATCCCGATACTGTACCGAACCGATACCGAACCGATACCGAACCGAGTGGTTTCGGGATCAGTATCGGTACCCATATTTACGGATTTTCGGTTTCGGTATTATCGGTATCGGTACGGGATTGGTATGGTATCAGTATTTTAAGGTAAAATACCGATACCATACCGGTACCGTACCGATACCGAACCGATACCGTACAGTTCGGTATCGGTATTGTCAGGATCGGTATAAAAAGTTTTTGAATAAAATAATAGTATATAATATATTAATTAGGGATAAGCATACAAGGCCGAATACCGATCCGTCCTGTCCCTATCCCGATACCGTACCGAACCGATACGGAACCGAGTGGTTTCGGGATCGGTACCCATATTTATGGATTTTCGGTTTCGGTGTTATCGGTATCGGTACGGGATCGATATGGTATCTGTATTTTAAGGTAAAATACCGATACCGTACCGTTCGGTATCGGTATTGTCGGGATCGGTATAATATATTAATAGTATATAATATAATATATTATTAATAGTATATAATATAATAAAGTTTTTAAATAAAATAATAATATAAATAAAATATTAATATTTTTACTATTCATTTAGTTTGATTATTAATATTATATAATTGGGTTGGTGGTGTAATTGTTTGAGTTGCATTCCCCTAAGTGGAGGTAATAGGTCCGAGACCTGGGTTTGAGGCAATCGTTTTTCTAGATTTTTTTTTGTTCCCTTAGGCTAATATTGTCGCGTTGGTATCCTAATAAACCAAAACGATAATGAGCGCGAACTCACGCAATACGCGCCGAAACCTCGCTAGTTTTCATTATGAAATAAAAATCAACAAATGCAACATTGTAGGAATTTGGCAACACCACTCTTAATGCCTGTTTTTGCCAAAGATGACATCGAGTTTATGTTTCTCTTTATAATGTTTGGTCGTTTGCATCGTCTTTGAGAATATTAGAGACCATCTGTGTAATTAACTCGTTATATAGTATGGATATTTAGGGGCTTAAAGGTCATTTTGAGGACCATCCCTTAAGCCCCTGTGTTTTGTACATATTTTATCTTTGGTTCTCAACACTTTGAAATTACATAGATACTCCTAGTGGTGTGACTTTTGTACCAACCTTGATCGTTACCTCTAACGGTCGTCTATTATCTCCATTAAGTCCATGTAAAATGACTAACTACCCTTAGTATTAAAAAACAATGTAACTGGGATATTTTTGCAGCTATAATGAAGTAGATTGCAAAAGAGAAATGACACTAATTAATAAATGAATAAATTTGGCAAACGATTCAGACTAAACATAAGATGACATTCATCCCTACATACTAGCTTTAAATTGTATATTTCATGCAAAAAGAAAGCTTGAAATAAACAGCATGGGGTACAAAAGTTGGTGAGCTAGTAGAACATTAAGAGTTGGATATGATTTTCATTTTCTGCTATACATATGAATAAGTGAATCGGATGGGTCGAAATGGGTCAATTTAGAAATATAGAATATATATACGAACAGGTCAAGTTGGGTTGATAATCTGAAAAGAACGGGTCAAGCGGGTCGTTTAGGTTTCCTGAGAACGGGTCGTTTGGGTCAGACGCTGCTTCAGTGCTTCGTTGTTTCAGTTGATCAATCTTCGATTCTTAGCTTTGTTAATGTGACATTATTTTTTTGTTAGGCGGTTTCTACGGATCGGGTTACAAGGTTTGAAGATTTCGGTGGCTATTAAGTGTATGAAGTGGACGGGTCAACAATTTTTGGGCTGCAAACTTTTTTGTGTTTCATTAGGAAAAAATGTAATGTATACGTTTGTGTTTCATTCAGAAAACGCTTATGTTTTTTTGATACGTTAATTAATATTAGTTGGCCTTTTTGGTATGTTATTTCTAACTTGTGCCATATATATGAATAATTATGTTACTGGAAATTTATATAAATAGGTGTATTGGCTGTAATCTGGAAAGAAAAATAGTTCCAACAGGTTTTTAAAGAGTTATTTGGTGATGCAGTTTAGTTGTTCTAGGTGTCATCATGCAACTTGCTGTTGGATATGTATTTATTGGTGTTGTTGAGAACAAGTTGGTGCTGTTGAGAACATGCTGTTGGATTTGTATTTATTGGTGCTGTTGAGAATTTAAAGAGGGTGTTACTGTTATAGTTCAGTCGCATCATCTAAGAACACTTTTGTTGATGCTCTATGATTTGATGCTGTTCATGTGCTGCACCACTTAAACAATTACACAACACCATTTAAAGACTTCTGTACTAGTGAAAGAGCATCATTCCTTTTACTCATATTTTCATTTTCTATTCACATTCACGTATATAGTGTTGTGTGTGTAAAGTAGGGGCCTGAACCAATATTTGGTATCAGAGCCTAGGGCTCGTATCGTGGGAGCCTCCGCCGCCGGCGGGTGTGTCGGTTGGTGGAGGGCAGGCTTGAAAGTTAGAAGGGTTCGGGACATCAGGGGCTGTTTCGGGGTTGTTTTACCACAGTTGATGGGGTGTTGTTCAAGTCGGACGTTCCAGGTTAGATGACGGGGAGTACCGTTGTTTGAGGACGAGGTGACCGGTATGAACAAATGTGTCTGTTCGTGGTTGTTTAGGGCTGTTTCGCAGCAGAATACGAAGGCAAGATGGGTGTTTGCGTCAATCGTTGTCACGGGTGAAGTACCGGTTAGGATGACGGGGGTGACGGGGAACACCGGGGTGTCTCGTGGCTATGTTAAGTTGTTAAAAAAAATCCGGCAGAAAGTTGCGGGTTTCACAAAAGGAGAGGTTAACCAGGTTGCGGAAAAAACAGGCAGAAAAAATCAAGTGAGTGGTTGTGATTTAGTTTGTTTAGCAGGTGATGGAAAACGGTATAAGCGGGTGGCTTTGTTTTCTTGATCGGTAGAAGAACGCTCTCACGGAAGTGTTGTGCGCAAAACGGGTTCTGCGTGGTGAAAAACAACAGTCAGTGGTAGTGGTGGTGTTATACGGCTTTGGACGAGGCCGAGGTGGAGGCCGGGTTTCCGGGATAAGTCGAATTAAGGGAGGACTTTGGACGTGACCGAGGTGAGGTCGGGTGTCCGGGTAGAAGTCGAGATGGTTCGAGAGATGGCGGTGATTAGGCCGCAGTGAATGAGTAGTATGAACAAACACCGATTAAGGGGGTGATTGTTGG
This sequence comes from Ambrosia x helenae, assembly GCA_030844895.1. Classification (NCBI taxonomy): domain Eukaryota; kingdom Viridiplantae; phylum Streptophyta; class Magnoliopsida; order Asterales; family Asteraceae; genus Ambrosia; species Ambrosia x helenae. The sequence goes on along the minus strand of CM061230.1, from coordinate 100,990,503 downwards.
GTTTACTCGGGTTTGTTCGTAAGTTCGTTGGTCGCGGGTCACGGGTAGCGAACCAGGTTTGGATTCGGGTCAACAAGAAAATGGGTTATGACCATGCTACTTGGTTTTCTATGATGTATGAGATAAGCATAAATGTTCACATGGAGTGCATGGCTGAAAAGTTGATGAATAATTAAAGGTTTGACCACTTTAATTAAAGGTGTACGTTGGACTTGGTAAATGGTTTGACCACTTTAATTAAAGGTGTACGTTGGAAAATTGCACAAAGAAAGGAGGAATATGTGACCATTCTTTAGGATAGATATTAGTATTTTATTGTTTTATTATTCCAACGGTTATGTACTGTAGGACTATATATAGTCTATTTGTTTAATGAATAAGTACCTCATTTTCTTCATATTTGAGAGATATATATTTCATATACATACAGTGAGTTGTGAGTGTGTGTTGTGTATAGAAGGGGCCTGAACCAACAAAGAAGATGTCTGGCGTCTGGACAACCGTTGTGCTTTTACTACGTACCAAGCTTTTGTTTGGATGCATTATTCTTGATGCGACCTAAAATATGTGAAATGTGAATTTCAATTTGTTGTTTGTATTATCTTTGAAATATTTGAAGAGTAATAAATGTTGACAGCTTCATGAACACCGAGTTTTGATGGCAGAAAAAAGGAGAAGACTGAATGAAACATTATACATTTAAGCGTTTTATCAAAAGAGTTACTTTCGCTCCATCTGATACATGTTTTAGTAAATCAAGATGTAAAGAATTCAAAGTGGCTCTTAATACATTTTTTTTTCCTTTCAACCTTTCACCGCCATTCTATTCTTTGAAGGTACGTTTGTAATTTTTATTCAACTTTCTTCTGTAACAATTTTCATATACGAATCAACTTCACCCCTTTTTGATGTTTTATGTATAAGAAGTTTCTTCTTAGTTGGGTCTGTTATCTTTCTAACACTTGTTCTTTTTCAAGATCACTTACTTTTGACATAATCTTAATTATTGTTTATTTTGAGTGCATTAATTTATATCTTCTAGTTTCCTTTTGTGTAATTGTGATTATTTGGGTGCACAATAATTTGTTAAATTGACAAATTCAAGTTATCACAAATGATTACTAGTTGTATCAGTGGCTTGTGTCTTACAAAATGTAAATTTGCTTTCAACTTTTTGTTCAATACATTCAATGGTTTGACAAAGAATAATTTTTGTTCTACTCTTAAATCAATCATTCCCTTGTGTAAATTTTTATTCTACGCTTGGAATTGCGAGTTGGTTGCGAATTCCCCCGGTGTTCTTTTTTTCGGTCCAAGACATTTTACAGATTCATGCTTCTTCTACTTGGACGCCAGTTAAAAAAGTTGCTTTGTATGGTATTCTGGTTATTACATGTTGGAGGATCTGGAAGGCTAGAAACGAGAAGATTTTCCAAGATGATAAGCGGAACGTGGTTCATATTGTCGCAGACATAAAAGCTTTGGGTTACATCTGGTTTTGTAATAGGTATAAAAAGGGTGATATTGGGTGGAAGGATTGGAATAATTTTAATTTTGATGTAATGTAACTTGTGGGTTGTTGGGGATTTCCGTCTTGGAGATTGCCCTTTGTGCTTGTGTTTTAATGAAATTTGCCTTCCAAAAAAAAAAAAAACTGATAACAATACTTTGACTTAAGCTTCTTAAACCTCTATTTAGTTTATGTTTTCATAATCTTCCCTATTAATTGCCATACCATTAAATAAAATGATCCCGAACTTGTACATTTGCAACTACAAATGACAACATTACTGGTAAAATAAGGGAAAATTACTCATGGGTAGCGAGTATCGTTCCATTTAAATGTTATTTTATTAGGTAGCGGGTGTTGTGTTAATGTTTCAATGTCATTTATTAACTACAATTTTAATTAATAACTTATAATCAATTAAACTTGTTATTGTTGTTTTATGTTCATTTGGAGCAGACATGAAAGAACATAAGCTATGCTTCTCTGATTGAAAAGAAAATATGTAATTTGAATCAAACATCATATTTTCCTTCATTTCAAGAATGGTGATTTAAAATATCCATGATCTACATAAAAGGTAAAGTACATGTTGTTGGTGATGATCTTTTGGTCACTAATCCACAGTATAGCTTTCTAATTACATTTCTTGACATATGTTAAGGTTTAGCTTTTGACTTCTACTTTTCTATCTAAATTTGCCAAAAATACTATTGATCCATATGGCATATGAGTACTGTTTTGACTTTATCTAATTTTCTAAATTAAGACGTGTAGAATAATTGAGTGGTTATGTTTTATTGCTAAGAAGTCAAATGGGTAGAAATACAAACTTCGTAAAATGGAAATAGTCAAATGTGTTTTGATTTTGGATCTATTACCTTTGCTTCTATCTGTTTATGATGATATGTGTTTGATCACCGGTCATAACAATGGTACAAGTGAAAAGACTACTGTTATAGGTTCACATGTTGCGTTTATTGGTCATGGGAAGGATGAGATGCTTACTTGCACCCTTCACTGCTCTCACTGATGGTAGACATCATTGTTAATTTTGTGGTTGAATTTTTTTTTTTTTTTTTTTTTTTTTTTTGAGTTAAAATGAGGCTTGATTTTTAATTTTTGCAAAGTGAAATCTCCGTGAAAAAATACAAACGATGTGCAATGTGTGGCAGAAAAACATACGTACCCGCGGCAATGTGCGGGCATTCTCACTAGTATATAATAATGATCATCTTCCTCGAGTTGTGGTAAAACCGGAGAGGGTGGATCGTAGTGGGATCAATGCGTCTTTTCACTTCATTGGGGTTATTGTTAATCACGGTGCTCGTATCCAAGAAGAGGTGTTCCTAAGGTGGAAGAGTAAGACTATCAAGATATGGGTGATGGAAGATTCACAAGATTGGTTGGAGGAATTTGTGTTAGACGTAGAGACGGAGGCTGGTTTGGATGAACAGATGGACGATCAGGTTTATGGTTTTTCTGGTAAGTCTCCGGTGATACAGTTGGAACGGTTGCCGGAGGAGGAATGTAACAGTAAAGAACCAGCTTTGGAAAGTATTAATGTGGGCATTAATGAGGATTTTGTTTCCAAAAATCCTGGAGTTGAACCAATTATTGCGAAGGAAAAGTCAAAGGAGTGAGTTAATGTTTGTTTGGCTAATGAGGCGGTATTGAATGACACGGTCAAAAAATTGGAAAGGAAAAAAGCTATGCGGTTTAAAGATTGGGGGGGGGGGGATATCTCAGTAGTAATGAAAGGCCACTAAGGAGCCCAAATCTTTGGATAATGACTCGGACCCATTTCAACTTGATCCATTTATTTTGGGTAAAGATGTGAATGTGGTAAAGACCCGTGGACAGGAACCTTTAGAGCTGAATAATTCTTTTCAGGTTTTGCTGGGTGACTCAGAGAGAGAGGAGTTGCCGGAGACGAGTGAGGGTATTGAGGAGTCGGAGGATGTTTTTGATGGGGAAGATCTGGGGGATGTAGAGAAGGAGGTTAGCGTAACGTGTGATATGGGTTTAGAGCTGGGCGCTCAACTTAATGGCTTCGAGAAATTCCATCCAAGGTGCAGGTTTTCATATGTAAAGCACATCATTTTATTTCATATGTAAAATTGATATGTCATATTAGATTTATCAACCCCGGGACGTTCCCGCAGTGGCGGATCCAGAAATTTTTTCCAATGATGTCACTATTTTAAGCATTCTAATTCTGTAGAACCGGACATAAATATTTTCGAGTGGATCGATTTGACGATTCGAGTCAAGTAACTTTGATCACATAATAAAAATATTATATATAATAAAAAAAACATCGTCATTAAAAATTAAAAAAAAACATAATATAAATTCGATGGTGTTATGAGCCCCCTGAGTCCCTACGGGGTTGGCGTTGCAAGGATTGGCCGTTTTGTGCGTCATTAACGCACACGACCAGAGCCATTTCTTCATTTTCGGTCCAGCGAGTCATTTTGAAGGTGTGGGTTTTGTTGATGTTGAACTGTGTTTTCACCACCGTGATATAATGGTTTATATACAAAAAAATCTCAACCGTACTACATGTGAAATTTAATATTTCTAACGGTTAAATGAAACCGATTTTAATGCACATAATTATTTTTGACCGTGTTGGTAGGATGGTTTATGAGAAATCTGGCCGTTTGGTGGTAAAACCGTGTGAATTAAAAAAAAAACAAAGATTAAGATTTGAATTTAAATAAAAATAAATAAAAGAATCAGTGAAGTGTTGCCTCCAAAAAAGTGTATCAGTGAAATGATGTGGCAGTGCATGATTGGTTGAAATCAGTTAAGTGAAAAGTGAATCCTATAAGCCCTCATTCCCCCCCCCCCCCCCCAATGGGCTAAATAGTGGAGCGGACTTGTAAAATGTTATATTTTTATCTAATTAAAAATTAAAGTTGAGTTCATTTAACTGGAATTGGGTTGGGTCTAATGTAGTCACCATAAGAAAACATTGATGTCACTCGAAAAACTATATATACATGTATATATACAACTGAAAAAAGACTGCTGTCCCGGGACTACGTCCCAAATCACATACCTCCGCCCCTGCGTTCCCGGGATATAATCTAGTCTATTATATAATTGAAAACAATAAATCCTATATGGCATTCAAAGAAGACACCATCCCTCTTGAGTGTGCCATGTGACATTTTATGATTTAAAAAAAAATTAAAAACTAAACTGTTTTTTCTCTCTCATGTTTCCTCCTATAATTTTTAAAAGTTAATATATTTTATATACGAGAGTTTTTAAAGAAAAAAATTACACCAAATTAATGAGCGTTTTATTGTCTTTCCAACGAGTACCATAATGCTATATAAAAACGGAGAACAAAATGATAATTTTTTTTGGGGTTTTGTTCATACAGGAAAAAAAAAATAAAATGTTCAGGTAATTCATTAATCATGTATAGGCAAGTCACTAATTATATTCAATTCAGTAAATATGAATTCTATTTTCAACATGTGTTAGCATTGGAGTTGTACATTGTTTTAGGTTATGTATTAATATTAGAGTTATACATTGTTTAAGGTTAGGCGATTTCATTGGAGATACATTGTTAATTGTTTTAGGTTAAGTGCTACCCGAAGCTTTCATGCATGTAACTGTAAAGCGCATTATTCTATTTCATATGTAAAATTGATATGTCATATTAGATTTCTCAACCCTGGGACGTTCCCCGGGGTATAATCTAGTGTGTGTGTGTGTATATATATTTAAAACTAGGGTTTGTTTATATATTTCTTTGTGGGTTTGTATTCTATGTTGGGAGTGCTTCGCAACAAATAAAACCGCGTCCAAAACGGAGCTAAGATGAATAAGATATCGAATGAACAAGTGTAACTTGTACCACACTGGTGGAGAGACAAAACTTGAAGTGTTACGTAAGTGGGAACTCTCTTTCCTTATTGTCCCATGGAAGCACACGCTAGTGATGTCGGGAAGGATATGAAGCACACGCACTTGCACTTGCACATGCGTGGCGCTTTGATGACACACGCTCGAAACGCCGCGAGCCGGTTGAGAGCCAATTGCATGCGCTTGGATTAGTACAAGGTTTCAAGGACCAGGTGGCAGGTGAGCCTAGGCAGAAGGCATAGCATGGGGGGCGTCACGATAGTACATGGCGACGAATGATGAGGCGGCAGCTTCTGAATGGCGCGAGTGATCCTCAGCGCATAGGTGGCGCACGACGTGGATCCTACATGACGCGACTTCGTGGCGCATTGCATATGGAGCCCGCAGAAAACCTGGCTTGTGGCGGACGTAGGGGTGTTCATGGTTCGGTTTTTGAACAGTAGAACCGTCAAAACCGGTGATCGGTTTGGTTTCACGTACGGTTTTTTACTATAGTTTTTAGTCGGTCGGTTTCAAAATATCAAACGTAGCGAACGGTTTGGTTTACGGTTTATGCCAAAACCGGCCGTATAAAACCGCACCGGACCTTAAGATTTGAAATATATTTTAGTTGTTATAATTTATATTGGATATATTTAAGTATAATAATTTTAGGTTTATTGGATTTTAATACTCCCAACTTTCAGAGTTTGGCCGGCAATACTCCCAACTACAAAAATGTTTGCCAGCACTCCCAACTTTTAAGGTATTTTCCACTGACACTCCCAAACTAACCCAGTTATTTTGTTCAGTTAGTTTGCTGACGTGGCATGCTGACGTGGCCATTAGTGCTGATGTGGCATGCTGATGTGGATGACACATAAGATGACACATTATCTTCCACAGCATGCCACGTCAGCAATAATGGCCACGTCAGCATGCCACATCAGCAAACTAACTGAACAAACTAACTGGGTTAGTTTGGGAGTGCCAGTGAAAAATACCTTAAAAGTTGGGAGTGCTGGCAAACATTTCTGTAGTTGGGAGTATTGTCGGCCAAACTCTGAAAGTTGGGAGTATTAAAATCCAATATTCCATAATTTTATAGTATGCTTATTTGAAAATAAAAATGAACTTAACAATTGAAGTGAAGCAACTGACTCTTAGTTCGACAGTATGGGCTTAATCCAAAAGCATATCATTTTTTTTAACATCCAAACCAAACCAACTTTATTTCACCAACCCTCAAACCCTTGTGTGTTTTACCTTGTGATTGACCTGCTCAAACCCTCAAATCCCTTTTTCCCTTGAAGAAACCAATCTATTGACCTGCATTCTTATGATTTGTTTTTTTAGATATTGTAAGTTAATTATGTATCTTAAGTTGAATATGTATCTTGTTAGAGTTAATAGCGAATTTCGTCCCTGAGGTTTGGGCCAGTTTGCCACTCCAGTACAAAAGTTTTTTTTTTTGCAATTCCTTACCTGAGGTTTGGATTTTTTTGCCAAATTCGTCCTTTTCACTAACCTAGTTAAAAAATCTCGTTAATGTCAGGGGTAGGGTTGTCTTTTTACACCTCAGGGACGAATTTGGCATTTAAAATTCAGTTAACCTTGAGGGACTGAATTTGCCAAATGATAAAAGTTTAAAAATTCTGATTTCCCTCTCATGCCTCCCACATTTTTTTTTCCGGTCACTTATTCCGGCCAAATTCCGGTCTATCTCGGGCGAGACCATAAACATGATTTTAAATGTTTTACCAAGGGCTGGCACATATGACATCATACAGTGATTCCCGTTCCTCTCAAGACCCCCAACTCAAACACATGTTTTTTTAAAGAAACTTAGTAAGGCTTCAAACATATTAACCCCTTTGCCTTCCTCATTCCTCTCAAGACCCCCAACTCAAACATCAGAGATTCATTCGTCGTCATCCTCCTCACCTCCAGCCCTTGTTGCCGCCTCCCTCCTCATCTCCACCCTCGTAGTCGTCGTGAGCAGCTCCCTCTGCCCTCTAACTTTCTCAGGTATGTTCTAATTTGTTGATATTATCATGTTGAGTTTTAGTATGCTTTCTAAAGAATCATGTGATGGATTGAATATGGAAATGTGGGTTGAATAATTGTTTTTCATTATTATATTTTATTTTTAGTTTGATTGTTTATAGGTAATTTTTATTATTATATTTTGTTGGTTGTGTTGGTGATGACGATGATGCAGCTTTTCCCCTAATCATAGCAATGTGGTTGTGTTTTATTGAGTTAAGTAAAGTGAAGTTGCTGAAATAAGCATTTCTACATATATATTACTTAGGATAAGTTTTGGTGGTGGGTGGACATGTATGTATTATTACTTAGGAAATTATTGGTAGATTTATATGTAGCCTCTAGTCATGTGGCTTGGGATAAATTGTTTGGATTCGACTGTGCAGCATTAACCTGGAAAACAGAGCAACAGAAACAGGGGATTACGTGAGATAAACGCGCAGCTAGGATTAATTAGTGTCTTAATTAGAGAGAGAGAGAGATAGAGAGAGAGAGAGAGAGAGAGAGAGAGAGAGAGGGGGGGGTGGGGTGGGGTGGGTGGGTGTGGGGTAAAGTTGAATTTTAAAATGCCAAATTCGTCCCTGAGGTAAAAAGACGACCCTACCCCTGACATTAACGAGATTTTTTAACTGGGTTAGTGAAAAGGACGAATTTGGCAAAAAAAATCCAAACCTCGGGGAAGGAATTGCAAAAAAAAAAAACTTTTGTACTGAAGTGGCAAACTGGCCCAAACCTCAGGGACGAAAATGGCTATTAACTCATCTTGTTATGATAACTCAGATATTAGATATTTTAAGTTGAATTTTTACATAATTGTGAAAATTTGATAAATGCTTAAATTTAAAAAATATGACATTATAAGCAGGTCAAAATAGCATACGGCTAAAAAATAATAAAAGAATAATACAAAATACATTTTGTGACCGCAAAGACGGTCGCAATTTTGTAAAATGCAAGCAGTCACAAAACAGTCGCAATTTATGCGGTCACAAAAACGTTGCAACACGATCGTCTCAAAACAAAGTGGAGCGGTCGCAATATTTGCGATCATTCTAACAGTCGCGAAATACGAGTCGCAAAAAGCAGAAGTGGTCGCAACTTAGTCGCAATAGTGCATTTGCGTCGAGTGTTTTTCCGACTACATTTCCATTCGTAACACGGTTGCAAAAGGGCAATTGCAACCGTTTTGCGACCGGAAATGCGGTCGCAATTGCTCAGTTTTCTAGTAGTGTAAGGTACAAAACATAGTGCGTATGTGAATTACTTTTTGAGGGATAAATTTGTCGTTTAACCAACCTTATTTAATAAGCTTCACTTAATTAATACATTATTTAATTCACTACATTAGTAAATATTTAAATTAAATATTTATATTAGTTAAAAAATTGCATTTAATATTAATATTATTTATGTTGAGACTTTGTTACTTTTATTATAGGATTAATTACATATATTCCCCTATTTTCAACTATAATTAGATATATACCCAACCCAAAATTTAAATTACATATATCTCCCTACAAAACTTCATAAATTACATATATACCCATTCTATTAAAAATGCATAGGAAAATAACTATTTTACCCTAATTATTTTACTAAACTATATTCATGACAAGTCATACAACACATTCTTTGCATCCTACAACTTATATCCCATACGATCTTTCCAAACTTAATAAGTTATGAACACCAAGAACATGTAACATGCAAAATGTTTTTATGCATTCTACAACTTGATTTCACCGAAACGAGTGTTCTAACACTCTTACATAATCATTACTAAGCCCTCATATCATTACATTCATCATAACATGTAATGATATGAGGTGCTTAATAATAGAATGGGTATATTTGATATTTTTAGTTTTTGGGAAGGGGAAATATATAATAAAATTTTTGACTTGGGTATATATGTAATTTATAAAGTTTGGGAAGGGGAAATATGTAAATAAAATTTTGACTTGGGTATATATGTAATTTATGAAGTTTGGAGGGGGATATATGTAATTGCCCAATTTCAATTTACATATATTAGTTTGCTTGAAATGAAATGTAAAATAGTTTTATTGCCGAAAGCTATTAAAATTTCTAAATTTTGTTTTCTTGAAATTAAATTTTTAAAATAGTTACGAATAGTTTGATGATTGTTTTTGTTAATAAAAATAAAACTTGTAATATGTAAATGTTAAAATCAATTAAAATAAACTAATAAATTTGAAAATGAAGTTAAATGTATTATAAGTAAGCATATAATGGGGTTAAAGAACAACAAAAAGTAACAAAGAAGTCAAGATACAAACATTATATGCACGACCACTTTTGAATGCCAAAATTCTTTAATTGCTGAACGGGCAACTTAGTCATTTTATCTCTTCATCTTTTTAACGACAACCTAAAATTTTTAAGACGATGTTTAATGGTTTTATTTAGACGTTGAAGAAACAATAAGTATCACGGAGATTATCACTAATCACCGAGTGGTAAATACTTATGTAACTACAAATACGTTCCTTTACCCAAACCTTTGGATCAACCCGAGAGTGGAAATATAAGTGAGTGTGTGTGTGTGGTAAAAGTAAGAACACGAAGATATAAGTGGTTCGGTCAAGCAAGACCCACGTCTACTGTGAAGAGCCGTTTATCTTATTACTTTGGACAGTACAAAGTATTACAAATAAACCTAGCTCTATGTTACAAGTCAGTATTTTCGGATCTCTTGCTAAGGAGTTGATGTCTTCTATTTATAGTGGAGATCGTGGGCTTGGTAGGAGGCCCACGAGAAGTCTTGTATTCCTTGGGCCTAGCCTTGGCCCAACTGCTTTTGGCCCGTGGAAAGAGCATGAAAAAGGATGGTACTGTAGCTGACATCATCAGCAGTTGAGGAGGCCTTGCCGGGAGGACACGTGGCGGGTTGTGACTGGCCGCCGGCGGTATGTCGTTCTGACACAGCATGGTTAACTTACCTGCTGGTGTCTGACGTGACCCCTAACAGCAGGTAAGCATGCCTGGTCAACATAGTAGAGGCAGCATGGTGGAAGCATGGAATCAGTCACGTCACTATTGAACGTCAGTGGTTGTTGGGCTACTACGGACACGTGTCGCCTTCCGCTTGGTGGTACTTGTGATCTTCTGCATGCGGATCTTCTTGATCCTTGATCTTCCATACCTTGTACCTGGGGCTGTTATGTAGTGGAATATTCTGCGCGTTGGTGGACGCGCGTCTGCTTTCCCCAAGTGAAGTGTATAAGACTATATTGTGGTTCCTCCGTTCCCCGCGGACTACATCCTGCGTGAATGCTTCCGCGGATCCTTATGTAGAGGGATAGGGATGCCACCTCCGCGTGGATTAGTTTCCCTATCCCTTCAGACGTTAATATCCGGTTATAGGTAACAGACAAACTAGAATATCTCGCCAGAGCTCCCGACCGATAGATATGAACCCAAAAGATCACACGAATCGCTTTACCTTGAATGCTTTCGGTTTAACAGCGACTCTGCATATTATGTTAAGAGACATCTATGCAAAGTCGAAGCATACCTCCATGTTCTTCTTCGACATTTTGACATTGTAACCACAAACCACGATCTGTCACTCAACCTCCGGGGCTTCCGACCTATACGATATAACTGCTATTTTTTGGGGCTTTCTAATAGTAATATGTCCTATAAGATAGTTTTTTTATTTATATTTATTTTTACATATTTGTCCTTCCTAAGACCCACTATAACATACTAGTGGGTTTAGCCGCGCGTTGCCGCGGAATCCAAATACAAATTGCAATACAATAATGTGATTATTTACAAAACGTAAAAATGTAGATTCAATAGTACACCTAGGTACCCAATGTTCAGGTTCGAATAAGCCCTTGTGAAATAAATATTTATCTACTCGTTAAGTGTCAGGTGACTAAGTTGACATGCTAATTTCTATCAAGCCAAAGTATATATTGGATCCACAAAAGCACATATTTCATGAGCAGTTTGTAGGCATTCTTCTATCTCCCCTTTCAACATATTCCAAATGTGAATATTAACCAACACATAACACAATGGTTAGAAAAAATAAAAATAAAGGATGGTAGCAAGTATATGACATCGTTTAAAGCATATCATGCCAATTCATTTATGATCTCTTACAACCACCATTAATATTAATTCATTAAAAATTGTTTATTACATTTTAAAACTAAGATTTGGTGACAGACAAAAGAAGAGTCTTTTTTATTGTAAAAACAGTGGTAAATCATCTCAATAAGAGCCGAATCATATAAATCATCCACATATGAAGCTGATATATGACATGACTACACATTTATCTTTTGTTATCAAAATTCTTCTCATACATATACCTAAATTCTTATAAATAGAACCATTGGAATTTGGGATTGAAGGAATGCTTACTGAAGCGGAATTTAAGACAGGGAGAGATGCGACCTAGCCTATTAGTAACCATAAATTGCATAAACGCCATTAAGATTCTTAAATCAGTAACTAATGAAAGGGGAAAACAACAATACTTTAATTGAGGGAATTTAGATATGGTAACTAATTAGATTAAAACTGACAATAGTAACACCATGCTTGACAAATAAAATACATAAATTAAAGCCTCAAGTAACCTTCGTTTGCATGTCTTCGCTTCATTTTCATCCTTCTACATGATTAAATCAATCTAAATTAAATGAAAATTATTGGTAAAGAATCTAAGTTAAGCATGCTTTATATGTCCAAGTGCATTTGGTTTTCAACATGTTCTCTAATTTCTATGAAATAATGAATCTGGTTTCAAACTGAAGTAGGTACTAACCTCTACAAACTAAATATACTTGTTAGTCTCTGACTTGGCTATCTCCTTTGGGTCCTATAAAAGATCATCAACAAAGAAACTTCACGATAATTAATTTAAATCTCAAATATTTTACAATTTATTAGATGAAGTTACTGAGCCAATACAAAGTAAAAGCGTATACCAAAGTTTAGTATTTTATTGGTAAAAAATAATGCAATAAATACCGTTTTAGGCTGATGACCCAGGCAAAAAGCTTTCGCCTTTGTCTCCTTTTCACAAATCATAAAACGTTCCATTTCACGCTTGATATGCTTGCACACATCCATTAAAGCCTACTAGTAAGAGGCACTAACCTATGTCCACATGCTTGGTCGTCCCTTTTCACAGATAAATGGGAAGCGTATTCTATTTCTCTATGGTTGGAGATGAGAAGAATAGGAAGCATCTAATTTTTGAGACATGAGAAGGTGCGGATACATATACACTTCATGAGTTCATGGGCACTCAAAGGTCATAACATTAAGCATTCAATGAAGATTTATTGTGTTTTATGAGGGCGAGTTACATCTTGAGATGGATATAAAGTATGTATAAGATACATATACAATTAGCATTATATGTTGTATATTAGGGGTATTAATGGAATAAAATGACCAAAAATTATAGATTTGTGAAGGGACCCTTTAACTCCCATCTTAAAAACTTAATGAAATTACCTTAGTAGACATCTTTGGTCTTTAATAAGATAATAGTAAATTACCCCGCGCGTTGCGGCGGTTTTTAAACCTGACTAAGTACGTAAAGGTAACCCAAGTTAAAAAATATTTTTTTTTTACCAAAATGGTAATTTTAAATTAAAAGTATTTGATATATATAAATCAGGATATTAAGTTTTCTTTTAGTTAGTTGTAATATACAAAGAGAAAGAGATAGAATTATTAGCAAAAAATACATATATTATATGAGGTTAGACATAATTCAACAAACAAAAAAAAGACAAAAATGTCCAATTACTACAATGTTTATAAGCTCCAACAAAGCCTAATAGAACCATCACAAACATTGCTTGTTATTATTAAATAGATGTCTAGAAGGATTTAATGAAAAGCTTGGGTTTTATTGAAATTGAATTGGGGTTTAATTAGGTGTTGGGGTTACATGTTGAAATGGATATGAAGTATGCATTACACATATATACAATGAGAATTATAGGTTGTACATAAGGGCATAAAGGGAACAAAATGACCAAATATTGGAAATTTGTGAAGGGACTCTTCAACTCCCATCTTAAAAATTGTGTAAAATTACTTTCTTGCCTATCACTCCTCCTTAATAAGGTAGTAGAGATAATAGAGTAATTTCTATGAAATAATGAATCTGGTTTCAAACTGAAGTAGGTACTAACCTCTACAAACTAAATATACTTGTTAGTCTCTGACGTGGCTATCTCCTTTGGGTCCTAGAAAAGATCATCAACAAAGAAACTTCACGATAATTAATTTAAATCTCAAATATTTTACAATTTATCAGATGAAGTTACTGAGCCAATATAAAGTAAAAGCGTATGCCAAAGTTCAGTATTTTATTGGTAAAAAATAATGCAATACATACCGTTTTAGGCTGATGACCCAGGCAAAAAGCTTTCGTCTTTGTCTCCTTTTCACAAATCATAAATCGTTCCATTTCACGCTTGATATGCTTGCACACATCCATTAAAGCCTGCTAGTAAGAGGCACTAACCTATGTCCACATGCTTGGTCGTCCCTTTTCACAGATAACTGGGAAGCGTATTTTATTTCTCTATGGTTGAAGATGAGAAGAATGGGAAGCATCTAATTTTTGAGACATGAGAGGGTGGAGATACATATACACTTCATGAGTTCATGGGCACTCAAAGGTCTTAACATTAAGCATTCAATGAAGATTTTATTGTGTTTTATGAGGGTGAGTTACATCTTGAGATGGATATAAAGTATGTATTAGATACATATACTATTAGCATTATATGTTGTACATGATCATAAATTGAATAAAATGACCAAAAATTATAGATTTGTGAAAAAATTATAGATTTGTGAAGGGACCCTTTAACTCCCATATTAAAAACTTAATAAAATTAACTTAGTGGACATCTTTGGTCCTTAATAAGGTAAAAAAAAATAGATATAATAGAGATATAGATATAGATAGATTTACTCAACCTACAAAATCAATTACATATTTCCTCTTATCTTTTGAAATTACCTATTTACCCTTTTTCTAATCTATTCATGAAGATCTAGTACATATCAAACAGCAAACAAAACCCATGCAACCCTGCTTCCCCTTCCCCACGGTGTGAGGTAATTGGTAAAACATGAGTAGGATCTCTGTCCAACCAAATTTGTGAAGTCTCATATACCTTGGGTGAGCAACTCGTCGGATGGATACAACACCTTAAATTTTAATATAAATTTTTATCTCTTATATCATCTTCTTAATATATAGTACACAACTTTCAATTTGTCATGTTCTTTAATGGCAACGCTTATACTATTCATAATTAAAAAAAAAAGGGATATTTGCGAACTAAGTGTTTGTGTATCAATTTTGTTTTTGTTATGCTTTATTTAGCTTTGGATCAAAAGTTGATTAGCATTGTAGCTGAAAAGCCAACATATGAAAGTTGTAGGTCCAAAGTGACTGAACCTTTTGGAAGGCAATATGGAATTTACCACTAGATGTTTTTATTTTGCTAAAAACAAAATAAGGCCAATGGTTACTTGTTGGGCCCTAATAAGAAGGTACTTATTTCGGAAGGTAATTTGGAATCACACAATAACTTTCCGTTCGTCTATCATTCACGTCACTCTAGCAACTGATTGTGAATTTAACAGACGTAATAATATCTTAATCTACTTTTGATGTAATTATGCCATGAATTATAATACGTAAATTATTTTGATTAGAAGTTAATGTATTTAATTTTTACTTTTAATTTATGTATTGATTGATTTTGGTTTGTTATCGTTAATATTATTTGGTTTTTAGTTTTCCCATCTTTACTACTATTTTTATTTTTCAAAATATTGAAAATAAAATTATTAATTACAAGAAAATAACCACATAGAACCCCCAATAAATAGGTAAGATCAGAGGTTAGATAATAAACATTCTTAAAAGACAAAATTTCATGTGGCTTTACATAAACATTTGTCACACCATCATGATTTTTTTTTTTTTTTTTTTTTTTTTTTTGCAAAGCGAACAAATAGCAAATTGCAAGAGCAAAAACAATATATGTAATCAACGGTTAGATAATAGCCACACCTAAAATTATAAAATTTCATGTGAATTCACATAAACATTAGGCACACCATTGTCACTCTTTTTTTTGTATGATGTAATGATAGCAATTGTCTTGGCAAAAAAATATGGTTGACCAAAGGTTAGAGAATAGACACACTAAAAATACAAACTTTCATGTGGCTTTACATAACCGTTAATCACACCATCATCAAACTTTTTTTGTGTGTGTGACGGAATGATAGCAAATAATATGAAAAGAAACATATGTGTGACCAAAGGTTAAGTAATCTTCACAATTACAATTACACAATTTTCTTGTGTGTCTAGAAATATATTTTAGCCACACTTAATGTGACAAAATGCTTGATTACAACAACCATTTTACCACAGTTTTTATAAATTGATGCGGCTAAGACAAACTGTTATCTCTTTTTTTGTGACTATATAATAGAAATAGTCACTCTAATAACAAATTATGTGTCAGTACACTTACCCTAGCCTAGTATAGTCGATTGTATGTTGTTTGTTTGTTATCTAGCTCGTTGGGGGTATTTTGGTCATTAGGTTAGGCCGGATAGCTATCCTATACATGAATGGCCCATTTGTGTGATCCAATCAGTCATTCATGTGTAGGGAGCCATTCGTGTAAATTGCATACACGAATGGCAGCAGTATAAATGCCTATTTGCACAAACCCTAACCAAAGTTTTTGGTCATTTTAGTATGTGAATCTGATTTGTAACCTATGATTGAGTATTATCATAAACCATTTGAAAAGTATTGTTGTGTGTTCTTGGTTTGTTTCTTGATTGTTTTATTGTTGCAAAACTTTAACACTTGGATTTCGCACTCGTGTTTACAGAAAACCCGTAAATGTCGGATTCGTTCGGTGAGTCCATCGGTCCTACATTATATGGCCCTTGCCACCCTTTATCCACACTTAATGGATTGAATGCTTAATTCCAGTAAGAAATATTGATACTCTTTAGCCATACTTTAAAGTTTATCTATGGCCACTAAACGACAATCTGGCCATATGATACCTAAGATGACTCGACCTTAGTCACACTTAAGTTGAAAAAATATTGTGTGGCGGAAGGTATATGGTAACCGTTTTTTTGTGTGGCCATAGCCCCTTTTGATGTGGTGTTTTGTCGGTAATTACCAACCAAATTTTTCCGTTGGTAATATGCCAGTGTGTGGTGGAAGGTATACGATCATACGTTGGGCTGCAAACGAATCGAATGAACACGAACAAGGCCTTGTTCGTGTTCGTTTATTAAGAAAATTATGTGTTCATGAACACTTACCGAACAAGATTTTATGTTCGTGTTCGTTTGTTAAGAAAACACTCATGTTCGTGTTCGTTTGTTAATTTTGTTCATGAACGCACACCAACACAAACGGACATTAATGAACACAAAGAAGTCTTCATGAATGAAAATAAACACAAACGGACATATATTAACTTTTGAATAACACCGGACCTCATACATTAAGACATTAACTTGATCCACCCAAAATATAACCTAATTGTCCAAACATACTTAGTACTGGAGAAGGACGTTGGAGGTGCATGGTAGAGGGCGTTGGAGGTGGAGTGTGACAACCGCCAAAATTCAGGTACTATCCGTACAGTATAATAAATATTAAAATAATATAAAAAATTGCGTGTTAGACTTAATTGGTAAAAATTAGAGTCTTTAAAAATGCAATAGAAAAGTCCAAACATTTTAAAATATTTATTGTGGATTTTAAAATTTTCATATCGCGAAGCGATAAATTACCCGTATTGGACATTGGTGACGACCCGGTTAACTTTAAAAAGTCTAGTTTTGACCCATAATGTTTGGTTTAGCATGGAATAATATTTTTGGGATGAAAATATTATTAAAACCAATAAAGACTATGATTGATAGTTTTTAAATCACTATGATCTAATTATTGCGCGTTTTAGAGTTTTAACGCGAGTACAAGACCCGGTACAGTAGGGAACCCCTAATATAATCAAATAAGCTAAAAATGGATACTTTTAGTTGGGAAATATTATTATTGGCCAAAAGGGTAAAAACCTTAGTTATTTAATATATAAGGTTTTTTTATAAAAAGGTGATGTGTATGTTTATGTTTATAAAGTTTATAAAAAAAATAAACACCCACACCCACCATAACATAACATAACCGCCCCCACCCCCTTCCATATTATTATTGTTATTTATCTTCCAATGATTAAACTATATTAATGTTTCAACTGATTTGAACAGTGTCCGAAATGAACAGTAGATTATAAGGATTTGATAAGTATAATTAGTTAGGAATGTGGTTAAGATGTGATGTGTGTGGTGTAGTGGTGAGCTGGTTGGTGTGTTAGTGAAAGGGGTCAGGATCGAATCCTGTATCATACGCCGGTTAGGTTGTTTTTTTGCTGTTGACTTGGTTTGTCAGTGGCACGTGGCACATGGTGGACATATACATCTGTTTTCCACTTTGCGTTTATAATTTTTTTTTAAAATCAGATTATGTATACTCTTTTTGCATGTCTTCAACCTCATATCTTCTTCTCATATCTTTTTTTCATTTGTCTTTGCTTTTCTACAACTGTATCTTCGTAAGGTATCCACATTATCAATAATTTTTCTGGTGATCTTGGTTTTAACACATTATGGGTTGTTTTATGCTGTTGTTTAGGATTTTTTTTAGCTGTTACAGACTATGTTTTGTTTGGATGTGGTTTTTGGGGTGTTTGCATGTCAATTGTGTAAACTTAGCTGATGGTTATGATTAGTTTTTTAAATGTGGTTGTCATAAAATTTAGTTAATGTTTAAAAGTATGTGTTTGTTGTTCAAATGACTAATTCCAAGTTTTTGTAGGTTTGGCTTTTTGGTTTTGATCTTGTGATGTATATGTAGGTATGTTTAATTTGCCAGTTAGTATTTAAGTAAACATGAATTGTTGGTTAGCGAGTCTGTGTTTGCATATGTTTAGGAAATGAGTTGTGTAGGGTGTAATTAAAACAGTAGTACAACCTAATTCCAAATGCAGTGTACAAACAGCTCAAGCACATGCCGCTGATGTGGGTTGTTTTAGTCTGCTGCTGCACATGTGGATGTGTTTGCCTAGGAGATAATTTTATTTGCCAGTTAGTGTTTTAGTAGATGTGAATTGTTGATTAGTGAGTATGTATATGTGGTTGTTTAGGAAATAAGTTGTGGAAAGTGCAACTAAAACAGTGGCACAGATTAAAACCATCAGCAGTGTAGAGACAGCGCAGGCGCAATGTCACCCCCCGCCCAGGTCAGGGCACTTACAGTGACCAGTCAACGCAAACTTAAGGCGGAAACGTAATCTCATTACATAACTTAAGTATTTATTACAAGTCAGAGTGATTAAGCTACAACCAAACTCACAAACCTTAACCATAGTGAGATGAAACATCTACAGTCATTCCACGCTCTGCTAGGCATTCCTAGTCCTTACATCATCAACCTGTGATACATGCTCGAGTAATAAAAATACGTCAGCACAAAGCTGTTGAGTCACATAAACTGACTCATTAGTAAAACCAACACACTGCAGACACACTGAATACAGCTACATAAACATTCACATTGATCAAGCATTTACACACACAGTCTACCAATTCCACAGCAGACCCACACCGTATACAACCACATAAACAATTTTATTGATCAAGTATGAGCTCCATGCATGTCACTATAATCATAATCCGGACTAGGCATTATATATTCACACCTACAGCCTCAAAACCCGTAACAAGGCCTGTAAGTGTATGTCCACGCCTGGAAAATATAATGATCATTATAATATATATAACACCCTGGATGCCACACACCTATGGTTCAATGCATATACATGCATGTCACCATAATCATAATCCGGACTAGGCCTCATATATTCACACCTACAGCCTCAAAACCCGTAACAAGGCTTGTAAGTGTATGTCCACGCCTGGAAAATATAATGATCATTATAATATATATATAACACCCTGGATGCCACACCTATGGTTCAATGCATATACATGATCAATCACCACCAAAACAAATTTATGAGCAAGTATAAGGTTTTGAAAATAATTTAAGTAACTCACCTCCTTATCAGCCCTTTTACAATTGACAACGCTAATACAACCAAGTAATATCTCAGAGTCCTAATACAATTATACCACCTCTAGGTTAGGTAACTGCACACCTAACTAATTATTATTACAGTTGGATATTGGTTAGCACTACCTTGTTTAAGCATGAATGATCAATCCATGCCTAACTAAGGCTAGGCTACCCAATACCCACCCCCAATAATAATCCTAACACTTAAAAATAATATCGCTAAACAACTCCTAATAATAATGCTAATAAAAAAATAATAATGAACTAAACATAACTTAAACGAAAACATACCTCAAAACTATCTACGGCCAGTTGGTGTAGAGTCTCCCCTACTCGTGCTCTAAAAATGACTATTACAACACCCAAAGGTGTATCGTAGGCTCGGGATCCTCTTTTATATAAGAGTGTTCCCAATAATTTATATATCTATACTTGACTAGGATGCCTATATTTATAAAGAAGGCAAGCTGCTCATTTTTCCTTAAAGTTTCGATGTGGGACAATGGTGAGGTGCTAGCTTGCTTGTACGTATCGTTGTGTCCATGAGGGACAAAAATGTTAATACACCTCCACTTTCTTTCAATTGCCTTTGAATTCTTTTCTGCTACTACGCTGAAGTAAACATTAACATTGAATAGGTTGATGCATCATCATCATCATCATTATTCAGCTGCCTTAATCGTTTTTCTCGTATAACTTTTAAACTATAACTTTGTATAAAATTGCGAATATACTCTTGAGACGAGCTTATTTTTCTCTTCGTTATGACATAAGTTTCACTAAAAACAGAGTAGGGTCAAATATTATATATTATATGGCTACTAAACGGTCTCCTATAATATTAATTACTCGCCTGGATCTCAAATGTCAAATGATCATACTATCTGACACTTACTTGTCAACTAATTCTAAATACACGAGTATCCATCTCACATGTTATTGGTTCGTTTTACTGATCAGTGACCCGATTCATTCACTAATAAATATGAGCCAACACATTTTATTTATATAACAGAAACGGGATGTTACAAATATACCCCTCTTAAATTAGGTTTCGTCCTCGAAACCTGTCAACTTCAAACAAATGAGGTGAAGACCTCTTTATCTCGTCATCACTTTCTATGTAATATTTTATCATTTCTATTCGGTTTACGACATTACTGCTTTATCAGTTATTTCAAATTAGACCCCATGTCTAGATAGCTGTCGCATACCTCAGTCCAAAGGATGGGCGCTCTACATTTCTTCCCATATAAGGATTCATATGGTGTTGCCATAATATTAGCGTGGTAGCTATTATTGTACAAGGGTTTGATTATTGCTAGATAATCTTCCTTACCACTCTTATGTATGCATATTGTATACCTTCTAAGGCTTGATTGGTCCATTCATTTTGCCCACTAGTCTGAGTGTCATATGCACTACTCAGATATATTTGAGTTCCCACCTTTTTTTTTTACCTGCCTGAATCTTAAGGAGAGAAATCTCTCTCTTTAATATAGCTCATGTAAGCACATCGTGTCATAAGACAATCTATTTAGTATAAGCCTCTACTTACATTTCATTTGTCCTCAAGGATAGGCAAAGTTTGTAGACTTGGCGACCCTATCAGTTATTACCTAATCTGTGCCCCTGACTCGATCTTGGAAGCTTAGAAACAAAGTCCATCATTATCATTTCCCGTTTCCATCATGGGATTTCAGGTTCCTATAGCTAGCCAAATGGTTTCAGATGCTCTGCCTTGACTTTTAGGTAGGTAAGGTATTCCTCAACTTGTCTTGTGATATAGTTTCTTATTCTCAGCTACAATAATTATGTCTTAAATCCTACCTTTTAATGCTACTAGGGTATACGGTGTATTTTGACTTATGAGCTTCCTCTGGTATCATATCCCCCACCTACCAAAACTAAGAATTTCATATTCGATTATCGAAACTTAAGATACTATCATTCACAGATCTCAATAATCTTGGCTACCAAGCATCGTTTTCTTCTTGATATGGTTTTCCATTAAGGCCTATCGTTGCATTCTTAATTTGGTATAAGAGAGTTACCTTAACACCACTTCTAGATGCATGAAGTTTATCTGTTGGGCTCTTTCTTTTCTATTGAGTGTGTCCATGTCGTGTTTGTCTTACAACTAATTTAATGAGATCTACGAATACTACAGATATGGTGGTCTTATGGCATTACTTACAATTCACAATGATCGCATCACATCGTGTCCTAACCTCCTAGCTAAGGGTATCAATCACTACATATCGTATCGTGTCCTGACAACGAGTCGATGTGCTAGAATATATAAAACCTTATCCAAAACTCCAACATTTGGTTTCTTAATTTCTCCATTAAAAGTCAAGGTAAGAAAGTAAATGGCTCTAGCAATATGGGTTGCCTCCGGGATCAAGTCGATTCTAAATTCAATTTTTCTATCGGCTAATAGTCTAGAATGGCTTTTAGGGAATGTCTCATGAAATTTGACTACTACCGGCACATCCATTAAATTCTTATCTTCCTTAGTCTCTGGTGCATTTACTAGTTACTCTAGTTGACCTTTCGGATATACTTAATTGCCTTTATCATCATACTGAAACGTATGGGTTTACTAGGTTTTTCCCTTCGGGTCCTTGATTCGAATTTGCTTCTATTTACCCAATATACGAGTTTGGCAAGCTAAACAATCCATCCCCAATACTATGTCCACCAATACAAGTTTCATTAATAGTAAGTCTATAGGTATCGAGGTATTTAGTAATTCAGATGGCACAGCCCTTAATATAACTCCCAATTTCTTATTTCCTTCCATTCGCTACTATTACTATAAATGGTTTATCTAACTTGCAAAGAACCTAGTTAAACGAGACTTCAAAAGGTTCACATACCAAACTTCTATCAACACTGGTACCAAAAAGTATCTTAACATAGAAGTTGTTTACTAGTATCAACTCATTATCGCATCAAGGTTTCTATGGATTCTTCAGTCTTTATGCCAAAAGCTCTACATCTCGCTTTATCGGGTTCTTCATTCTTTTATTTCTTAAGACATTACTCCTTAAAATCATAAAACACTAACGGGGCTTTTTATCATCATGAAAAAGGTGTATGGTTTCTTACAATTTCTACAAACTAACATGTGGCATGAGCAAGAAAGTCCTTTTCCACATGTTAGACCTTGAAGTGCGGGTCCAAGTCTCCCTTTATAATTCCTAAAATTGGGTCGCCCCTGATCCTAATTATTATCACATTTACTCTTAATAATAACGTCTAGGATTTTCTTCTAACGTATCCTAGAAGTGATCGTTACTTTGGTTTTTAATACCTCAGCTTGCAAGGCCTACCGTACTTGTACGTGCGCCTGGTTGATTTAATATCAACCATTGACACATTAACCTTTTCTAGAGGATTCTCAACTAATGCACCTTTGATATTTCTAACTAAACTCCTAAGAGAGTTTTGTATATCACCGAGTAGAAAATAAAACATCGGCTTCAAATGCCTTCCTTACTCTACTACAAGTTGTCTTTGGGTCACTTCTGAGCCTGGTTCTAATTAACTACCATGAAAAGTGGAGATACCGAGTTTGGTTAAGTTCCTTACTTGATTACACAACTAACCTGTCTAGGGTATTTTATTCAGGCCTTATATCGCCATATCTGCTTTACGTATACTATGGTTTTATTTAATGCATACTCATCTATAAACCGTTAGCATACTTGGAAACATACGCTCGTATAGCTATACCATGTATACAAACTCCACTACTTACCACGGACACATAAAATCAGCTATTATTATCCTATCAATAGCATAGTGGTCATTTATAGTTGTTTTTGCAACTGAACCTAATTTACTATTTTGCGATAAGAGGGGCTCTTACTTCTTTCATCTCTCACAAAGAAAGAAAATAGAAACAGAGTAAGCACTATATTCTCGCATAGCCAAACTTGTATACAAGTTCTATTAGCATAATCCTAAAGTCCAACTGCATTCCTAAATCCTTGCCTACTAATTATGGATTTTAGTACAATATGATGTTTGCGAGATCATAGCAGTGTCATACATTAACTTTCATACTGGCCAGGTATGAAAGCAATATATGAAACATACCATGATACTCCCAACTACCATATGGTCCTTCCATCATAAAGTTCGGCATACCAAACATATACATCCTCCATTATACTACGCTCTGCCTACCAAGACTGACACTTCAACTTGGCTTACTAGTCCTAGTTTAAATCTAGATACCTCAATGAGTACCTAAATCTCTTAAACTAATGCTCTGATACCAACTTGTCACCCCCCGCCCAGGTCAGGGCACTTACAGTGACCAGCCAGCGCAAACTTAAGGCGGAAACGTAATCTCATTACATAACTTAAGTATTTATTACAAGCCAGAGTGATTAAGCTACAACCAAACTCACAAAGCTTAACCATAGTAAGATGAAACATCTACAGTCATTCCACGCTCTGCTAGGCATTCCTAGTCCTAACATCATCAACCTATGATACATGCTCGAGTAATAAAAATACGTCAGCACAAAGCTTGTGAGTCACATAAACTGACTCATTAGTAAAACCAACACACCACAGACACACTGAATACAGCTACATAAACATTCACATTGATCAAGCATTTACACACACAGTCTACCAATTCCACAGCAGACCCACACCGTATACAACCACATAAACAATTTTATTGATCAAGTATGAGCTCCATGCATGTCACCATAATCATAATCCGGACTAGGCATTATATATTCACACCTACAGCCTCAAAACCCGTAACAAGGCCTGTAAGTGTATGTCCACGCCTGTAAAATATAATGATCATTATAATATATATAACACCCTGGATGCCACACACCTATGGTTCGATGCATATACATGCATGTCACCATAATCATAATCCGGACTAGGCATTATATATTCACACCTACAGCCTCAAAACCCGTAACAAGGCCTGTAAGTGTATGTCTACACCTAGAAAATATAATGATCATTATAATATATATAACACCTGGATGCCACACCTATGGTTCGATGCATATACATGATCAATCACCACCAAAACAATTTTATGAGCAAGTATCAGGTTTGAAAATAATTTAAGTAACTCACCTCTTTATCAGCCCTTTTGCAATTAACAATGCTAATACAACCAAGTAATATCTCAGAGTCCTGATACAATTATACCACCTCTAGGTTAGGTAACTGCACACCTAACTAATTATTATTACAGTTGGATATTGGTTAGCACTACCTTGTTTAAGCATGAATGATCAGTCCATGCCTAACTAAGGCTAGGCTACCCAATACCCACCCCCAATTATAATCCTAACAACAAAAAAGAATATCGCTAAACAACTCCTAATAATAATGCTAATAAAAAATAATAATGAACTAAACATAACTTAAACGAAAACATACCTCAAAACTATCTACGGCCAGTTGGTGTAGAGTCTCTCATACTCGTGCTCCTACTCGTGCTCTAAAAATGACTATTACAACACCCAAAGGGGTATCGTAGGCTCGGGATCCTCTTTTATATAAGAGTGTTCCCAATAATTTATATATCTATACTTGACTAGGATGCCTATATTTATAAAGAAGGCAAGCTGCTCATTTTTCCTTAAAGTTTCGATGTGGGACAATGGTGAGGTGCTAACTTGCTTGTACGTATCGTTGTGTCCATGAGGGACAAAAAATGTTAATACACCTCCACTTTCTTTCAATTGCCTTTGAATTCTTTTCTGCTACTACGCTGAAGTAAACATTAACATTGAATAGGTTGATGTATTATTATTATTATTATTATTATTATTATTATTATTATTATTATTATTATTATTATTATTATTAATTCAGCTGCCTTACTCGTTTTTCTCGTATAACTTTTAAACTATAACTTTGTATAAAATTGCGAATATACTCTTGAGACGAGCTTATTTTTCTCTTCGTTATGACATAAGTTTCACTAAAAACAGAGTAGGGTCAAATATTATATATTATATGGCTACTAAACGGTCTCCTATAATATTAATTACTCTCCTGGATCTCAAATGTCAAATGATCATACTATCCGACACTTACTTGTCAACTAATTCTAAATACACGAGTATCCATCTCACATGTTATTGGTTCGTTTTACTGATCAGTGACCCGATTCATTCACTAATAAATATGAGCCAAC
This sequence comes from Ambrosia x helenae, assembly GCA_030844895.1. Taxonomy (NCBI): domain Eukaryota; kingdom Viridiplantae; phylum Streptophyta; class Magnoliopsida; order Asterales; family Asteraceae; genus Ambrosia; species Ambrosia x helenae. Next base: position 100,964,676 of record CM061230.1, on the reverse strand, counting down.
ACATTTTATTTATATAACAGAAACGGGATGTTACACGCAAGCTGCTGGTGTGTAGGATATAGGTTAGTTAATGAGGATTGTTTAGGTGTGTGTCTAGGAGGGCTGAGATACGAATAAAATTATGAATTAACAACAATTGAAGTCAGTTAATTTCAAACATATCAATTTAGGCTTTCCTACACGGACGCTCCCGTCTTGTGGTCGTAGTGTTTTAGTTTATATAGTCGCCAGTCTTCCTACATGGACGCAGTCACTAAAATACTCATCATGGAAAAAGTACCCTGTTAGAGTGAGTGCGCTTGACTGATATAGAGAGAATGAAGAACGTAAGGAGCTGAAATTCCCCAAAAAGAGAAAGAATTAATGGTCAAGTTGGTTGTGAAACCTGGTGATAGGCTGACAGCAGTGGTGTTCACTTGCTGTTTGTACAACCAGCAGTGTTGATTCTGAGAAAACTGTTTGTACAACCTGCTGCTGATGAATAGGATAGGTAATTGAGAGATAGAGCTGGCGTATTCGTTATGGGGAATCAATGTTTCAGGATAGATGACATACACATTAGAGGCGTGCGTTTGGATAGATGATATACGCATCAAAAGCGCATTAAATGTTTTTTTATGAACGAGATCATATGATATTTACAATAAGTGATGGTTAACTGTTTGTATTCACTCGTCAACATCAAGGTGATCCCGGTCACGTGGTATGTCTGCCTCTAATCCAAGTCCAGGAGTTGCAATTCCAGTTTCTCAGCCTGTTTCTGATGCTGACAATGCGTCTGCCTCGACTTCTGTACTGCCAACATCAAACCCAACACAGCGTCAAATTTCGCATAGAAACACCATGCTGAGGCGTCGCAGCCGTGTTGAATCTGAAAATACTGATTTGGATACAGAGACCGTTGCTGTTGTGCGCCACGACAGCGCCGTTCTCGAGTTGATGGCGCGTCTTCGTCAACATCAGTTTTGTCTGGGTCTGGCCGGACACATCGCCAAACGTCATACAGAAACAGTATGCTAAGGCGTAACAGGATTTCTCACCCTGAGCATGCTGATTTGGATTCAAATGCTGGTGTGGCTGCAGTCACAGATTTAACATCACCTTTTTATATTGATTTTGGTGATTGTAGTCAAGTATGTGAATTTTGCGGTGTGTTTGTTTTGGTTTGAAGAACGTCTAACAAGTTATCCTGTTAGTGTTAGACCACGTTACAACCGTTGTTGTCGGGCTGGGAGGGTCGAGTTGCCATATCCTTCTGAACCACCTCAATTGTTGATAAATCTTTTTTTCAAATCTTGATTTTATGTCTAATATACGAGCATATAATGCGATGTTAACATATTAAAAAATGTTTGATGTTTTTTGGTCCGAGCATGATTATTTTTGACAACTTTCCATCTGTCCTTTAAAAAATGGCGACATAAGTAAATTTTTTTATGGATTCAAGAAAAATGAACTTAACATGTTAAATTATTTTATTTCTGTTTAAGTTTTCTACCTTTTTATAAAACTTATCATTTAAAAGATTTAACATGTTAATTTAAAATTCTTTAACATGTTAAATAGTCTTGTTATTAGAGAGTTTATCAGATATTTCAAATGGAGCGTGCAAGCGTGCTTGTTTTAAACATGTATGGGTTGTGCGCTTCTTGCTATAGATATTGAGTTTAATGTTTCTGGTAATAATATATCGGGTTCATTCCTTATAGATTCAAATCATGTCTGTAGTTGGAAGTGGTTGATTTGTCCCTGAATAATATTTCAAGTGAGTTACGGATGGATATGTTTAGGAATTTGAGAGGTTCAAGGTATTGAACCTTATGTTAAATAATTTTGTTGGAGAATTGAGGGATTCATTGTCTGAAATGGTGAGTTTTGAGAGGTTTGATGTGAGTTATAGTCGGATTTTAGGACGGTTTCCTGAAGGGATTTGTGAAGGTGGTCGTGGAACTAGGTTGCAGGTGTTGTATCTGCATAATAATATGTTTACTAGTTCTGTTCCTGTAAGTGTTGGCAATTGTTCACAACTGAGTTTGCTTGATTTGAGTTTTAATTTTCTTACTGTAAAGATACCGGAAAGTTTCAATGTAACATGTTAAATAAGTTGATTTCTGTTTGAGTTTCATACTTTATTATAAAACTAACATTTAAAAGATTTAACATGTTAAATTAAAATTGTTTAACATGTATGGGTTGTGCGCTTCCTGCTACGGATATTGGGTTTATTTGACCTGCCTACTCCATTTTCAACAACTTACGAGACATCCAATTACTTACTTTTGTGTTGCAGCAAATCATATATGTGAACGACTCGCTGATTTGATGATTCCTATTGATGCAAAAGCTTGTATTAAACCGATAATGTTGCGATCTTTCTGTTCCTTGTAATGCATTTGTCTCGAAGAAACAATGATCAACGCTTTTTCATGGAGGAAGGGGCTGGCGTTTTGGTTACCTCCCACCCATTAGACAGCTACTAAAGACTTGGTCGTCGGAGAAAACTATTGTAGACATGGTAGCCAATGCAATCCATTATGTGTCTGATCTGTCTCTGTTGTAATCTAATATATCTTTGGTGGAAATTTTGTTGTCATTCTTGTTTAATTTTGTTTAATTAAAATCTTGTTTAATTGTCGACGACCACTGGTATGTTGATAACGGTTGTTCCACGCACATGACAGGTGACATCTCTCTGTTATACGTTTGGTTTAGATTCTTAAACAGTGAGTATGATTCCTTTGAAGGAGAAAATGGAGGTAAAATCAGCTAGAGAGGTACGCTCAAAACCTGATGCATTAAAATTTTGAATGTAATTGGTCTTTAATTCGAGAATGGTTTTAGAAAAACACAAAAAGATTTTTCTTAGTTTTAGGTGTAAATTTGTTCTTTAAATTCTCAATTTTAAGCACAAATTTAGGGGGATATATATCCTCAGAAAAATACAAAAACAATAGAAAATTTTCGAAAATGAGAATTTCATGGTGCGAAAAAGAAGAAATGATAGTACATCAGCTGTTAAATTGTCACACTTTAAAAATCGAAAAGAAAATTAAATCAAGTGTGATTGCAGCTCCATTATACGATGTACTGGCAGGCAAGCTGCACAACGAACTCAGTCCAAAATTAATGCTAAAGATAAAAGACTGTGTAGCTTGTGGGTAACACATCATTGGCGTATGATTTTATGGTCTTAAATCTTGCGTTGATAGATTGTCAAAATCTGAGATTTCATGTCTTTAAATTGTTGATACATCTGGGGATGTCCTGGCTGCCCTTCTGCTGCATCCAGATATATGCTGACCTAGGCACAGTCAGGACATCTTAAAAGAGCAATAAGGAAATGCCAAAACCCAAAATTCTCAAAGAGAATTCAAGCTAAAGGCACAAATCAAAAGCCTAAAGCAATGATCATACCGAAAAATTTGGTATTTGCCCTAACCCTGGTCGAGAATCCATCGGTCTCTCTGTTGCATCCAGATATATGCAGACCTGATCACCGATGATCTTGACCTTGTAAAACATACAGATGTCAGCAATTTACTCACCTGTTATGAAGAAGCTTTGTGCATACCTTGATCGCAGGGGTATGTCATGATGTGGGACACATAGTTATTTCGGTCTAACACACGTTAAGAAAATAAGAAAACATCGGACTTGAAGACGTATGTGTATGTTTGTTTAAGTGGATAAACGATGCTGGTAATCGTCTTGGACTGTTTTCTGGCACTTTAATAAGTTTATCAGAACATATATACTAATGGTGTGTTACATTTTGACAAAGCTGATATGATCTTCTTGCACATGATTCTCACAAAAAGATGCAATGTAATTAGTTTGAATTTTTATTTTAATTTGTTTGTTTTCTTTTATAAAAATTAACCATTCTTGAGGATTTGACCGATTCTCAAACAAAATTCAGGTTCTTGAGATTTTAAATATGAAGTACACTGATGTACTTGGTGTTCATGTATATACTGGACCCTCTGTTGCATAAAATTGTTTGCTCACAAAATTCTGAGAATTTGCAGAATTTATACAAATCAAGAAACAGGGGTTGATGAAGAATGAAAGAGTTCCAGTTGCTGACAAGCATGAATATCCACACTGAGAAGATGTACCTGAGTCAGAAGAACCTGAAGTGAATCATCTTTTGACAATGAAAGTACAAGTGAAGAAGTACCTGAAAAGCTGCTTGAAAGAGAAGATTGACAAAGAAAAGAGCTTCTGAGAATCCTCCTCTCACGTTCTCTTTTAGCAATATGTTCAAGCAAAAGCTGATGATGATTAAAGTTGTGAAGCTACCTCCAAGAGAACAAGAAAGAACCCAAGATTGGAAGATCAAGATCTGAAGATTCTTCCTACTAAGCCATGATAAAGACAGCATAAACCTAGGGGGATATTGTTGGGCTATATTTAAGTAGGTTTACGCTTGTCTTTATTAAGCCTATTTGTGTTAGTTGGGCTTAGTTTAGTTAATGGACTTGGGTTAGGCCATGTGGGCCAAGGGATTAGTGGACCCTATATATTGTTATGTTTGATTCATTGTTAGGGTTAGACCATTCATTTGACAAAAACAAAACATATATCTCTAGAGAGCTTCTCTAGAGATCATTGGTGATTGGTGTATTGTACCCGACGGTTTTCATACCGTGTGCAATACAAAGCAGCGATTATTTGTGTTTTTCATCGAGTTAATCTTTTGTTCTTCACATTCAATCTTGTTTTCCGCACTCGATTGTTTGTTTGATACCCGATAGAGAAGATCTTGGACTTACAAATTTACTCAATCTTCGTTGTTGTAGAAGCTTGCATTAAGCCGGTATTTTTGCAAGCTTTTTGTTAAATTAAAATTTTGGTTTAAGAAAAAAATGAATTTAACTTGTTAATCTTTAGTTTGAAAAAGTGTGTTTGATAGATCAATTTTGGGTACTTGCATTTAAGCAGTTGGTGCTAGTGTACCTACCATGTGCGAGCCTGCTTTTTATTTATGTTTGATCTATAAAACTCTCATATAAATTGGAATATAATATAAATGCAAATGGCATAACTACCTTTTTTTTTTGCAATTTACCAACATATTATACCAAAATATGTAATATGTGAATATGTACTATCAAATTGTGTAATCCTTGCCAAAGGAAACAAATCAAACTGTTCTAAGTTCTAATGCTTTGAATGGAAACCAACCCATAAAGAAAGAAGAAAGTCTCATGAACTACTAAAATCTTAGTAAAGACCATATTTATATCAAATGTCATTAAAATCTAGAAGAAAACAAAATGTCAATAACAACCAACTTTCCTATTAAGTGTCTTCATATGTCAGACAAAATTTCAGAAATGAGTGTCCGTTTAGCTGCCCTTTGGCCTGTTGTAACTTCTACGATCTGAATGCTACAATACCTGCACTTTATCATAAGTTCAATATTACAACACTTTAATCGGAAAGACTTAAAATGAATTAAAATGTTCAATATTAAAATTTTGCAGCAAAAAAATGAACTTAACATGTTAAATTTTTTTATTTTCTTTAAGTTTCCTAGTTTGTTTTAAAAGTTAACATTTGAAATAGTTAACATGTTAAATTAAAATTATTTAACATATTAAATAACCTTGCTATTAAAGATTTTTTTTTCCATGAGTCAATGTGTTTTATAATTATTTGACTAAAACATTTCGAACAATATCATTTTTAAATTATCTTGTGTTTATGGGTCATAAAATGCTGCCAAAAAAATGCAGAAAAATATGCTGAAATAGGTCAAAAATTGTAGCAAAAATACTCCGAAATGTGTTATAAACTGCAGCTAAGAAAGTGCTGAAATGTGTTAAAAAATGCAGCAAAATGTGCCAAAACTGTAGCCGAAATAGTTCATAAACTTTACAAAAAAATTTGCCAAAATGTGTTAAAAATTGCAATAAAATGTGCCAAAACTGCAATTGAAATGGGTCATAAAGTGTAGGAAAAATGTGACGAAATGGGTCAAAAATTGAAGACAAAAACTGCAGTCATAAACCAGCGTTTTGGTGGCTATCACATTAAATTGCAGACAAAAACTGCAGCAAATATGTTCATATTATTTTGGGGCTTCAGGGAATATAGACTTAACTTCTTAATTTTTTTTTCTTTTTGAGTTTTTTAATTTGTTTCAAAAGTTAACATTTAAAAGATTTAAAATGTTAAATTAAAATTATTTAAATGATTTAACATGTTAAATAAACATTATTTAACATTGTTTATTTAACATGTTAAATTAACATTATTTAACTTGTTAATTTTTTTTTCTTATTGAGTTTTCTAACTTGTTTTAAAAATTAACATTTAAAATATTTAACATGTTAACTTAAAATTATTTAACGTGTTAAATAGCCTTGTTATTAAAGAATTTTCCAGATTTCAACGTGTTTTAAAATAATATGACTACAACATTCCTGAAAAATCATTTTAATTCTATCTAGTTTTTATGGGTCATAAACTGCTGCAAAAACATTCCAAAATAGGTAAAAAAAATAGCAGCAAAAATGTGTCGAAATAGAAAAAAAAACTGCATCCAAGTTAGTGCCGAAATGTTTTAAAAACAATATTAAAACGTGCCAAAACTGTAACAGAAAACTATAGTCATGAGCTGGCGTTTTATTAACTTTCCACCTATGTTCATATTGTTTTGTGGCTTCAAGAAAAATGAACTTAACATCTTAAATTATTTTATTTCTTTTTGAGTTTCCTAACTTGTTTAAAAGTTAACATTTAAAAGATTTAACATGTTAAATAGCCTTTATATTAAAGAATTTTTCAGATTTCAATGTGTTTTATAATAATTTGACTAAAACATTCCTAACAATATCATTTTCAAAATTATCTTCTATGTATGGGTCATAAACTGCAACAAAAAACTGCATCAAAAACGTGCACAAATGGCTCAAATATTGCATAAAAAATGTTTCGAAATGTGTTAAAATTACAGCAAAGAAAGTGCCGAAATGTGTTAAACACTACAGCAAAATGTGTCAAAACTGCCAAATGTGTCATCTCATTACCTACAATATGTTCCTCTGTGTCAACTTAGAAACCAGAGGCGCATTCAGCATAGACGCAGGAACAGGCCCAACAGACACTTAGAAATGCCATGAGATGTGTAAGTAATATCTACGCTAAAATTACTTACACATCTCATGGCATCTCTAAGCTTTGTTAAAATGAAAACACAATACTTTTCCAATGACTCCAACATAGGCATTTACTTGTAAAATATTTTTCCAACGACTGATGCATGGGTGAAAGTCTAAGGTTTTTAGTAGTTAAGGCTGTGTTTTTATGCAATTTTTAGGCTTTGGATACACTATTTTGATAAGGTTTATGATTTGCAGGTCTAATGAAGTTTAAAGTGTGTTTCGGGAGATAAACAGGACCTTACATTGAAGCTAGAGTGAACCGGGTAAAAGAAACGGAAGAAAATGGACAAAAAGAGGCTTATAGCATGGCCCATGACCTTTTTGGGCATAACCAACCTGTAAGGAATGTGCAGATAGCCCGTGGACAGCAGGAACTTGCGTCAGCAACTCATTCGCGCAGCCGACTTGGATTTTAGGCATTAGTTACGCCCTCAGTCGTGTAGCCGACTCAAGTTTTTTGCGTAGCCTACGCGGGTTGCTGGTCAAACTCCATTGATTGAGGGTTTTAATGGGACTTTATGTATTTTTATGATTTCTTTGACACTTGACTCGAAAAAGAACCTTTGTAAACAAACTTTGGTGGATCTTATAATTATCTTTTATCATACCTATCATTCCTAATCAACCACTTCATCATCATCCACCATCAATCATCCAAGAACATCAATTATCAAGATTCAATGGCTTCTCTTGCCATCATAAATCAAGCTTCATCATCCATGAGAGGCTAAACCCATACAACTATAGATAGGTTCTGAAACAAATATATTATTAAAAGGGGAAATGGATTTAAATACTCCCAACTATCACTCGTTGGCGGATAACACTCCCAACTATCACTTTGGCGGATAGCACTCCAAACTTTCAACTTGTTGGCCATTATCACTCCCAAACTAACTGGGGTCTAACCCAGTTAGTGTTTGTGGCCAAAATGTAAAAAACAAAACTTAAGGACCATTTTGAAACTTTTTATTATTATTATTATTATTATTATTATTATTATTATTATTATTATTATCTATATCTATATATATTAACAGAGAGAGAGGGAGTTCAGAGAGAGAGAGTTCAGAGAGAGAGAGAGAGAGAAAGAGAGAGAGAGAGAGAGAGAGAGAGAGGCGGAGAGAGAGAGACTCACCACCACCATCTGCCGCCACCCCACCACCACCCCGCCACCACCACCACCACCACCATCTGCCATCAGCCTCAGCCCACCACCACCTTTCACCAACCTTTAACCTAATCTAGATTTTGATTTTTAAGAAGCAGAAGGGCACGGAAATCGAGGAGTATAAAGCTTCAAATATGGTGGTCAGAAATTAGGGTTCCGGCGAGTATTGTTGTTACCCGAAGAAGATGACCGGAGCTGGCGAGTATTGTTGTTACCCGAAGAAGATGACCGGAAATCGAGTGTTGTTGTTACCCGAAGAAGAAGATGTCCGATTGTTAACAACATTCCTAAACCTCTCCTTCCTAAGCTCCATCAACGATGGCTCAACCGCATCCAATACCTCTCGGCTAGTCAAAAACGTGTCTCCAGTTTTAAACCTATCCAAATAAGGAAACCTAGAGATGGAATGTGGCTCAATAATAAGCCTCTGTTCCATTTTCATGAAACTTGAAACGTCGTCGTTTGAGTTTCGCCATATTAAATCTCTAACACTAGTTTGTTTAGTTTCATTTCTTCTTCTTCTTCAGGATATTCAACAGAAACAGCAGCTGGAATGGAAGCGTATGGTCTTTGGTAGGATTTAAGCTTAAACCCTATATGATTTTAAAATTGGAATAGTTAGTAGTTATATTATAGATAATTAGATATGCACACATACTGATAGGATAATTTTATAAATTAAATTATTATTATAGTTGAGCTGCGGCGACCGTGAAGGTGGGTTTAAGCTTTGTCTGTCAAAATCAAAGAAGAAAAAGGGGGATGGTAGAGTGGTGGTGGTGGTGGGGGGGGGGGGTGATGGCAGAAGGTGAAGGGTGGTGGTAGGTAGATGAAGGTGAAGGGTGGTGGTAGGTGGATGAAGGTGAAGGGTGGTGGTAGGTGGTGGTGGTTTTCCGGTAGAAGGTGGTGGTGGTTTCCGGTGGAAGGTGGTGGTGGTGGTTTAGAGAGAGAGAGAAGGGGGGGTCTGTTGCAGAATATGAGGGGGGGGGGGATTTTATAAGTTAAAGGTTTAATTTCAAAAATGTCCTTTAAGTTTTGTTTTTTACATTTTGGCCACAAACACTAACTGGGTTAGACCCCAGTTAGTTTGGGAGTGATAATGGCCAACAAGTTGAAAGTTTGGAGTGCTATCCGCCAAAGTGATAGTTGGGAGTATTATCCGCCAATAGGCTATAGTTGGGAGTATTTAAATCCATTTCCCCTTATTAAAAACATAATGATTGACTTAATTTTTTAACAGTTGATTTTAACCAATTTTATTTTAACAGACAAACTACAGGAAATGAACCTAAACATCACACAATAAGGAGCCTATAACCTATAAAGCCACATCTTATTGGTTAGTAAAAGGGAAAAAAAAGGGACGCATATACATGCCAACGCAAACACCCTAACGAACCATCACCAATCTCCCAAAATTTTGCAAACTCCAAAACCTTCTGTAGATTAATATCCGCAGTCACATTACCTACAATATGTTCCTCTGTGTCAACTCAGAAACTGGAGGCGCATTCAGCAAAGACGCAGAAACAGGCCCAACAGACCCTTAAAAATGCCATGAGATTTGTAAGTAATATCTACGGTAAAATTACTTACACATCTCATGGTGTTTCTAAGCCTTGTTAAAAAGAAAACACAATATTTTTCCAACGACCCCAACACATGCATTTACTTTATTACTAGTTTCTCAAACATCTACAACTATAGATAGGTTCCAAAAAAAATTTATTAACAATTCATTTTCCATCATCCTTTCTGCAATTCTCATCTACAATATAACATCAAATGCTTATTGTTTAGTCCATTCACATTATCAAAAATATATTCAAACCACATTTATTCAAACACTTAAAATAAAAATTCATATGCATTTTCAGCAAATGTAACTAACTAGAATTTATACATATGTGAAATAAATATATTATGGTTTATGTGATTCATCTTTCATCATATATTATTATAGTTTAACACGTACAACACATATCGATTTATAACTCAAAGTATAATACCTGTGTTATCATTATTACCAAGTAATTTGAACTTAACTTTGATAGAAGGAAATGCTTTAACAGTTTTAACATCAACATTAAGCGGATTCACTTCATCGTTTAATAGCAATTAACACACTTAAGACTCCTAGGAAACTCTTCGATTTACATGCTTAAGTCTATGGTAAAGTTTCCCAAACACCACATATTCTAACAAGCTAAATATTTTTGATAAAATAATTTTACATGTTAAATCAAATTTTTGTTTCATGAAACCCAAAGTAGTAACAATCTTACTGATTTCATGATCTTCGGTAGTTATGCCATGAACATGATTCCGAGAACTGATTTCATGATCTCTGGTGATGTAGTTACGCTATGAACAACTTGTAGCCGGATTTCTGATCAACTTCAATTTTATCCAGCAAATTTAACATGTTATATTCATTATAAAAATAAAATAAATCAAATTGCAGTAAAAGAATTTAACATGTTAGAGCAGAGACATCTTCCCATGTACATATTTGAAAATGATTTTGTTATAAAACAAATCAACTTCAATTCCAACCAACAAATTTAAGATGTTATGTTTTACAAATATAAATAAATCAAACTGAAATAAACAATATAAAATGTTATGTTTAATCTAACCAATAAATTTACATGTTAAATTCATTATAAAAATAAAGAAAAGCAAACTGAAATAAAAGAATTAAACATGTTATGTTTTACAAAACTATATAAAAATCAAACTAAAATAAAAGAATTTAACATATTAAATTAAATACAACCACCCTTCATACACTTCAAGCAGATGCTATTCACTTTAATGATATGAAATTCATTCAAATTCAAAAGATTAGAACTACAAATATTCAATTTGAAAATAACAATTTGTTTAATTTCAGCAAAATTGAACAAAACCTAAAAAATCATACCAAATCTGAAATTTTGATGCAACATCATCAACAAAATTACAAACCCCAAGTTTATCAGATCTGAAATTTTGATGCAACCAACAAAATTACAAACCTAAACTTACCATATCTAAAATTTTGATACAAAACACTGAAAACCGTCATGAAATCTGCTGAAGAACACCGTGAAAGCTGTTGTGGAATACCAAATACTGATTTCTAGAGTACAGAACAGATTTCTAAAGAGAGAAACCAAATTTATATAGAGAGAGACCTGATTTCTAGTGTGAGAGACTAGATTTCTAGAGAGAGAAAACATATTTCTTGAGAGAGAGACCGGATTCTAGAGAGAGACACATTGGAGATGATGTTTAGCTTATGAATGGAAGGTGGTTAGTTATTTTAAATTTGTGGTAAATTGGACAAAAATACCCTTGGTTCCTCAGTTCCCCACTTTTTTGTGGTTCCCCATTGAACTCACCCCCTATATATATATACATATATATATATATATATATATATAGATTGTATGGATTTTTTCCTATAAAATCTACCCTACCTAATAAAGGAGTAACTCGGGTGACATGTGGCGTTTAACTAGAGCCTCCACCTATGCTCCATATAGGTTCCAAGTAAGCATCCACGTGTCCTTCTCACAAGTAATCTTACAAAGACACGCGCCCGACCCGGTAAGTTTCATGACCCGTCAGTAAACCCTAATTTTGTTTGTCTTAAACACACAGTTGCAATCCGGTGGCTCTACTCCACAGCAGGTGATTATCCCCATCCATTTTTCTTCCTCATTCGCCCATTTTTCTCTGCTGATTCTCTCATCCATTGTCCATTTTCTATCTATCATCTAAAGGTATAGATGTTCTTATTTTCTTCTCTACTCCTTATGCTTCAGTTTAGGGTTTTTGTTCCTTTGAATGCCTCAGTTCATAATGTTGTTTTACTGCCCTATTAACTACGTATCCTTCTTGTGTGTTTATAAGAATTTATCCTTATCAATTTCTGTTAATGATTACTTCTTTATGATTATTATGATGTTTGATAGTGATATTTCAATGTTTTTTCATATTCCTGTTAAGAGATTACATATCCATTGATAGAAAACTATCTTTATTAAAAGGTATGATTTTCTTTGACGAAATTTCAGTGATTCTATAATGGATTGATTGTTTTTTGTTCTTTTGTGATTCTATGGGTTTTGTTAGATTTTCTAATTGTTGTTGAGTTAATTGAATGGTTTGATAATCTTTTCAAGTTTTTATGTGATTCCATTCAAGATTCGTTATGATGCAAATTTGCTATCCCCGATAGTGTTTCGATTGATGATTACATTGTGTTCATTATCTTATTTTCATTTTACATATTGCAGATTTAATCCCTATGTTAAACCTGATTGTTTTTTTTTTTTTTCAGTTCCCCAAATTTTTTTAACTGTTTTTCCGATTTTCCTTTAATTGCATCCATAGTGTTAATTGAGAAAATACCCAACAGCTGATGTAAATCACCAATTTTCTTTCATCCTGCATCACGCTAAGTTTGTTGCCATTATTAACTTCAACCATATCAATTACATTTGAATATATTCATTAGAAAACTATTAAAACATATAAGTAAAATATGATTTGGCACATTGATGATTAATCTATATATATAATAAACCAAAGCATTTTTAATTACATGTCATAATATTATTCAATCTCTTCTTTGAAAGATGCCACATAGGATGTGATGTGACAACTCTAGACTAATTAAAAAAAAGGAATAAATATGGTTTAAATATGATTTAACATAATCTATTAAATACATAATCTACTAAATGTAAATATTAAAACTTTATTATTTTCTCTCTCATGTTTCCTCTCATAACTTTTAAATGTTAATATCTTTTATATACGAGATTTTTTAAAGAAAAAAATTACACCAAATTAACGTACGTTTTATTATCTTTCCAACGAATACCATAGTGCTATATAAAAAACGAAGAAAAAAAACGACTATTTTTGTAACCCGACAGGTATTGTGCTAGGTTTGGAATTAGTTTTAAAAAAATTGTGGGTTTGGGTCGGGCCTGGGAATTAGTTTTATACTAGAATATGACAACTTATGGCAGAGATTTGTTTAAAATAATAATAATAATAATAATAATAATAATAATAATAATAACAACAACAACAACAACAACAACAACAACAACAACAACAACAAACAACAATAATAATAATAATAATAATAATAATATTCATTAATCATATATTGGCAGATGCCATTTTTATAGTTTAGATACTTCTATTTTTATTCACTTAGTTAGATTTCTCAACCCGGGACGCTCCCGGGGTATAAACTAGTATAATTTAATTCACTATGTTCTTGAAGATTTCTTTCATAGATAACCACATAATTACTATTACTATTCAAGTCGAAGTCAACAACTTTCCCATCTATTTTATGCCCTGTGTGAATTTTTCTAAATATTCTTTCAAGATAATACCTTTACTATTCATACCTTATTATTTATAAAACACCATTTTTACACAGCAATAGAAGTCGATCTTTCATAAGACCATGTGGAGGGGGTTATTTATAACGCCCCTGATTCTGATTGGTTCACGCGGCAGCTGAGTCAGCATGGGAAAATAAAGTGAAAAGGGGGTGTAGTGGTAGGGGGTTATTTATAATGCCCATGTTTCTGATTGGCTGTTTATTATTTTTTTTTAATCTTTTAACTCAAAATAATTAAAATAAAAGACAAATAAATATAAAAAAATTACAAATAATATTAAAAACAAAGTTACAACTAATATTAGAAAAAAGTTACAACTAATATTAAAAAAAAAGTTACAACTAATATTAAAAAAATAAAAATAAAAGTTACAACTAATATTAATTTAAACATTACATATTCCTAAATTACTTATTTAAACACTAGATAATCCTAAATTACTTATTTAAACATTAAATAATTAATCCTAATTTTCTCCCCTATGGAGAGTAATTGTCCCAGTCCATGAGTGTGTAGAACGGCGGGGACACGGAACGATCGCTATCGCGACCGTCGGACCTCGCATCCGAGGGGATGCAGCAGTACTCATGAGGAGGGGAAAAATTGTTTCGTTCTTCTTCTATAGCATCCCTTAAAGCTTCCAGGTCCTCCTCGGTTGGCTCTCGATCAGGAGGGGTTGGGGTGGGGGTGGGGTTCGGTTGGGTCTCCACAAACTGTAGACGCCCCAATCCTTTCTCAGCCATAACATAATCTACGCACCACACAATCTCCTCTGCAGTGAAATCAGCATCAGGGTGTGTGGGAGTGAAGCCAGGGAGTGGAGGAATGGAGGGGACGGGGTTGGAGACACGTGGAGGAGAAGGAGAAAAAAACAGTTGTTGAGAAGGAGGAGGAGAAGAAGAAAACATTTGTTGAGGAGGATGAGGAGAAAAAACACTTGTTGAGGAGGGGGAGGAGAAGAAAAAAAAACACTTGTTGAGGAGGTGCACGACGTCTCCGGTGAGCGTATCGCGAGAGATTCGACGGCTCGGCAAGGTCATTTGGAAATCCACCACCCATAGTTGGTTTGTAGTGTAGTTTTTATAAAATTGTAGTGTGTTTGTGTTGGTTGTGTAGTGTGTTTTTTAAATGTTTGTGAAGTGTGTTTATGTGTATATATATATATATATATATATATAGGTATAGGTTCCTGTACAAAGTACATTTTTCGTACAAAGTGTGAGAAGTCTATATAGTTATTGTGTTTTAAATTTTGGCTATAATGTTTTTGATTCCTTTTGCATTGATTTATATAGAAAAGCACCAAACATTACAATTTAAAACACAATCAAATGTATTCTAGACATTAAATTTAAAACACACTGATTACTATCTTCGTAGGGTGTTTTAGATTGCATGTTGAGAATACATTAATTAGTGTTTTAAATTGTTAATTTTTGTGTTTTTCTATATAATACTATGCCAAAGGAACATAAAACATCATGCCTAAAATTTAAAACACAATGCCTATATAGACTTCTCACACTTTGTACGAAAAATGCACTTTGTACAGGAACCTCACCCTATATATATATATATATATATATATATATATATATAGGGGAAAGGGAAAAGAGAAACCCCCTAAAATGAGAAAACCATGGAAACCTAACTAGTGGTTCTAATTAATCCACCTCACTATGTTTTATTTGGGAGGGAAAGGGTATATTAGACATTTGTTTTGATTGATTTTTCAATGTTTTATGACACCTGATTTGTACTAAAGTCTAGATCATTATTATTTACTTTCCCCATACACCTTCCCACCCTTTCCACTCTCAATAACCCACACCAACACCGATGTCTTCTTCTGGGCCGTCTTCTTCCTCTCATTAACTTCCCTGAAACCTCAATAAGTTCACTTAAAGTTCTTCCTGCCTCATTAACTCTTTCATGCGATGGAATCGAATCCTCAAATCAAGCCACATTCAATGATCTTGGATTCCGTGAATAACCATGCACCGTCTGATTTTGTATCAGAAACAGAGGATGATAGTGGTGATACTGGATCTCAAGGTTTCTATATGATTTTTTTAACGCCGATCATATAATATTTCCTACTTTGTTTATAGCACTGCTCATGATCATAGGGTTTGTAGCAGGTTTTTATATAGTTTAGAAAGTAGCATTTTTTTTGTTTGTTCATGTTTATAGTGTTTCTCATAGTTATACTGATTTAGTTATAGTTTTTTTAAAGTTTCCAAATTTTGTTGTTAACAGGGTTATATAGTGTTAGGATGTTTTTTAATGGTTTTACTACTATCTAAGGTTTTTAGTTATTTTGTTTTAGGTTGTTTTGTAATGTTTTATATTTTTTTTTGCTGTTTTCAGGCCTTAATTTTGGTTTCTCAGCTGGGTCTTCATCTTTGTTGAGGAATGTTGATGGAGGGGATCCTGTTGATGGAAATGAAATAGGAGGGAATGAAGAGATATATGTAGGTGTTGAGTCTGGTAAGAAACTTTTGCCCAACATTGACTTTACTATCATGCTCTTTGTGTTGGTCATAGCAGTGTTGGTGAAAGCTATTTTTTGGCCAAAGCAGAAATTTTTTAAACCATGGAGAGAATCTACATTATATATGTTACATGTGTTACATAGGAACTGTTTTGGTGTACCAACTTTTTTATTTGAATATATATTTTTTATAGCTTTTTTTGTGTCTTATATGTTTTAGGTACAACATGCTTTGTGTTAAAGAATAGACTTATAACGTATGTAACACATAAGGGGATTATAAATATAGAAATCTAACCTGTTTTTTATTTAACAGGTGAAAACCAAGACATTGAGCCGTACTATGTTATTGCAACCCCGAACGGCACCCAATTCTGGATCCCCAATGTTAGCCCCCGGTATTTGCCTGCTATTGGTCAGGTTTTCCCGACGTTTGAGGCTGCAATGTCCATGTACAAAGAATATGCCAGGCAGGCCGGTTTTTCAGTTAAGAAGGGACAAACCAAGGTTTGGATGGGGGAACCGACACACAAGTACATGCGTTGTTGCAAATATGGTAAACCTCAGTTTAACAAAACCTTTGACACCTTAGTTGAATCTTCTGTTAAACCCCGTAAAACTTCGTTCAGCCTTTCCAATTGCCAAGCGCATGTGTTAGTGTCAATCACTTGTGGAGGTTCGTTGTTTAAAGTCATTCGTTTTAACGATGTTCACAACCATCAGCTGTGTGATAAAGATAACATTGACCTTAGTAAGATTTCTCGTAAACTTTCTTTCTCAACTAAACAATTCATTCATAACATGTCTCTTAACCGAGTTGGACCTGTGAAAGCTCATCGTTACTTAGTGTCTCTTAAAGGTGGTCACCACAATGTGCATGGAACTGCTTCTGATTTCAAGAACTTTAGTAAGGAGCTTCGAATTTTTATCGGCGAGAGGGACTCGTCTTTATTCCTTGACCGCCTGCGTGATCGGTTTGAAAACTTGCCAGACTTTTTTTATGACTTTGTTGTGCGCGATGGTAAACTGCATTCTGTTTTTTGGGCGGATGAAATTTCAAAATTGAACTACAAGGCCTTCGGTGATGTTGTGGCGTTCGATGCAACATACAACACAAACAAGTAAGTTACCTTAACGTGCGTTACAGGTTTTATGTGTTTGCATTTTTTACTGCTTAACATACGTAAATAACATGTGGCTGTTCATTTAACGTGTAGGTACAACATGGTTTTTGTCCCTTTCACCGGTGTGGACCACCACAAGCAGTGTGTGACTTTTGGTGCAGGATTGATAATTAATGAGACCATAGATTCCTACGTTTGGTTGCTTGAATGTTTTTTAAAAGCTCATGGTTCACAGCCCAGGCTAGTGTTGACCGACCAAGACCCGTCGATGATGCAGGCTGTACCACAAGTGTTCAGTGAGGCTCGCCACAGGCTATGTATGTGGCATATAATGAAAAAACTACCCAACAAGGTAATGTTATGTAGGCACGTACTTAAGTGTTTTATGTTAAAGATGTCTTACATTTATTTATGCTTCTGCACCTAGGTTGGTGCTGATATTTTATCCAACACTGAATTCCGGTCCTGCATTCACAAATTGGTGTGGAACATTTTCATAAAACCTTCAACATTTGAGAGTCGATGGAATGCGCTGCTAGAGACATTTGGGATTCAGGAAAACCAGTGGTTGAGCGATATGTTTGCAATCAAAGAACTGTGGGTGCCGGCGTACTTTAGGGAGATTCCAATGTCATGCTTGATGAAAACAACATCCAGAAGTGAGAGTTCAAACAGTGCATTCAAGGTCAATTCCACTAGTGCCCACACACTTGTTCAGTTCATGTTATGTTTTGAATCCCGTCTCGATAGCCAACGTTACCGTCAGCGTGTTGCCGAGTACAAAACATCATCAACGGCTTTTTATGGGTCTACGGACTTTCCCATTGAGCAGCATGCGTTTACCTTGTACACCAATACTGTGTTCCAGGAAGTTAAGAAGGAGATTATGAAGGGGAAGTTTTCATGCTACATCTCCAATGTTGATGAAAAGGACAACATGCCTACCGTCTTTTCAGTCACCCAACTTGACAAGCGTCGTGATGTTACCAATGTTTACCAGGTACCCATTTATGTTATTGTTAGAAACTACTGATGTTATTGTTATAAATGTTTTAAAAATTTATGTTACCTGTGTAACAAGTTAGTTGTACCACACCAGTTCAGGCTATTGGACTTTTAATAAGTTGAAATTTTCAACCTTTTTGTCTTTTAGGGGTTGCTGTTAAAAAAACTAATTGCTACATGTGTAACAAGTTACTTGTACCACAGCAGTCATGGTTATTGAACAGCCCTTGCAGTTTAGCCAATGTGATTTAGGCTGAATATTAATCTTAGACATAATAAACCCTCTTGTTACATATGTAACAATTTCATTGCACCAAACACCATATCTGGAATTTGATTGTTTTGTACTTCTGGTTATTTAGTTTTTCTCTGTCAAAATTCCCTAAAGTTTATTAGAACTGTTAGAAAGTTTGCTACATGTGTAACAAGTTAGCTGTGCCAATATACTTTTGTCAGAGTACAGTATGTGCATGACTTTGGATTACACAGCTGTTTATAATTATGTTCCTTTAATACTTGTTGCATTCCTAGGTCTTACCATTTCTAGCATCAATTATGCAGGTGCGGTTTGATAGCATTGATTCAACGGCTGAATGCTCATGCCGATGTTTTACGCGGCTCGGCTACCTTTGCCGCCATGTTTTTGCAGTTTACATGATTAAGAAAGTTGACCGCATCCCGCAGCAATATGTGGTCGAAAGGTGGTTACGTGATATTTTACCCAAGAGAGTGTTCTCCATTTCTGGACGTTACGGTGTTGACACTCATCCAGGTTCACTGTTGAGGAATGAGGTACTTGAACTTGTAACTGAATGTGTAGATGTTGCCAGAACTGATGAAACTGCCCTGGCGGACTTAGTTGAACAGCTCAAATCTATCAAGCTGCACTTGTTATCCAGGGAACCAATTTCTGTTATTCCGGACCAACCGTCTCCAACCGACGTGGAAGAAATTATTGGCCAATCGGCCGATACTGAAACTGTGGTTGCCAATCCTGATGTGGCACGCAACAAGGGTTGTGGGAAAACTCGAAGAATATCTGGAGCTGGTGAGAAGGGCAACCCAAAGCGTCCGAAAATGCCTAAGGCCCCACGCCTATGCAACAACTGCCACCAATATGTCACGGATCATGATGCAAGGAATTGTGAGAAGGTTGCTGCGATGAAAAGGGCCAAGGAGGAGGCGGCACAAGCCCGGAAAGCCTAGTTAGGTTTATGGTAATTAATGGGGCAGCATTACTATCCCTGCTTTTTGAACCATGTTGGACACTGGTAACAGTTAGAAGCACATGCAGTCCCTTTTTGTTGTTACGTGTGTAACATGGTTGCCACATTTTGGTGTGTTTGTTGTTCCCCAGCTACTTCTATTTTTATTTGGTAGAACTACTTTTATGTATAATCTTCACCCACTAGACATGCTTTTTTGTGGTTTGTAATATATAATGTGGTGTGTTTTAGGATCTATGTTCTGTCTTATAAGTAGTTGGTAACAGGGGCCGCATTGGTAACATACGCAACAAAAAGGTAGCTGGGGCAATGTGATTATTATATTAGATCCCCTATATTACATATCATTATTTCTGTGGGCCCATGGACAGAAAAAAGCATGGGTATGTGTTGTAGTTTTGGTACGGAAGACCTAGGGAACTACCAAAATCTAATAAAATATGTACTTCACAAAGTAATAAATGAAGAGAATAAAATATAAAATCATGATGCACTCCCTAGCACCAAAAAATATTTATGACATGTTGATTTGACATAAAGCAAAATCTACCACTATAGCATTAAACACAAATTAAATTATCACCAACCACCCAACCACCCATCCTTGAACTTAGTTTATATACCTCATTTTGGTAAAATAGAAATCATTGTTCCATCCCATAATAATAGTGTTCCTAACTTACCAAAAGAAACACTTTCTGCAAATGGAAAGCCCTTCAAAACCTCATGCAGCCAAGCGCCAGAAGACAAAAAGCGAAGAGGAGGTCACTTCAAAAGTAACTGATTTTTGGGCGTTACTGGAGCGTACTGAACACCAAGCCATTCATGCTTGGAAGGATGTTAATGATCCCAACGAGAGCAAACTACCGAAAAAAGGTGTCGAAACTCTAATGATGGAAGATGGTAATAGTACACCGGCGACGTCGGGCGATGCACAGATGGAAGTTGATGGAGGGGTGTCAGTTGGCACTGCGTACTCGGTAACCAAAGAGCCTGTATCAATATCGGCTGTTGCATGTCCAGGTGTTGAGTATGATCACGAGTATTGCGGTTGTCCATTGTGTCCAAATTCACCAAATACCCTCGCCAGGTGGGCAAGTTATAACCCTTGGGAAGACGAGGACAGTGAAATGTCGGAGCTGAGCTTGGAAGCGCAGTATGGATCATTCTCGCCATAATGGCTGCAACTTACGATGGTTATCCTTTTGTTGATTAACCTGTTTTTGCTGGGTAGTCGTACCTTTGTTATGTGTTATTGTCTAAGTCTTAACCTTATTAAGGACTGTCTATGTAGTTTTTTATTATCATGTGTTTGCTTAAGACTAGTGTGGTATGTCACAGTCTGACTATGTAGCTATCTGTTATGTATGTAACAGATTTGTTAAGTAGTAAAATAACATATTAACCCCTATGCTTTAACAATTGTCATGTACCCATTTTTAAACCTGTTTGTCTTTTAGGGTTTTTTGTTAAAAAATTGTGCTACATGTGTAACAACTTAGTTGTGCCACACCAATCAGGGATATTGAACATCCCTTGTGGTGTTTCCAATGTGATTGGGGGTGAATATTAATCCGAGACATAATAAACCCTCATGTTACATGTGTAACAGGTTAATTTCAATCAGTTTGGCATTTGATGGTTTTGTACGTCTAGTTATTTAGTTCTTCTCCCTCAAAATTCCCTGAAGTTTATTATGACTGCTAGAAATATTGCTACATGTTTAAGAAGTTAGATGTGCCAACATAGTTTTGTCAGTGTACAGTATGTGCATCACTCTGGATTATAGAGCCGTTATAATTATGTACTTTTAATACTTGTTGGATTCCATATGTATTACCATTACTATCATCAAAAATCATCTTTCCTTTTTAAGACTAACATGGTATGTCACACTCTAACCAGGTAGCTATCTGTTATGTACGTAACAGATTTGTTAAATAGTAAAATAACACATTTGAGCCCCCTATGCTTTAACACTTGTCTTGTACCCATTTTGCAACCTGTTTGTCTTTTAGGGTTTTCTGTTAAAAACCTTCTGCTACATGTGTAACAAGTTAGTTGTGCCCCACAAACCAGGGGTATTGAACAGTCCTTGTTGTGTAGCCAAGGTGATTGGGGGTGAATATTAATCCTAGACATAAGAAACCCTCATGTTACATGTGTAACAAGTTGATTTCACCAAACACCATATTTGGTATTTGATCGGTTGGTACTTCTGGTTATTTAGTTTTTGTATGTCAAAATTCCCTGATGTTTCCTATAACTCTTAGAAATATTGCTAAATGTGTAAGAAGTTCTTTGTGTAAATATATTTTTTGTCAGTGTACAGTATGTGCATGACTTTGGATTACAGAGCCGTTATAATTATGTACTTTTAATACTTGTTGCATTCCATATCAGTTACCATTTCTTTCATAAAAAAACATCTTACCTTTCTAAGACTAGTATGGTATGTCCCGTCACACCCTAACCATGTAGGCACCTGTTATGTATGTAACAGATTTGTTAAGTAGTCAAATAACATATTAACCCTCTCTTAATCATTTAACCTATAACTCAATATCCATAACACTCAGAATACCGTACCACCTAACCATGTAGGCACCTGTTATGTATGTAACAGATTTGCTAACAACACTTTTACATACGTAACAGAATAATATTATAATCAACACAGTTAGGTGTTCAACAAGTGACCATACTAGTTAAGTTATGTTACAGAACCCAGCAGTATGTTAGGTGTATTATCACCCAAAAAACAGTTTTAAACACTACATAATTGTCATACACAGTTAAACAACCCCCCCTTCACGAACGTTCCTCCTTACTTCAAATGTGCCCTAGCTTCCACCTCACCCTTCTTTGTGTTAACCGGTGAACGCAAAATATGCGCTGTGTACTTCGAACGTAGCTTGTTGATCTCGCCTTCTTTAGTGCGCCAATGCTTACTGAAATTGCATTCAAACGGTACATGAAGCCCCATGAATCTCTCCATGTGTCTCATTAGGAAGACCCCACAATCTGTGGCATTACCAGCCGTTCCCCACTCTACATCCAACCTATGTATCTCCGCCCCTCCGATCTTTCCCGCCTTCGGATGGTTGATGCTTTTAAGGAACTCCACAAACATGTGCTTCTGCAATAATCATGGATCATGAAACCCAAAAATAATACATCAGCGAAAGAAACATTTGCTTTAAATGACCAATGTTTTACGTTTTTCAAAAGTGATTAAAACAACTTACATATTTGTGCACAGTATCCTTTTTGTGAAAGTCAGCATGATCCTTGCATGTTCGCCTCCCTCGTTTTTTGTCATTATCAATCAGCATTATGGCGATATTCTTTAGCTCAAAGACCAATAAGTAGTAGTGGGCCCTTTCAAGGATCGGGAAAAAGACGATATCATATCGTTTGAAGTCACGGTTGGTCTCATAGGCCGGCACTGCGGCAGACATCGCGTTTGAAAACCGCGAAGCTCGTCGGATCGGATCACACTTGGTATCATTAAGCATCCATGGAACCTATTTTTTTTGTTAGAAAAAAAAAATCAATACCAGTTTTCATAACATACGTAAACCGATGTTGTCTTTTTAAATAACTTACCACTGCGGTTGTGCTTACAAACAAACGAAGAGGGGCCCCGTCCGATTTTAACCTCTCCTCGTAGTTTAAGACATCCACCCAACAGTCAATGATCACATCCATCACCTGCTTCCCCGGCTTCAAAGTTTTGATCATGCTACGTGTGGCTTCCACGTCACATAAACTTTTGAACAACACCTCACTGTACACATGTTAACCAAGATAAATTTTTTGAAGCAGTCTTATAAGTTTAAACATTGGTCATGGTCTTACTTGGCAAGTGCGTTATCTATTTCATCATCTGGTATGTCTACATTTTCCACCTGTTCTCCATGCTCTATGCTGAAAAAAACAGAAACCAAAATGCCACCAGTTACACATGTTACAGCAGTTCAAGAACTTATTACCACATGCATTGTTCATGTTACTTACCGATTACTTATGGCTACCCTCCTTCTTTCCTCAGAACCACACAACATATTCAACGGATCCTCGTCCTTGTAAACAAAGTTCCACACAGCATCATCATCCTTCGTGACCCCCTCTCCCAAATTTACCCCCCTTATGTGAAAAGGTGACTTATGAACGTATGTCACATTCCTTTCACGTAGGGGGTTTCTCTTGGTTGCATCCATCTTGGCGATCATTTCTTGACGCATCGCCAAGGTCATGTTGTCGTCATCTTCTTGCAGATTTCCACTAGGGGCATACTCATTGTAAACCTGAGTCTGTGCGTCATATGAACTCACAGGTTGCACCAACGGATACACCATTGATGCGACAACGTCCTGGCAAACTGTCTTTTCATTTGGAGCCACACCGCCACCATCTGTAACGTACGTCACAACTTTCATTAGCTGACTGATCCGATCCAGCAGTTCAACATTGTTAAGATATAGAGTTGATACCTGATTCACCTGGTTGGTCCTTCAAACCAGGTTCCATTGTCTGAGACATTGTGACAGATCCTGTAAGATAAGCATTAAAAACTGTTAAAAACACAGAGCATTTATATAACATTTCTATATTTTTTTATTTTTAAGAAGTGAATTCACACCTGACTCCCCCTGATCTGCTGGTTCTGCCTGTGTTAAGCCAAAGCTAAAAGTTGGCGCATCGTTGCTATCCGGTGTCGACATACATGGAATAATCCAGGAGATTCCTGCAAATGTGTTACCCCAAATAATATGTGGACCTTTTTGTGGATTATAAACGTATTTCAATTTGGTTTTATTTGCATACCTGCTTGTGTATCTTCCCCCGGCTCAGCAACCTGCTTGCCCCTATCACTAGTTTCTGCCCTGTCCGGCTGTACTTCTGTAGGACATTTTCGCACGAGCCCACTTATCACACATCCAAATCAGCTATCCATGTACTTATAAATATTACAATATCATACCTGACTCTTTGTTACTGGTTGTGTGCACATCTGCTTCGCTTGTTGAAATTTTCTCATCGCCTGAAATACAACGTTTAAAACACATGATTAATATGTTTGGCGATGCGTTATACCAGCCTTTAGTTGTGGATATATATGGTTTTTATAACAATACCTGTTTTCTCCTCTTGCAGTTGTTCATCTGTTTTTGTGTCTCCCACCTTCACACTTGAGTCATCTTTGTTGTCTTCACCAGTAGCTTCATGTGATGGAGTGCCGCCTGAGGAGACTGTGTAACATACGTCACCAGATAACAATCATAAGACAGATGTATACATTAGCAATTTTATAACAGTCAACCGGCATACCTATTGGTTCACTTTGTGTTGCTGCCTGTGTTTGTGTGGTCACAACCTCCTGTTCAATCTCATTGTTTGGTGGATCCAGTTCTGAAACAACAATATTATCCCGTGCTTAAAGTTAATTAACATTTAACAGCTAGTTAATTTTCAGTTTGTGGTTTATTAGGATTTTACACGTGTATAAAAAAGAATTCATTATTTACCTAATTCGGCCTCTTGTGTTGCACCCAAGGGTTGTGTGCTCACCAATTCCTCTTCATTGCAAGTGGGAACCACATCACCTAACACATTTTCAGCAATTTGTCTGCTGGCATCGACATCTGTAACAGATCATAACATTACAATCTTAACAAATTCTCCCCACCCACTGACCTATGCGTATGTAACCGAACCTACCCTAGCTATATTTTACTTACCTTCTTTTTCTAGTCCCCCTGATTGTCCTGCTACATCCTGTTCATTTTGCCCGTCTTCACTAACCTCAGAAAATTTGTTGGTTAAATTCCTGGCCAGATCTTCATCTCCTGTTACGTATGTTAAATATATAAACAGTCACACACAATGCTTCCTAATGAATGGAATGTGCATAGTGTTAAATACATAAACAGTTAAACATAATGTTCCTAATGTGTGTAACACATGTAGCACCTGTTTTGGAACCATCATTTTTCTGCTTTGCACTGTCATGCAGATTCTTCCTGTATTGGCTTAGAATCGGACTTTCCAATGCCCCTGCCTCATCCAACGTGCCACCAACGCTTTTCTTTTTTGATCGTGTGATTGGGGACTTGTTTAGCGGCGAATCACCCAAACTCAACACATCATCCTCGACTGCTTTTCCTTTATTGCTTTGTTCAGCCTTATCTGCTAATTTTTCGATATAGACGTTCAATGGATTTATATTTAACAAAATTGGGTATTGTGCTTAAACATCAAACTTGCACTTACCAATGGTGGTACATTTACCTATGGCAGCTATAACAGAGGAGATTTCTCCATCAGCATTTACACGCGCAACAGCTTCGACCTCACTCGCCTTCCCCATGTCTTTAATGAACTCACCATACCTAGCCTTGACAGCAACAACTTCTTTTCTACCTGGATAGTCCTCATCTAACTTGCAGATGGCCGATTCAACCCTCTTTCTCGTTCTAATCAAAACATCGACGAGATCCCCCACACTTGCTACCCTTTCCTGTTTGGTAATTTTTTGTTAGCATGCCATAAATATTAAATATGGGGAATACATGAACTGTTTTGTTGTAATACATAATATTTTACAAACCTCGATGCTTGGCTCATCTATTCCAAGCTTCACACCCTCGTACGAAGTTAACGGTTTCAAAGTACCCCTTCCGAAACCCCCTTCTTTTATCTCAATCCTTTCCCTGTCTCTTAACCTTTGGAATGTCCAGAAACTCATAGGAACCACCGAAGAATCAACATCAACACCTTTGCATTTAAAACTATCCACGTACAAAAGCTACAAAATAGATGCCGTATACATGATTAGTATCAAGAAAACAAATACGGTCAGTAGTACCTAAGTGAATATGTAACATACGTAAAAAATTAACTTACTGTCAAAAAGGTTAGCGGCCCTGTAAAAGGTGGATCCAAACTGTCTCGCCTCCAACCAACTTTACAACTCCTAAGCACCTCCACTACTAACTCACACCAGTCAAGTCCAGCAAAATCCAAGTCATCCGTCAGATAGTCTAGTATGTTGTCCTTCAAACTGCCTTGTTTGTGGCAATCAACCATGATAGTATAGAAGCACATTATAAAATCCATTCGGAAATTGAAGTCATCCTCACCATTGGACTCTTTCTCAATCATATCAACCATTTGTTTTGGAGATATAAATCTGCTCGGCGGGTACCTCTTTTTCCATTTAGCTATCCCTTCATCATGTTCGTCCCTACTCTCTAGCGCATTGAAAGACACCCCTCCAATTGGAATACCGAGTATCTTGTGTACGACTTCAGCGTCAATGCTAAGAGTTGCAGACGGCAAGGTCAACTCCAAACTATCTGGGTCGAAGTTATCCACAACATAATGCCCTAACTTTGCTGGTATCCCATCCATTTTTATACTCAGCAGCCGGCCAAAACCCATTTCCTTCACCGCCAGTCGTTGTTCGTCGCTTAGTATGTTTATGCACCTTGTAAACTGTGTTGGTGATGACCTAGTACGTATTTCCAGCCACTCGTTCAACTTCGACCTTTTGCGCTGCTTACGAGGCTCCATGCTATCGTTCGACGACTTCTCTGCCCTCTTACGTTTGTTTGCCTTCTTTGGTTTGGCATTTTTGGCCCTTGGTTTTTCAGGTGAAATCTGTAACGCTCGTGCTTTTGATCTGGTCATCCTAACTGGTGAGCTCGAGGACACATCATAGACATGCATGACTTCTTCACCTGTTACACATGTAACCATTTTAGGTGTTAACTGTTTAGTCACTATAGCAATGTAAATATCAATTTATGTGAACTGATCCACCTTTCTTTGTTTTTGTTTGAACTTCTCCAGATGCTATATTCTTGTTTGCTTCTACAAAACATAAGAAATCAGGAGATATGGCTGAACGCCATCACATAAAACTGATTTACATACGTAACGGGCAAAGAATCGAAAACATATCTTATCACATACCTTTATTTTTCGCTGCCTGTCGAAGGCGACGGTTACAAAAGAACGACGGCTTCTCTGCTTGACACAAAACACAACAATTAGGAAATTAAGGCATAGTAATATACTTAACATGGATTTAAAATCTATTTTCAATACTGACCCTTACCCTTATGTGGCTTCACGCTTGATTCATCATCGTCACTTTTTCCAGTCCCGGAAAACTCCGCATCACTATCATCAGACGCTTCAACTGATGTTTCTCCACCCTCCTCGTCATCTGTAGTTTTCCCCCTAGACGGCCCTGGATCATCATTCGGACAATGTTTGACGACTTTTTTACACCGTCTTTTTAAATTGACAAGCGGTGTGTCCGAATCATACTCTAATAACAGAACAGTTAAGAAAACATAATTACATTCTAAACAACATATCATCATTAATACAGGATTAGTACAAACCCAAATAGAAGCACAGCAGCATATAAATGAAAATATCCACAATCATTAATATCCATAACATATGTAATACTTACCTAATTGACGCTTTACTTCTTTGGGGTCAGTGGTTTTTTTTGTAGTTCGTTTACCACGTCTTTTTGATTTTGAATCATCAGACAAAATGATCACTTTCCTTTTCTTCCTGTTTCAAACAAAGTATCAAGGTATTCAGGCCATATGTCCATTTTTCAACATGAGTATGTCACATTCACAAGGCCCCCATTCACAAGATACCCCACCCTATAATTATTCATACTCTTATAAACAATTTCCAGAACCCCCATTTCAGGGCATATCAACTATTCCAAATTCAAAAACTTCGATACCAGTAATTTAGTCCACCAGACTCGAGAACCATCAAAACTTTTTTACAGTGAATAACAATGGTAATCAAAAACATTAAACACATACCTTTTTGAAGTTTTCTTCGAACCTAACCGTCGAGCAAACGACGATAGGCTCCCCATGAACGATGCCATCCTTTCGTTGATGGTTGATCAGTAATTGTTTTTTTGGTTTCTTCAAATAATCTTGTTTGTTGATGAACAACCACTCTCGATGGACTGTTAGAGAGAACAGGGGTTGGGGGGATTTTTGAAATTTGGAGGTTTGTATATGCAATAAGAGAGAGGGAGATCTTATTGATAGAGAGAGGAATTGATGTGACGGTTTCTGCAAGCATGCAGTAACCAACAGAGTTTGATGGTCAATTACTACAATACCCTTATTAATGCCTCTCTCCTCCTTTAATGTACTTTATTGGATTTTAATATGGAGATTAAATCTAGACCCTCCATCAAGTTTAATCAATGGCCACAAATGAGTTTACATGGTTTTCTCATTTTGGAGGGTTTTTATTATAACCATCCCCTATAATATATATATATATATATATATATATATAGTAAAAATAGATAATATTACCGTTCAAATAAAACGGTCGATTTTTAAATTTTTGAATCTTTCACCTTGGCACGTGGCAAGGTGTGATTGGTCAGTCAAATGTGTCATAGCGTTATGCAGATCACGCTTGTGCATGTTTTTAGAAAATAACGCCCCCCGTAATGGTGTGGGGGGCGTTATTTTTGGTCAAAACGCTCAACCACGCCACCAGTACGGTGGGTCTAAGTGTATGTTTTTTATGTTAAACATACTTTGCTGACACAATTTACTGGTCCATTTACACCAAACAGATTAAATAGCCAAGGAGAAAAAAAAAAAGGAATGGTTTACTAATACTTGAATATTGTGAACTTAATAACAAAGAACATGAAGAAGTTATTGAGATGTTTACGAAGGTCAAAACAGCAGGTGCATAACAAGACGACATGATAAATGAAGTGACATATTATATTAAGAATGATTAGATACTTCTTGGTGCAAGTAACAGTGTGTACAATCTTCGAAAAGGGGGCAAGTTTTCTAATCCTTTTACCAAGGGCTCAAAATAGGTGGTTTCATGGTATGGCTTGGGTTAGGTCGACACCCAAACATGTTATTGGCAATATTTCTAACTTACATATATTCTATATATATTAAACGTTTAGCTAATTTGAACAGTAGATATATTAATATTCTATTTCATCACCTCCTACCACTTTATCCTACCCCTTCTCTCTCCTCTCTATTCTGTAAGTGGCGATGGTGATGGTTATCCCACTGAACACCACCAACCTGTGGTTAACCCTGTTTTCCCGTCAACCCTTACACCGACAACGATAAGTGTCTTTTGTGTCCCTCAGACGATTCAATTTCTCCTTCCTTTTGCACACTTCAGTCTTTTTCTTCTTTTTCTTCCTAGGGTTTCACCTGTACGGCACGAGATGGTGGCGGCTCAACATGGAAACAGCGGTAGCAGCTCGAAGACGACGACGATAGGTTTTGGTGTATCGGTGTTTATAAAACCAAAATCTAATTCCTTGGTCCCTTAACGCGCCAACAAGGGGTCTTCAACAACAAACCTAATTGACAACAGTAGTTACATGGTGAACCCAAGGTGGTGCGCCAGATCTTTCAAAGTTAGTAATTTTCAATCCTTTTTTTTCTTGGATAATTGGCCATGTTGTTCTAATTAGCACGTTGTCTTGAAGACGAACCCGGGTCTGCAGCAGCCGGTCGCCGGTTGACCGGTCCCTCTGCTTCACAATGTGATTAGGGGTGTAAACGAGCCTAGCCGAGCCCGAGCCTTACTGGGCTCGAGCTCGGCTCGTTATGGTTTTATGAAGCTCGAGCTCGAGCTCGGCTCGGTTCGAGCCTACCATCTTGAGCTCGAGCTCGGCTCGGCTCGGCTCGAGGTGATTTGAGAACAATCTCAAACGAGCTCAAAGCTCGGCTCGAGATCGCAGAAGCTCGGCTCACGAGTGTTATTAAATGGGCCTATGAAATAAGGACTTGGGCTTAAGAGACGTAGGCTATAAATTATAAGAGATACATAAATAACTTATAATTATGTTTGGGCTCGTTTAGGCTCGCGAGCCCAATCGAGCTTTGTATCTAGGGCTCGAGCTCGGGCTCGATAACTAAACGAGCCATATTTCAGGCTCGAGCTTGGGCTCGGGCTCGTTAAGGCTCGGCTCGTTCGGGATTTTTACCGAGCCGATCCCGGGTAGCTCTCAAGCCGTTACGTGTCATTTACACCCCTAAATGTGATAACCATCTTTTCTCTCTAGCTTTAAAAATATTTCCAGTCCTCTACTTATCTGAGTAATCTCCATTTTTGTCATCCACAAACACTATAGTCAAATATTTGAGTGTTTAGAGGAGGTAAGTCACGCCTCTTTTATGACGGACATTAATGGGGTGTCACTGAACTTAGCAGTCTCTTGGGAGTGTGTGTGGTGAAGAGCGGAATGAAAGTGGTGGGGAATTATTTATATAAAGGGGTGATAATGTTACTATGCTTGAGGATGTATGTAATAATTGTGTATTTAATTATTTATGGCAAACTTCAAATTCGAATTAGTTCAATGATATTCTATTACACATAGCTCAAAAGGGTAACCAACCTGAGATTCAACTAAATAGCGCTTAGTGGTTCAACACTTAACTGGTTCAAGTCTCTTTCCCATTCAGATCTTTTGCTGGTTCAACACGGTTGAGCACTTGCCAAACAACCCCTAACATTGGCTTTAGAATGGTGTGTATGAATTTGAAATCGCGTTTCTAAAGATTAAGGTTCAAATGATGTAGATATTAATGGTTTAGATAAAGGGAGGAGGTTATTTGACTTAGTTTGTTGTGCATTTATCTTACTTTAGTCTTTGCCGTTGTGTGCTAATTGAATTGTTCTTCACATAGGCTGTAACAAACAAATTTACAAATTGCGCAACGCGCAATCGTCGAACACCTAGTTTACTTAATTTATGATTAAAATAAACATCGACATATTAGAAAAAAAGGACTATATATGTATGCACTAAAAATAGACATTGGGCTATTTATGAGATGTTTATTTTTAGCTTATATTTTGTGTTCAACCTTTGCGACCCGTTTTAGATAAACATAGCCTAAATAAACCCATCATAAGTAAAGGGGTAGAAGGCTTCTCCACCTATTTCATACTCAACTTATTTTATTTATTTATTTATTTTTTTTTTTTTGCAGGTCTCAAAGACGATTGACAAACTTGCTCCAGCTGGTATCAAGATAAGGGTTTCCAACCAGTGATAAAACGGAAACAAGATAAGGGTTTCCAACCAGTGACAAACTTGCTCCAGCTGGTATCAAGATAAGGGTTTCCAACCTTTAATATAGGGTAAGCTTTTTCTACTTTTGTTTGTTTTTCATTTAAATATAGGTAGACAAGTATCATATTTTTCACATTCATATTTGATGTTGATCAAGTCTTTTCTAAATCTTCAAATTGGTATTACTTTAGTACTCATACTATAGTATATGGTTATGACACTTCACTACAAATATGAATGATGCTTCTTTGTGTTTTTTTTTTTTTTTTTACACCATACGGGTCAAAATAGCCAACTTTAATTTTAATTCTTATAACAGAAAAAATAAGATTGATTTACTCATAGTTGCATTTTTTTTTAAAGAATGATTGGATACTCTTGGCGCAACTACCACTGTGTACAATCTTCAAAAAAGTGGTAAGTTTTCTAATGCTTCTACACAGGTTAACCCACGCGCAGATGCAACAACGATCCAAGTAGCTGTACGCAGATGTAACAACGATCCAAGTATAATCGGACCGGACAATATATTCGTAAGCCGGTCGGCTTCGGTCGGAAAAGTGGAGGATTTAAAAATAAAAATATCATTGATTGAAAGCTGTGAGGTTTGGTGAAGGTTTAGTATATATGATTGAGAGATGGTACAAATTTTGTGAAGTGAAATGGGGTATTTATATACGTTGGAGAGATGGTTCCCAAGACGACTCAAGTCTTTTCATGGTTCCCGAGACGTCTTTCAGATGTCTCTCGGTTACAGAGATGGCTCAAAGTCGGTTGACTTTGACGGTTCCCGAGACGTCTTTCAGACGTCTCACGGTTACGAAGACGGCTTTGGAAACTGTCACTTTATTTAATTTATCTTTACCGTGCAAATTTTTTGGTTATAAATAGAAGAAGCTGTGGTTAAAACTCACAACTCACTCACACAAACGATAAAAACTAAAAAAACACACACCCGCCAAAAATATGATCACATGGACCGAAGAGGAAGAGATGGCCCTTGTGCTCTGCCACAAGGACGCCTCAAATAACCTGGAAATTCAACTCCCCCCCCCCCTCCGGGACGATGGGTCAGCCTTCCCCCCTGAGGGGTTTTAGGCTCGGGTGTTTAGCGACTTCGTTGAACACATTGGCACCAACACCACCAGGACCGTTTGTGACCTCCAGTTCAAGTGGGGCAACCTCAACATCAAATGTGAGAGGTGGAACACCCTATACGAGCAACAAGTTATGGAAGACCCAGAGCTTAATGAAGAGTTGGCTATCGAATTCACTCAGTATGAGTATGGGGTTCGATACGGCAACGATTTCGGCCATTTGAGACATGGAGATTGTTGCGCCCCCAACTTTAAGTTTTTTTTCTTTGTTATGTATTTTTTATGTTTTCATATTATTATGTTTAATTTTTAATGAAATGTTTTTATTTATGTTTTATATTTACTTTTAGAGTTGATAACAAAGAAAATTATTTAAAAATTATAAAATACACGGTAAAAATTAAACCAAAGTCAAGATTCCTCTCGGTAAAAACAAAGAAAATAATTAAAAACATTATAAAAAAACGGACAAAGAAAATAATTAAAAACATTATAAAAAACGGGAAAAACAAAAAAATATAATTAAGGGAACCCGTCTCGTGAACCGTGTGATAGACGGCTGGAGACTGGAGACGGTTCAGGTAGCCTTGGAGACGGCTCAAGCCAAGCCGAAGATGGCTTGAGCCCGGCTCTGACACGTCTCCCGAGACGCCACACAGTCTTCGGGATCAGGTCGGCCACGTGTTGCATTTCTATTGGTGGTAGACTAAAGCATCTCCGGAGACGGTTCAGTCTCTTTGGGAGCCGTGACCCGTCTCTCCAAAGAGACGGGAATGAGCTATTTTGGTAAAACACCCGGTTAACGTGGCACCCACGTGTCACAATCCCATTGGCGTAAACAACTGTAACCTCTCTCTCATTGGCTAGACTTCATCAACTCCACGTCACAAACAACCAAACATTTTCTAATTTAACTCTGTCATCACCATCACGTAGATTTTGATTCATTAATATTTTCAGTCATTGCCTCCGTTCGATCATCACGTTCACCGTTATCTCTCTACACATCAATAGTTCATATATATTTGAATAAGGATCTTAAATTTCAATTGGATCGGGTTTAATCTGCCCTCCAATCTTAAAATGGCGGATTGTAGATCGAAATTGTTGTTTGTGCTTAACAAACTGTCCATGCGGCTACAGCCCTCTAACTTCGAGGGCCACAAGGCAGAGCCGAGACCATCTCAAGTTAGTCATATATTCAAGTAGCTAGAACCGAGACCATCAATACATCATAATGTGTGTGAATTATCAATATGTGGTTCTACAAGGCAAGCACTAAAAAGCGAATATGCTTTACAATTATTTTTTTTATTTTTTTTTATTATTTTTTTTAACTATGAAAATAATATTCATTTCAGGAATTATGATAAAGCTTAAAACAAACCACCTCTCATCCTGTATAAATGAAAATATCATATCATATAAAACAACTAGATCGTGTTTTTAAAAATGTTGCTATGAAGAGAAAGTGAGTGAGTGAAATTAGAAAAAAACTTAGGACATTAAGGAGATAAGGAGAATTATTACAATCATTAGGTAGCGATGCTTTACACATCATGTACGGTTCTTGTCGGTCACGAAATGACTACATGACATTGCCAATTAGAACCAGCTCCAATAGTTCCCACTGGACGGTCCGGAGGGGTGGACTAGGGATGAGATCGGTACCGTACCTATATCAGTACCCGTATCGAAAATACCCGTACCGAATTTGAACAAAAGTAGGTACCGAGTACTGTACCGAATATATAGGTACGGTACGGGTACAAGTACGGGTATCGGTACCGGTATTTCGGTACGGTACCCGTTTTGGTACCATTTTGTTATTTTTTTTTCTTTTTTGAGCACTCGTACGGGTACCAAGTAGGTAAACAATTACGAGTATCAATACTATACGGGTACCAAATTGAAAATTTTGGTACGGGTACCAATATGGTACATGTATCAAATAGGCGAAATTGATACGAATATCATAAATACCATAATACGAACTAAAACATAACATAACATATAATCAAATTCACTAGTATATAGAATTCGGTATCCGTACCATTTTTACCCGTACTCGTACCCGTACCGATACCGAAAGTACCAAATACCGATATCAGTAAAAGTGGGTACCGATACCTATACCGAGTACTCAAAATCGGTATGGGTACGGGTATAGGTACTCGGGAAAAAATGCTCATCCCTAGGGTGGACAGATCACAAAAAAATTATTTTATTTTTTTGTATGCGGGTATAAAGGAAAAGTATGTGATAAGGCGGATGTTTGAAATGGTTTATGGTTATAGGGGAAAACATTGGTTTGAAAGGGTTGTGGTTTAAAATGATTTGGAATGATGTGGCATGGTGACGTGAGGGTTTGGATGGATTACCATTGTGGGACGTGCTCTTTTCGAACTTGTTCTTTTTATCTCACCACCATCGCATAAATATTATTCTCTCATCATCATCATTATCATCATACTCAGTTAATCCCACCTATAGCAAAGCTAAGGTAGGGTCTGAGGAGGGTAAAATGTAGACAGCCGTACCTCTACCCCTAAGAATAGAGAGGCTGCTTCCAGTGAGACCCCCGACTTGATGTGGTTTGGTATCAAGCCTTGGACATAAGGCACAAAACACTTAGCAATCAAGACAAACCCGATCAGTGCATGTACTCCTTTGTCTTTTGGCT
Source organism: Ambrosia x helenae (assembly GCA_030844895.1). NCBI lineage: Eukaryota > Viridiplantae > Streptophyta > Magnoliopsida > Asterales > Asteraceae > Ambrosia > Ambrosia x helenae. The sequence goes on along the minus strand of CM061230.1, from coordinate 100,929,145 downwards.
ATCCACGCCACCATATGATGCATGATTAATCGTCTGTCATTTTTAACGTTATTTTCACGAAATTAGTAAAATAACGTTAAAACTAGTGCAACTTTACTTTTGCCCTCCAAGGGCTACACATATATACATTATATGCGCACACCGTAAGTGGGGCGTAAACAAATACACGTAGACATGAATATATAATTGCGTCATTGATTTTTTATGTCAAGATTATTTGATGTGTCCATGTTTGGTTATTAGTATTAGGAGTTGTTTGGTTAATTAAGTGTTGAATCATTAAGAGATCTGAATGGTTAAGAGATCTGAATGGTTAAGTGTTAATCATTAAGTTGGATCTCTTAATGGTTAGTTTTCTTGTCCCGCATTTGTAAGAGAGCCTCATTAAGGTTCGACGTAGTTCAGTGCTTAATGATTCAGTGCTTAATGGTTCAACTACATCCTAAGTCTTAATGATTCAGTCTTAACCATTTCATTCAGAAGCTGAAACAAACGCGCTGAATGCTAGATCATTCAGCATTTAATGGTTCAGAGCCTGATTAACAGGCTACCAAAGAGCCCCTTAGTCATATGTAAGATCTTTTGATGATTTTGTGAATTTTGCGAGAAGATCTTATGATGATTTTGTGAATTTTGTGACAGTACTAATATTTTCTACGAAAGATTCCCAGATCAACGCGTCGAATTGACCTTCATTCCTAGTACAATTCACTTCGTCTTGTTGTGAGCAGCTTACACATATAAATACATCATCCATGCCTACCAAACAAAAATCGGCCTTTCAAAAATATATATGAATACATCGTCAACATACTTAGTAATTAAGAACAACATTAAATATATATGAATCCCACATCACAAACAAAAGAAGAGTCTTCAACACGCGAGCCAAAGTATAGAGGTGTCCGTAAGAGGAAATGGGGTAAATGGGTGTCCGAGATTCGGCTCACCAAGAGCCGAGACAGGATCTGGCTCGGCTCATATGACTCTCCAGAGAAAGCGGCTAGAGCTTTTGATGCAGCCGCTTTCTGTCTTCGTGGCAGCTCAGCCAAGTTTAACTTCCCTGACCAACCGCCCAACATTCCTGGAGGCGCGTCTCTTTCTCCAACCGAAATACAAGCTGCAGCCGCTCGTTTTGCCAACTCAGCTCCAGCTGAGTCCCCCGACATTCCTACGCACACGTTAGCCACCGGTTCAACCTCATCATTTGTGTTACACGATAATGAGACAGGTTACGGTATATTTTCGGGATTCAATGACTATTTTATGCCATCCTCACCAATGATTATTTCTCCTGAGTTTCCTGATCATGATGACGAGAATTCAAGCGACGGAGATATCTCGCAAGGCCCATCCTTCCTATGGAACTTTTAAGCAAACCATTATATAAAAATTGTTCGTCTCTAAGTGGTTGAGTTAGAAGTGACATACCCCATTTTTGCATACAAAGGGAGTCACCACGTCAAATAATCTCGTTTTTGTCATGTTTATGTTTTTGTTTTCCAGGTGTCGAGGTCAATGTTTCAAAAGTAAACGTCAAATAATTATGATCTTTTCATATACCATGCATACCATCTTTATACTTCAGTATCATGATCTTTTGAAGAATCTATATCTATATCTATCTATATATATATATATAATAAACCAAAGCATTTTTAATGACATGACATAATATTATAAAATTTCTCTTTTGAGAGATGCCACATCTGCCACATAAGATGTGATGTGGCAACTCTAGACCAATTAAAAAAATGAATAAATATAGTTTAAATATAATTTAACATAATCTATTAAATACCTAATCTACTAAATGTAAATATTAAAACTTTATTATTTTCTCTCTCATGTTTCCTCTCATAACTTTTAAATGTTAATATCTTTTATATACGAGATTTTTTAAAGAAAAAAATTACACCAAATTAACGAGCGTTTTATTATCTTTCCAACGAGTACCATAGTGCTATATAAAAAAACGGAGAAAAAAACGACTATTTTTTGTAACCCAACAGGTATTGTGTCAGGTTTGGAATTAGTTTAAAAAAATTGTGGGTTTGGGTCGGGCCTGGGATTAGGTGATACCCGACCCAATTGCCCTTTTTTTATATTAGAATATGATAACTTATGGCAGAGATTTGTTTAAAATAATAATAATATTCATTAATCATATATTGGCAGATGTCATTTTTATAGTTTAGATATTTCTAATTTTATTCACTTTACTTAGATTTCTCAACCCGGGACGCTCCCGGGGTTTAAACTAGTAGTCACTATATGGCAACACGATGATTCCACCATCTAAGTTTATGTACAAATAAAATTAACGTATAATTACTTAGGTATACAATAGTTAACTTAGATGGTGGAATCATCGAGTTGCCTAAATACATTAGGTATATAATTATATAACTAATAAGAGTAAGAAGCAAATTACATTAAAAAAAAAAAAAAAACTGATCTTATTGTAATTACATCCAACCTCTGTTTTCACTACAAAGGGCGCTACAATAATTACTTAGGTATACAAAAGTTAAAGTTGAATAAAATATAAAAGTGAATATTCCCTTTTCTAATAACACAAAATTTAGTAGGTCCAGATCTTTACACCGCTGTAAACCCATCGTAATTTTTTTTACGGTGGTGTTACCCATTTTTACACCTGTGGGTAAAAAAAATTTTAAAATTCACATTTTACGTCGGGGTTCTTACGGTTCTTTCACGAAAGGGTGGTTTTCAATTGAACCTAATCCTATATATATATATATACACACACACACAAAACTTGGTGGGGCCAGATCTTTACACCGCTGTAAACCCATTGTAATTTTTTTTACGGTGGTGTTACCCATTTTTACACCGGTGGGTAAAAAAAATTTTAAAATTCATATTTTACGTCGGGGTTCTTACGGTTCTTTCACGAAAGGGTGGTTTTCAATTGAACCTAATCCTATATATATATATATATATATATATATATATATATATATATATATATATATATATATATATGGTAGGGTTCAAATAGGAACCATAGCTTAAGTAGGAACGATAGGAACCACTTTATAGTAATTGATCTCTAATGGCATGATTGTAAATAAGTAAAACATTAATTAATTGTTTATTTTAATCAAAGGGTATTATTAATTGTTTATTTTAATCAAAGGGTATTATTGACTTTTGTTCAATATGCTTAGGTAATTAAATCTAAATTTGTAACTGAATAATTATTAACCCTCATTTATTATACTCAATCCCTATACAATCTCCCTATCAGTTTTTTTTTTATTTCATTCATCATCATCGACATATATATATACATTGGTGTATATTATTTTCTTTTTTGTTTTTTCATTCATCATGAACGCATATATACATTGGTGTATATCAGTATTTTTCTCTCATTTACCATCATTATCGACACGGATATACGTTGGTGTATACCAGTTTCTTTTTTGTTTTTTCATTCATCGTCATCACCTTTAAGGTTCGGTCTCTTATCCTCTTTATGTAATATACACCAATATATACTATACACTGATGTATAGGCATTTGGCATGTTCATCCTCACAGCGGTTGTCTCTTATCATCTTTATGTAATATACACCAACGTATAATATACACTAGTGTATATGCATTTGAAAATAATAAAAGTGTCTCCTTCATTTTGACGTGATAATCCTAATTAGGGTTTGGTCGCTTAACCCTAAATGTAATATACACCAACGTATATTATCAAAAAATACATAACCTCAATGTACTGCACATTCGATTCAATGAAATTGTGCAATTGATCTAATCTAACCTAACAAAATCATTACAAATACAATTCCAATTGATTATACATTTCGATCTAACAAAAACAAAAATAAATACCTAATACATCCGAGCAATTGAAGATTAAAAATAATAACGATTGATTAGTATAAAAAAAATAACAAAAACTGAAAATACATACATGTATACAAATTATTGATTAGGGTTGTTCTTCAATATAATGATCGCAATAGTGGTTGAGAGTTTTAAGAAAACCAATCAATTCTTATTTAGTAACTGCTTTGATTATAAATTCTAATTATAATAAAAAGCTAATTAATTAAATGCATATTTACACTAATACCTTTAGATCAAAATCAAAAATGGATGGCTCAGATTTGTTCCTAAGTACCTAACTAGGGTATTGGTTCCTATTTGATCTTATCCCTATATATATATATATATATATATATATATATATATATATATATATATATATATATATGGAGAGTTATCTTCAAAACGTTAAATATCGTGAGAACCGTAAGAAAAGTAAAAAAATCAATCAAAATAAAAAAAAATTAATATAAACATCATTATAATCAAAATACAATATTAATAAATGAATTTCTTTCCAAATAATTCATCTTTTGTTGCAAAAGCACTTTAAAATTAACTTTTTACACATATGTAAATGAAACAGTTTATACATGTATAAACGCTAAATTTACACATGTGTAAAAACAATTTATTTCCGTATACGTTTGAATTTTTACGCGTAAATTATGTTTTTGATATTATATTTTATTAATAAAGATAAGTGTAAAAAGAAATTTTGAATTTGAATGGTTTTAAATGGCGTTCTCGCGGTTCGCACGAAATATAAGTGTTCTCAAATTAACTTTCCCCTATATATATATATATATATATATATATATATATATATATATATATATATATATAGGACTTAGATCATTTGAGAACCACCATTTAGGGAGAGAACCAAAGAACTAAGTGTGAACACAAAAACCCCTCCACCAAAAAATAAAAAAAATAATAAAAAAATTATATAACCTAAAAAAATAAAAAAAATAAAAAACGTTAAAACACCAAAATGTTTTTTTAGTGTTAATCTTTCTGAAAAAAAATAAAAAAAATACTAAAAAAATAAAAAAACAAAAAAATGGCATTTTTTACGTCATATATAATTACGTCATATACCGTATGCACATGTGCATTTCACTATTAGAGCTTCGTCTCGAATAAATTATCAATTGCCATAATGAAATGATCATTAAATGGACGTGATATAATATATAAGGTGGAAAAAAATTTATTCAATGATCTTTAAATAAACGCGAAGTGCATTTCACTATTATAGTTAGGTTTTTTATCATGGGTTTAGCTATAGGGTTTAGTTTTTAGGTATGATGGGAATGGGGTTAGGTTTTTTTGGGGTTGTTAGTGAATAAAAATAAAAAAAACCCTATATAAAACTATAAAATAAGATAATTGTACTACATGCACATGTGCATTTCACTATTATAGTTAAGTTTTTTAATGGGTTTAGCTTTAGGGTTTAGTTTTTAGGTATGGTGGAAGAGGGGGTATCTTTTTTGGGGAGATGGGATGGAGCGTTTTGGTTTTTGGGGGGTGTGGGGTTAGCTGCACATGTGCATTTCACAATTGGGGGGGGGGGGGGGGGTTGGGGCGGTGTGGGGGATGGGGGTTTAGGTTTTTAGGGGGTGGAGGTGGGGTTTTTAGGTTTTTTTTTTTTTTTTTTTTTTTTGTGTTGACAATGGTTCTCTGATTCTCTCCCTAAAGTTGGTTCTCGTATGAACCCTACCCTATATATATATATATATATATATATATATGGTAATGATAAATTGAAAACTCTCTTGAGTTGAGAAAAATTAGAAAGCCCATGTAAAAACCATCTATTTTTTTTTTTTAAAAAAAAAATACACAAGATAACATACATGTTTTTAAGTGTGTGTGTGTGTGTATATATATATGTATAGATTTCTAGAAGAATAGTAATTGTGTGGAAGCGTATTTTTATTGAAGAATTTAAATCATTAACCCCTACAATTTTTAAGAAACAATGAGTATAACTTACCTGCGAAGGTGAGTAAGTTTGGTTTGATACTCGTGTTTGCTTAGGTTATAATCATTCGCTCACACCGGTGACCAAATCCAAACCCTAAGGGATGAGAAAAGAGTGTCGTGTGTGTTGAAATAAGAACACAAATATATAAGTGGTTCGGTTTAGATCGACATACTGTAACACCCCAACCGATGGCGGAATAATCGAGGTGTCACGTAGTGACGATTGTTCAAAAGCACATGGTACTAAAATGTAAATATATTATTGAATAATTTAAATTGTCTTACATAGATGAAATGGGAAAAATACAAAAGTCTGAGCGAAACATGAAAATTGAAATAACTTATTAAAAGCAAGCACTAAAATCCAATGCTATGGAACTAAGATCAAACTGCACCTGAAACATATACAAAATAGGTTTTGTCAACATAAGAAATGTTGGTGAGCATTCCTAGTTTTAATACATATAGTAAGTTGGAAAAAATGGTATACAATTCAAGTGCAAGCTACAGTGCAAATATGTAAACTATGTATCATACAAATGAGCGAAATCAATCCTGTGACTGTATAATGTACTAAATGAACGGCGGTGTACTTATCCAATAAATGGATAAAAACTTAACAATGACCACGGATTCTCCGATGAAAAAGGGGGAGAATCAACCTAGGCGGGTTGTCAATCCAATAGCGCTATCCAATGTTAAGGTCGGCTTGTACAATGTTAATGATTTCACTAAGTACAAATATATTCTACATGTAATGTCTAAGTATAAAGCACGTTTGTAAGCAAATGCACATAGTACTAGAATTGTATTGTAAAAATGTGAACTTGTATTTGTAATTTGTATAAGTGTACATGTAACACCCCAAAAATGAATAAAAGCAAAAAGGGGATAGGAAGTACTCACTTTCGCCAAATGACTAGATGACTAAGCGAGCGTGAAAATGCGAGCAATCCAAAGGTTCAACAAGGAAACTAGTCCAATTTAGAAGAAAAGTAACCGAATAGGAAAAATATCAAGCTTCCAATTCGCCAATTACAAGATCTTATAATCAAAGCTTCAAATGTAGAAGTAATATACTCTAGAAGAAAGGTATGAGGGAGAGTTTAATCGAATTGAAACAATCGATTTAGAGGTGCAAAGTGTAATGGGTCATAGGTGGGTTTTTATACTAGTTTTGGATTCAATTAAGCTTTAAAATTGGTCAACACAATAAAGTAAGGTTTTAAGATGAATTGAATATTTGACTGGGACTTTGACTAGGAATTTGACTAGGACTTTGACTAGGAATTTGACTAGGACTTTGACTGGGACTTTGACTGATTGACTGTCTCCGCGGACCGCAAGAGCTAAAAATATTTTTTTTTTTAATTTAATCAATTTTAAGTTCTGGACTTGTTTCCTTCGGTTTCTAAGTTGTTTTAGGACCGAAAATTAAGGGCTTTGAGTATCAAGGTCTAAAACATACGTGCTCGGGTGTAGATGTGAGTATAAAACGTGTAATGACTGTAGCCCCCCAAAAGCTCATCTGACCCCAAGGTGGTACGTATCCTATAAAAGCTGTTACAATCATTAATAGTAAGATTACAACTCCGATACACCGAACAAATTCCCTAGGACTGCTATAACTCGCATGATATAGACCACGAAAAAGATGAAGGTAAACCACAATGAGAAACATACTTGCCCCATTAGCATGCATATAACGGAGCAACCAGCCCCCTTCAACATCTCTCATAATATGTTCTACACTGTTGAAAGCTAGATCCACATGAGGTGTGTAATGCATAGCTAAAAAAACGCCAGTCACTATCTGAATGACTAAACAAAATACCAGCTAACGGACCGAACCCCCACCAATAACTAAGATTGCTCGGGGTTGGATAATCTATCAAATGCTGATTCAGTGTGGAGAAGATAGGTTGTTTAAGAATCGAGAATCGTTGGTTCCTTATAGTCACTTCTTTTTCTTTTCTTTTTTAGAAAGAGAACTCAGGTTCCCTCACCTTTTAGCGTTCTGGGGCCTTTATAAAGAAAAAAAATAAAAATAAAAAGAAAAAGAAAAGATCTCAAAATATTTAAAGTACCCTTAGCGTAGGCCGAAAGAAAGTCAATATGAGATTTGCGTTTTTCCAACAAAACAGTGAAAGATGCTGTTTTATCCTTATCCATGGATGGAGGGAGTGGATGGGGTCGCATCCGCGTATACGCCGAATTGCCTACATATCTTCTTCAAAAGAATCAGACCATTGTAGTTCAGTTAAAAAGACGTTTTAAAAAGCAATCAAAGATAAGATCGAAGAGAATGAAACACACGTAGTGGTCATTATAGCGGTTCCTTCTGATCCTAGAAAACGTCCGAAAAAAACCTGCTACGGAAGGGTCAGCGCGAACGAAGGTCTACAATAACGAAATGTAGTAGATCACACTGGAAAGGTATGGAATGTGACAAATAAACAATAGCATAACAGTCGAAATCCGTCAATTTTCCATTTGAATTTACCCGTGTTACAGAAAGCCGTCCCGGGAACCTTGCTACTAAATGAACTGAGTCCTCTATTGACCAAGAAGGTCGGTTAGACTTTAAGGGACCATTCCCTGTAAGGAATGCCGCTATTCACCCAAAGGGCGAACAGCCGAAAGCATTATATCCTCGCGTTCTACCGTTCATTCTTTTTCTTTCTCTTGCCGGTGCGGCCCTAGGAACCATAGCATTGATTGCACTACGTACACTAATTCACAAACCTCGTGTGGGGATAATTGTTTTCATTTCCCATCTAAGAGAACTCAGAAGAGAAAGAAAGGTTCGTGTAACACAACTGGGAGTTCTATTACTTAAGATGGTGTCCAGCTCCAGACTATATTTAGTCAGTTGCTTTCGCATCCTTACTCGGTGTAATCAAGGCCTATTCGAAAGCTGCCTATGCGGTGGGTTTGAATCCCACAGGAGTGAAATAGCTTGGTTTCTCACATAGACTTTAGTGAGTAGTGAGCTGCTTGAAATAGGGCGATGCCATTTGCTTGCTAATGAGTTCGGTAGCAGCCTACTTTCTATAAGGAAGTGAAAACAGGCTTGTGAAAGGAAGCTACCTACCTTCGAACTGAGATTTCTTCTCTATACAATAAAAACTAGTACATGAAAATTGATAGGGAAAGTACGCGGGGCACTTACTTACTTATCTATTGCCCGGAATAAAGGAGAAAAGGGGGTGCAGTCTTTGACTGTGGGTCGTCCGATGCGACCACTGTCAAAGGTGCAACCAGGAGATAGCAAAAGGTTTGTGAATCACACACCACCCCCATGTACCTGTAAATCCATGATTGCGTTCCGGACCGTAATCATCGATTTACCTTACACTAGGGTGCTATGCTTTTCCATAACACTAACATAAATAATACAAGAAACAATGCGTGCAACCAAAATGTGTTAAGTAGTAGATACTGCTCAAGTATAAGATGCGGTTAGAGGTTCTTCCCCTTTCAGGTTCACCTTTTAACCGTAATGAGATTAATGTGTAAGTATAAGACATGATTAGGGGTTCTTCACCTTTCGGGTTCACCCTTAACCGGTAAATGTTTGTTCACATCATTGGGCTCTAAACAACCATATTGATAAACTCTGAGGATTACACCGTTCCCCTTGGGTTAGAGGAATACTCTAAACCGAGTCGTACATGGGAACTGGCTTAGATCTCATACGAGCTATCAATTAGTATGTTTGTTGGTCATGATGATGAACAAAATAATGTAAAGTATAACAGGGTTTTGCTCACAACAAAAAAAAATATGCATCCCAAATATGCGTTCATATAAGTATATAAGTATAGCATAAAATTTCGATTGAAAGAATAGCATAACGTAAATCGAGTAAATCGCACAATTTGCACAAAATGAAAGTAAACGAGTTAAATTAATGCTCAAAACTAGTGTTGTAAGAATAACTACTAATAACTAGTGCGAGAATAGTTGCGAATAACGCGTGAAAATAATTACCAACAAAAGAATAATACAAAAATAATAAGATAATGTACGAACGTAACTATAAACAGAATGGTGTAAAAAAATAATGAAATTTACTGTAAATGAAAGTTCGCAGAACAGACGTATAGTCTACTGGTATGAGGATAACTTTTTGGAAGACGAAGAATGTTTTAAGTTCAAAACAGGTTCACTTGAAAAGATTTCGTAGGTACACATTTTCATGTGTTTATGAGAAGTCGAGTTTGAAAAGTGTTATAAGGTATATTATTAGTTGCAAATTCCTCCCGAAAACATATATTGGATACGTTATATGAAAACATGCAGATTTGCATTTGATTTGTAAAATATGCAATGTAAGTTTATAAAGTGCAAGATGAAACCATTTCATGAAGTGTGTGTAAATCTAATGTGTTTTGAAAGACCAAGATTTAAAATGATGTGAAGGTTGTGAATGATCCCAGATGCCTTGACGAATTTTGGAAAATAAAATTTTCTGTATTTAAACATTTGTTTAACTTGTGGGTTGAGAAGTCGGAAATTTTTAATTGTTATGAAATGTTGAGAAAATCGAAGTGTTACCCGTTATGACTGGGTAAACTTGAAACCTTTTAAATTTTCAAACTTTTACGAAATTTATACATTGAAAGATCATTTATTTGCAGGATCGTTAAGGCATCTCTTTGGGCTCATAGCGGGCTATTTGTTTCAAGGCACAAGGTGTGAAAAGTGTGTTCTAATTTGGCGAATAGGCTTTGTGAAAAGATTTATAGGATAAGTTGTCAAATTAATCGTTTTAGAGAGTTGTGTACTAGTGCGTATCGTGTAGGTAGGCATTTATGTATGAGTTTACACTACTAGAAAAATGGCCTTCCTTGACACTTTTTTTATGACATACCATATTTAATGACGTGCAAAAGTGCATGTCATAAAAAAAATGTCATCTTTGGAAAAAATTGATAATTTCTTGACGTTTTTTTATGCGTGTCAATAATTTTCCGTCATAAAATAAAAAACACGACAATAACGAAATTGCATGTCATATTTTTTGTCATCAAAATTTAAATTCCCTGCACACTCTCCTATGTGCCTCCTTATAAACCCTCCCCCTGCTCTCTCTCATAACAAAACACCCACCATACTCATTCTTCATTGAGATGTTATTGAACGATTCACGCCTGAAGGCCGTCTGACGACCACCACCACCGTCACCGTCTGACCACCACCACCACCGTCACCGTCTGACCACCACCACCAGACCTCCGTCGCTTCAGGTACTGATTCACGCCCCTTTGTTTTAGGGTTTTGTTTTTGTTTCTCTTTGTGAATGTGTATAGAAGATTTATTTTCTTTTATTTCGTTGATTCACGCCTCCGTTTTGTTTTTGTTCCTCTGTGTTAAATATTCAGATCTGTATTTCTGTGAAAGATAAAAAATATTTTCTGTGATGCATTGATATTTTTGTTCCTCTTTGTTAATTTCTGTTGTATTGAAAGTGGATTAATGTTGTTGGTTGGCCTGATTTATGCATAAGTTTTATTTGATTAACTTTCGTTTATTTGACATAGCAGATCGGTTACCTAATCATGTTTTGTTTATATCAGTTTATTAGTCTTTTGATATCTTGTTATTTGTTGTGTTCTGTTACTTTTATATTACTCCGCACGCTACATATGCACATATATGTTGTGAAGGCAGGGAAACCCTTTTTATTTACTCTTGATTGTGAAAAAACCTGAATGTCAGTTACTCCCTCGGTGGTAATTGTTACTGATTATTGCAAGAGTTTTGTTTTTCTGATGTCAATAGATTGTTGCAGTCTAGGTGTTTGTGAAATTGCCAATGTGAGATCTTCCATGTTTTTGATACAAATCTCACATGGTGTCTTTAACTAATATCAATTGTTTATGCTTATGTCCAGTTTACATGGGTGTTCAGTTTTAGAGGCTTTTTATGAACTGCATGTTGATTTAAAGCATCTAATGTTGGTTTTAGTATAGATTTTCATGTCGTCAATCTTTATATACAAGTTTTTTATATATTTTTTGGTTTTCGGTCTTTAGATCTTTTAGGGTTCTTCACAACATTGGGGTTTTTTACTTGATTTTGACAGATAAAGGTTGAAGCTTCGGTTTATATTATTTATATTTATGGATAAGTTAAAGTGAGGAAATAAAAAAAAAAAATAACACCTTAATGTGTTGATGCAAGGGTTGTAAATGAGCAACATTCACATCATCATCATCTCCCTTCATCTCCTCAAAGTCTCAACAGGTAAAAGTTTTAATTTATTTTCATTTAATATTTATATTTAGTTCTTAAATCTATTTAAACCTCTATATGTCGCTTAACTCTATATTAATCATGTATTTTCCTACTGAAGACCCCATATCCATAGCTCTTTACATCTTTTTCAGCTTGAAAACATGGGTTTTGATAAAAGAATCAATCTTTGTATGCAAATCTATGTGGGCCTTTTTCAAATTCAAACAACAATTTGATGGTTCTTATGTTTGAGTACCTCTTTTCAGCTTAAAGATTTTGTAATAAGTTTTTTTTAGATTATTTTATTTGACTAAAAAAGCAAAAAAGAACATGGTTTTGATAAAATTGGTGGTGCACCTTGTTGCCACAGATAGACAGCCAGAAGGCAACTTGATTACCAAGTCGATGCTACATTCCAAAAGGAATTGATTAAACATACAACTGCAGCTCAAATACTTGCTATCAATGAGGTAAACTCACATTTGCTTTGATGTTATCTTAATATTTTGTAATTATGAACTCTTAATTTGCAATTGTAGCCATGTGTTATGATATTATTTTGACATTTGATTCACAACAGATTTTATACTACTATGTCTATGGTTTTTAAGTTTATGAAGGCACATTAGCTGGTGCTATGCAAGGATCCAATGACTAGCTAATGTTTTTATATGACCTGTTAGGGATAGATAAATCATAACCCATATTGACCCGTTCATAATTAAATGGGCCAAAATTGTCACCTTACACTCAAAAGTTCTGCCCTGCTTCTTACATCGAGTTTTGCGTTACTTGTGTTCAAGTAAATTAAGTCCATGAAAGACATGTTGCCTTGCAACTTTTCTATGTTTGTTCTGTTTGTTAATGGGGAATGTGTTTTCATTATACAAGTTAAATGTTTATAAAAACACATGAAAGTCAATTTTTGCATTTATTAAAAGACACAATTTTAACTGATTAAGACCAGGTAAAATCCAATATATTTAACACAAATTTATGAATTTTGAATTTTGCTGTTACAACATAACATTTGTAGCAGATTGTATATGACACGAAACCTTTAGTACTGAACAATACAACTACGAGTTAACATTTTGCTAATAGACATGATAGACAACCTTAATGTCATCGAAAATGAAGGCCTGACTTGAAGTGAGGCGCCAAAAAACGGTAGAGGCGTGCGCCTCGAGGTGAGGCGCCAAAAAACGAGTCTGAGGCGCGCCTCATGGGGTCCAGTCTGTACATACACTTCTAAGGGCTAAGGCGTTAAAAAAAAGTGCGCCTCAGGTGCGCCTCAAGGGGGTTTAGGGTGTTTTTATGTATTTTTTATGTTTTAGACTTTTTGAGTAAATTATTAATTTTTGATGTTATAGACTTATGTGGGGAAATTATTTTATGTTTTGTAATAATTTATTTATTTATTTTTTGATTTCGCCTCAGACTTTCGGTTCGCCTCAAGGCTTACGCCTCGGTTCACCTAAAAGCTTACGCCTCGTTGAATTCTGCTCGACTAATGTATCTTACCTTGTAACCCAACCTTCCATAAGTTGTTACTGTGAACCTTTCATTGAATTCTGCTCGACTAATGTATTAATTTTGTTGTTGTCTCAAGTTGGGGAAGGAGCGGATTATTACGCGGATGAGGACACGGGTGTCATTCGCGAAGAATGGTCAATCTACGCGGCGACATTTATTTTCAAGTGATGAAGGCAATGTATTGTCGATGCAATATTTTTGTAAACGTTAAACGTTTGTCTCAGATTGGTTTGTAATTTGATAAATATGTATTATATAATGAAATGATGTTTTTGTTATTAGCTTGTTAATGATTTTGCATATAATAAAATGGCTATAAATCCAGGAGGGTAAATATGTAATTTTACAGGAAATATTTTTTTTTAGATTAATAAATTATGACACGCAAAAGAACGTCATAAAATTTTGTCATAATATGTGTCGAAAAAATGTCAACAAAACTGTCATAAAAATGTGTGTCATTAAAAAGTGTCATAACGTGTGTCAATAAATGCTGTCATAAATATGTGTCATAAACAGATGACACGCGAAAATATGTCATCTTAAATTTATGACACCGCCATCCTTGACGTTTTTTTTCTTGTCATCAGACCCTTTTCTTGACACGCAATGCGTGTCAAGAAACGCCTTTTTTCTAGTAGTGTTAGTCTGACTAAGAAGTTCTAACTAATGGTAGTTGGCTATGGCTTAGGAGACTGGGTGCAGCAATATTAGTATTAGGTATATGAGGATATACAGTGACTTCAATCAAGTAAGTTTGTAAACATGAAGGTATAAAACAGGTTGAAATAATAAGTTTGGAAAAACCATGTTCATTTTTAACTGTGTGATGACGCAACGTTCCTAAAATCAGGATGTGATCAAAGTTAAACACAGAGTTTAAAACTTAAGTCGTGGGTAAAAATGTTTTAACGCAAAACGAGTAATACCTTATAGTGTAAGAATCATGAGCATAAGTGAAATAGTGTAAGCTTTAATGCGATAATATATCGAACAAAAGTTTTAGTAATGATGATAAGGGATTCAAAAGCGAATGATCAATGAATAATGGCATATGAAACATCAAGTGATTAAATGGAATCTTCAAATATAAACAAACATAAATATCAATGATATAAAACATTAGAATTGTTTCTATAGGAAACTTTGACTAACTCAAGTATTTGAAATTTCCTAGTGACTTGTGGGGGCGTACTTTAGCCTATAAGTGAATGCTCATCCCAAGAGTTCCCAGGTAGGTATACGGGTCCCTCGTCTGATTGGGATTTATACGTAGGTATACGGGTCCCTCGTCTGATTGGGATTTATACGAAATACCAGGCCTAGACAGAAAACTCAGGATATAGGCGCTCACCCTTCCAGATTGCACGTGCCCCATTACTAGTGAATTCCAAAACTTTAGCGAGATTAAAAACGAGATGCAAAAATAGATCCTTGAGATTTGGATTTCACTCCTAACTCAAAGATGTATTTCAAAATTGAAAACGATTGTGGAATGAAACCAATCACTAATTTAAGGATATCACTCCCAGCTTAGTGGTTAAGTTCCTTTTTGAAAGAAATACTCTTTGAGGTGTGGATGTCACTCCTATCTTAAAGATATATTCTTAAGATAAATAACATATAGAGGAGTGAAACTAATCACCAAGGTATGGATGTCACTCCTAACTTGGTGATATCGTTTCGTTTGTGAAATACGAGTATCTTCTTCTTTAAACAACACACCGAAAGAATAACGAGAAAGAATCATAGGGAAAATATCTTGAAAGAAAATAATAGGATAAAGAGAAATAAACACGAGAGGACTCGTGAATGTAAGCTTGGTTATAGACTAGGATAAAAGGCATTCTAATAACCTAATTCCCTATAACCATGGCTCTGTTACCAATCTGTAACACCCCAACCGACGGCGGAATAATCGAGGTGTCACGTAGTGACGATTGTTCAAAAGCACATGGTACTAAAATGTAAATATATTATTGAATAATTTAAATTGTCTTACATAGATGAAATGGGAAAAATACAAAAGTCTGAGCGAAACATGAAAATTGAAATAACTTATTAAAAGCAAGCACTAAAATCCAATGCTATGGAACTAAGATCAAACTGCACCTGAAACATATACAAAATAGGTTTTGTCAACATAAGAAATGTTGGTGAGCATTCCTAGTTTTAATACATATAGTAAGTTGGAAAAAATGGTATACAATTCAAGTGCAAGCTACAGTGCAAATATGTAAACTATGTATCATACAAATGAGCGAAATCAATCCTGTGACTGTATAATGTACTAAATGAACGGCGGTGTACTTATCCAATAAATGGATAAAAACTTAACAATGACCACGGATTCTCCGATGAAAAAGGGGGAGAATCAACCTAGGCGGGTTGTCAATCCAATAGCGCTATCCAATGTTAAGGTCGGCTTGTACAATGTTAATGATTTCACTAAGTACAAATATATTCTACATGTAATGTCTAAGTATAAAGCACGTTTGTAAGCAAATGCACATAGTACTAGAATTGTATTGTAAAAATGTGAACTTGTATTTGTAATTTGTATAAGTGTACATGTAACACCCCAAAAATGAATAAAAGCAAAAAGGGGATAGGAAGTACTCACTTTCGCCAAATGACTAGATGACTAAGCGAGCGTGAAAATGCGAGCAATCCAAAGGTTCAACAAGGAAACTAGTCCAATTTAGAAGTAAAGAAACCGAATAGGAAAAATATCAAGCTTCCAATTCGCCAATTACAAGATCTTATAATCAAAGCTTCAAATGTAGAAGTAATATACTCTAGAAGAAAGGTATGAGGGAGAGTTTAATCGAATTGAAACAATCGATTTAGAGGTGCAAAGTGTAATGGGTCATAGGTGGGGTTTTATACTAGTTTTGGATTCAATTAAGCTTTAAATTTGGTCAACACAATAAAGTAAGTGAAGGGGTAGGGTACCGCTTTCAGGCGCACCCTACCCGCCATACAAAAAAGCCTCCACTGGAAGTTCTAACACCCGCGGGAAGAATCACTTCCAGGAGCACCACAGCGCCAAAGGCGCAGGGTCACCAGTTGGCAACACCCAAAGACATTCCCCTTGGACACCAACTTGCTTCCTCCCGTCAGATGTCAGCTGACAAGTAGTCAGCCGTCTGACACCTGACGCCCCTGCACACCATCCACAGCACGCCACGTGTGTGGTGGACGAAGAACCTCCCAACCCGCCAACCACGAGGTGACACGTGGTCCAATCAGGAGAAGCCCTCCCCAACTTGGATCACTTTATCTAACCAAGGGTTAGGATCCAACTAAGGGGGCCTACCAACCAACCGGCCCGGTCCCCAGGCCCGGCCCATTAAGGGATGAATGGGCTCCAGAATCCTCGGCCCATGCATCTCCTATAAAAGGAGGACTCGACCTCCTTTCTCTCCACGTTGAATACCAGCCAATAAGAACGAACACACTTGTACTTTCACTTGTACCATTATTCATACTATACATTAATAAAGACCATCTTTCACAGTGGACGTAGATCTTACAAGATCGAACCACTTATATCTTTGTCTATTGTGTATGATTGCTTGTCATTCGCGTATATAACCATAGACCAACCATCGTTGTGAGCTAAGGATTATACCCTGCTGCGAACACGAGTCGTTACCTCAAATACCATACTACCCTACACCTAACCCCTTTTATACTCGTTGTTTCTTCATTGGCGCCATCCGTACCGGCTGAAAGACTCACAAAACTTTCAAAACCACATCCTTTACTCACAAAATGGCTGATCTAACCCCTGTCGGATCCAAGGGAGCGACCCCCTCTACGGTCGTTCAGACCGCCAGAGCGGCAACGCTCCAAACTCCGGAAAAGGACACGCAGCCAGCAACCATAAGGGAGGAAACACCGCCCCGTGCGGTTTCGGCCTCAGAATCCTCTGAATCAGACGCACCCAACACACCCATGGACCCCGACGAGTGGCTCTTTAGAAAACAACTCAAAAACACCAAGATCTACCAGAATATGCTGGCAAAAATCCAAAACAGTAAATCTAAAAGCAAGGCTTCCCCCTCCGCCAAACACAGCCGGAAGGGGAAGGAAAAACAAACCACGCGTCCAAGGTCTCAGGGTGTAGGTCGCAGCAAAAACGCGCGCGACCAGGACCTAGTAGACTCCGCGTCGGAATCCGACGGCTACCAACCCACCAGCGATTCAGACGCAACAGCCTCAAGGGCCAAAAGGCGGAAGCTAGCGAAAACAAACTCGGCGACATCACACCACAAGGAAGATGACGACCTAAACAAACAGTACAGGCCTAAGTCGTTCGCCTTAAGTTCAAAATTCTGTCAAAGAATAGCCACCGCACCCATAGAAAAACAAGCAAAACTCCCTAGCAGCATCGGCAGATACGATGGCCTGCGAGACCCCACGGACCATCTGCATGATTTCGAGTGCGCCGGAACCACAGTCCTCTGGACTGTACAGGTTTGGTGTCACCTGTTTGCACAAACCCTTACCGGCGCAGCCAGAGTTTGGTTCGACAACCTCCCCATCGGGGGCATCTTAGACTTTGATGACCTCATCCAAAAATTCAAAGATCACTTCTCCCATCTCAGACGGCATAAACGAGATAAGGCCCACATCCTCCTTTGCCAGCGCACAGACAACGAGTCAATAGACGACTACATCGTGCGCTACAACAAAGAGGCGCTGCAAATAGGTTGTGGGGAAGAACTAACCCGCGCAGGCTTCATCCACGGAGTACGCAGTGAGGATCTGATGAAAACCCTATCCGGGAAAACAGGAGTCCCTGATTCCTGGGAAGAAGTCATCAAGGCTTCAAAAATATACGCATCCTCGGAGCGCTCCATCAAACAACAGCGCGGATATAACCAAACCAACAACTCTAACAGAAACAAGGGCAAGCAATCCGTGTGGTCCCGCATTTCAGGACCAACAGACGAAGGCAAATACTCGCCCTCCATAGATGCCCGCCAGACAATCACAAACAGACAATCAAGGGACCACAAAGCCCAATCCAAGAAAACCACCGACTGGACGCCGTTAACCAAAACTCCCTCACAGGTACTCAAGACAGAGCAAGTCACTTTCAAGGAGCCTAAAGTGTTGGGCAAACGAAAGAACGTGGACCGCACCAAATACTGTGAGTACCATAACGATTACGGCCACCTGACGGACAACTGCTACAGCCTAAAACTAGAAATCGAGGCGGCACTAAAGACAGGCCAACTTGGTCACCTCGTCAAAAACGTTAACAGAGGCGGGCGCAACAACCAAGACGACAAGCATGAAGAGCCCGGAAAGAAACCAATCCGGAACCTACAAACAAGTTACATCAGGCATACTCCGCATCATCATTGCAACATGATCTCCGACGCGGGAAAACGCCAAACTAAAGGAAAACGCCCAAGAGAGACCGACGACTCTTGGAAAGAGGTGGATGTCATCCTCCCTAGAGTGCGAGGCGGACCTTCCGCCACCGCGCCATTAATCGTCACCGCCGTCGTAGGACATTATCGAACGCAATCAATGTTCCTAGACGGCGGAAGCAGCACTGACATCATATATGATCAGTGTTTTCAACAACTGGACGAGGATGACAAAGCCCGCCTCGTCCCAGTCAACGCACCAATCTCAGGCTTTATTGACGAAGTCATCATGCCGCGTGGTATCATCACCTTTCCGGTTACTTTAACAGATGGTACCCACAAACGCACAGAAATCTGTGACTTCATGGTCCTACCAGCCACTTCTCGCCACGATGTCCTACTAGGGCGGGAAGGCTTGGCAAAGTTCAACGCTAACGCCTCCACCCCCCACCAAATGGTAGGTTTCCCAACCCGAACCGGCATTGCAATAATCCGCGGCAACAAACAGTGCCACGCGATCGACGTGGCAAAACCACAAAAAACCCAAACCCGATCGGAACCGGAAAACTGGGTTCTGAACCCTAAATTCCCGGACCAAACGGTCATCATCGGCCAAGAAATCTCCAACACCATACGGGCGCACCTTAAACAACTGCTAGTAAAGAACATAGACATATTTGCCTGGCAACCATCTGACATGATCGGCGTTCCAAGAAACATCGCGGAACATAAACTCAACACGTACAGATCAGTGGAGCCAGTTGCCCAAAAGATGCGCAAAATGGGACCGGAGAAAACAAAGGCGATGAACGAACAAGTCAATGAGCTACTAAACGCTGGCATTATCCGCCCAATACGCTACCAAACATGGGTCGCCAACCCGGTCATGGTAGGAAAAGCGACAGGCGGATGGCGCATGTGCGTCGATTACAAAGATCTAAACAAAGCTTGTCCGAAGGATTGCTACCCTCTCCCAGAAATCGACTTAAAGGTAGACTCCCTAGCGCCATTCCGCTTCAAATGCTTCCTCGACGCCTACAAAGGCTACCATCAGATCCAAATGGCGAAGGAAGATGAAGACAAAACGGCATTCCGCACAGACACGGGCATCTTCTGCTACACCCAAATGCCCTTCGGTCTGAAAAACGCGGGAGCCACATACCAACGTCTCATGGACAGCGCTTTCATCCACGAGATAGGGGTGCGCTTGGAAGTATACGTTGATGACCTCGTCATCAAAAGCAAAGACGAAGACAACATGCTGGAAGACATCCAGAAGACATTCAGCCAACTGCGCAAGGTGCGCATGAAGCTCAACCCCAGCAAATGTTCCTTCGGCATGGAAGAGGGAAGATTCCTAGGCGTTGTAGTCACGCGCGACGGTTTCCGCGCAAATCCAGACAAAGTCCTAGCAATTGAAAGAATGCCTTCACCAACAAGCATCAAAGAAGTACAAACGCTAATGGGGCGCCTAGTCGCTCTCAACCGCTTCCTTTCAAATTACGCTTCAAAGTCTTTTCCATTTGTAGACACTCTAAAGAATTGTCTTAAGAAAAGTAATTTCCGCTGGACCCCTGAGGCGGAAAAAGCTTTTAAAGAAATGAAAGAATGTCTTATGAATTTACCTACTCTCACAGCACCATTACCCAAAGAGCCGCTAACCCTATACCTCTCTGTAACAGAAAGGGCAATCGGCGCGGTACTTTTGGTAGACCGCAAAACTGTACAAACACCCATCTACTACATCAGTAGAACCTTGTTAGACGCAGAAACTAGGTACTCCACAATGGAAAAGTTAGTACTAGCTCTCATCCACGCTTCGCGCAGATTGCGCCGATATTTCCATGGCCACCCAATAAACGTCCTAACAGACTACAGAATCAGTGACGTCCTACGCAAGCCAGAAACCTCGGGACGTCTAGCAAAATGGGCAATCGAACTAGGTGAACATACTATCAACTACAAGCCCAAACCCGCAGTTAAAGGACAGGTCCTCGCCGACTTCGCCACCGAAATACCAACGGACAAAATCGCGGAGTGCCTCGCAGAGCAGGATCCCGCACAACCAACGCCGGAAAATGAAAGGTGGAACCTTTATACCGACGGTGCGTCAAACTCAGACGGCGCAGGTGCGGGTTTGCGGCTGATCAGCCCAAATAAAAAAGAATACACATACGCCATTAGATTAGACTTTGCCGCAACAAACAATGAGGCAGAATACGAAGCGCTCCTAGCAGGCCTACGCATCGCACATCAAATGGGAGCCTCACATATCGAGGCGCATGTCGATTCACTACTAGTGGCGGGCCACATCAATGGCACATACGATGCAAGGGACGCCACAATGGCCCTATATCTACAACAGGCCAAACTACTCATACGTAAATTCGTCTCCTGCACAGTCATTCACATCAACCGCAGCGAGAACAAACCCGCCGACGCCCTAAGCAAGATGGCTTCCACAGTCTTTGAGCATATGGCCAAAAACGTCCGTGTCGAACTACAAGAAGCCCCATCAGTTCCTACAAGGCAAGTCAACGTCATCCAAACAGGAAACACCTCTTGGATGGCACCACTAAAGGCTTACTTCACATCCGGAACGTTACCCGATAACAAAGCGGAGGCACAAAAGCTCCAGCACAAAGCCTTGCACTATCAGTTAACGGACGGAATCCTCTATCGACGATCATACCTCGGTCCGCTACTGCGATGCGTCGACAAAGAGGACGCCTCTTTCCTCATCAGAGACATCCACGAAGGCACATGCGGACTACATGCAGGACCCAGAATGGTGGTGGCCAAGCTAATGAACGCAGGCTATTATTGGCCAGGCATGCACCCAGACGCAGTGGCAGAACTGCGCAAGTGCGACTCTTGCCAGCGCCACGCGCCAAACACCCTGCGCCCTAAAAACGACCTAATTCCCGTCACAGCGGCATGGCCGTTCCAGAAATGGGCAATAGACCTTGTTGGCCCATTCCCCACAGCACCAGGAAACGTAAAGTTCTTAATAGTGGCAATCGACTATTTCACAAAATGGATCGAAGCAAAGCCACTAGCAAAAATCGACGGCGCACACACCAAAAAGTTCATATGGGAATTCATCATTTGCAGGTTCGGTTTGCCATATCAAATTGTAAGCGACAATGGAACCCAATTCACCGACCAACACTTGCAACAATGGTTGGCGCAAATGGGCGTCCAGCAGATCTTCACCTCAGTCGCCCACCCCCAAGGGAATGGCCAAGTCGAAAGGGCAAATCGAAGCATCATCGAAGGCATTAAAAAGCGGCTGGGGACCAAACGAACAGGATGGGTGGACGAGCTTCCACACGTCCTATGGGCAAATCGCATACTCACCAAAACCAGCAATGGCGAAACTCCCTTCAGCCTAACCTATGGCTCTGAGGCTGTCATTCCCGCCGAAATCGGATGCCCCTCCGCAAGAGTACTCATGGCGGAAAAAGGGCAGAATGACAAAGAGCTACGACTAAACCTCGACTTGCTTGAAGAACGAAGAGAGCTCGCCGCCATCAAAGAAGCCAGATACAAAAGTCAACTGGAGCGCTACTACAATCAAAAAGTTAAGTTACATAACTTTAACATTGGAGATTACGTTCTCAGAAACAATAGCGCTTCAAACGCGGAAAAGCAAGGTAAACTTGCCCCAACATGGGAAGGCCCCTACAAAATACAAGAAATTTTGGGCAAAGGCGCCTACGTGTTAGAGAAGCTCGATGGAACGCCTGTCCCGCGCTCTTGGAACGCGGCACAATTACGCTTCTGTTACATGTAATTCTTGTAAACACTTAGGCTACACATGCCTAAGCCATTTTTCTTTTTTGGGGAATCCTAAGAAAATTCTATCGCCTAACTTAAAGTGTGCAATATCGGAACTTGGGTCTTCAAGGCATAAATATCATGTATCATTATCGCCGGACTCATTAATCAATCCAAACACACACAAGGTAACAAACAAAAGTTTCATTTATATAAACTATCAAAAAGAGGCGTTCAAGCTGCCTCAAGCTTTACAAAGACCAAAAGAAACATAACACATACAGAGGAATCCTATTCCTCGCCAGACTCCCCAAAATCCACCAACTGTTCTTCAACATCCTCCGGGCGCGTCCCAGACGGACCTTCACCACCACCCGCTGGCTGCTTCCCTTTCTGCTGCGCCTCCGCACCCAAACGGTCGGATTCTTCAATAAAGTAACGGAGGGCGCCAGCTGGATCAGCATACTGATTACAGTCTGCAACCGTCTTCAGTATGGGGAACTCGACCTGCTCAAACTTCAGAAGCTCAGCTTCATACTCCTTCTCCCTGGGTTTACCATCATGCGCACCCTCAGAAATGCACCCTCCATTCAGCGCATGGTAAAACCCAGTGTCGAATCCCTCGGCCTCCCCAGCAGCGCGCGCAGCAGTAGCGATAGCGGCAACCTGATCACCGAGATTGGGCTCGTTCCAGAACCGCTTGAAAATCTGCATAAAAACAAGGATAAGAAAGAGAATACACTAAGGACAGTAGGAAGGAGAGTAAAGTACTTACACCGGCGATACCCTCGGTCATCACCCAGCGGATGGACTCTTGGGACTTCTCCTGCGCAACAGTGGCCTCATCCAAGAGAGCCTTGGCATTTTCAGCCTCTGTCTGCGACACGGTCAGGGATTCCTCCAACGAAGCCCGCTCCTCCATCAGCGCCGCCCTCTCCTTCACCCACGCTTCTTTCTCACCCGCCAACTCGGAAAGCTGAGAAGAGGCACCAACAAGTTCATCATCTTTGTTGCGCAGATCGGACCGAAGACCCGCCACCACGGAGTCCTTATCAGCCAAAACCTTGGCATGGCCCTCCGCGGTTTCCCGAAGTTTCGCGTTCTCATTCTTCAGGGTCTGGATCTGATCCTTCAGCTTCATAGTCTCCTGGTTGGTCACTTGACATGCATCGACCCACCGCTGATGAGCCAACGCATGCTCCTTCTCCAGCTCCTTCACCCGGTCCTCAGCTTTATAGGCCCTATCACGGTACCTATCTACCTCCGACTTCATTTTCTCCTCCCTCTGCGCCTGGCTAGCCCGCCGAGCATTGAACTCCGCGATATCCCGGGCATACTCTTGATCACGCCGCTTTAAAGATTCAATAGCGGCAACTTGTAGCGCCTGCCCAACACAGATATCGGTGATTAACTGCGACCGGGGCAGGCTATCCTGATACTCCCTCTCCTTGGGAGGAACCACCTCAGAAACAAACTCCTTGGCCGTCAGAGGGTTGGCAAAGCGGGAGTTCTCCCGGATACTCCAGTGCGGACGCCAAATCACGTCGCCCGCGAAGTAACCCGGGTCACTCCGGTCCACACTTGACCTCCCACCAACAGGTCCACCACCACCCCCCCAGGGGAACCACCAGAAAACGCTTGAACACTAGCGAGCTTGGCGGCCTCCTCCTCCGCCCTAGCCTTGGCGGCCGCCTCCTTAGCCCTCGCTTCGGCCTCAGCTTTTTCCTTCTCCAGACGCAGCTTTTCAGCTGCCAATCTTTCCTCCTCAGCTTTTTTAGCTGCTTCCTCCAGACGCAGCTTCTCAGCCGCTACCCTCTCCTTCTCCTCCTTGGCGGCAGCTTCCTTGGCCCGTTTCTCGGCCTCCGCTGCCTCTTTCGCCGCACGATCCTTCGCCTCTTCCTCCTCCCGCCTTTCCCTTGCAACCTCCGTCTCACTTGGCTCGGAGGCAGAACCAGAAGCTCGCGGAGAAACAACTGCAAGAAAAAACAAAACACTTAGAAAAATATCAAGAAAACGGCAAAAAAGCAACAAAGAGGCGGAACACCACTTACTGGTAACCTTCTTCAACGTCTTCTGGATCAGAGGACGACGCTCCGGCGGAGGGCTAATCTCCATAGAGAACGGTGCGGGACCAGACTTGGAGGATGCAGCTTTACCTCCAGAAACTTTACCCAACTTCCGCTTCTTTTTCAGCGGACTGACCGCTGAATCATCTTCAGGGGCAGAAGAGGACGATTCTGCACGCCTCTCGCGTTGACCAAAGAGAGGCCCTTCACCACCTGCACTCAAAGGCGCAGACTTAGCTTGAGACAAGACCTTATGCTTATGAAAGCGTGGCACGCTCTTCTTACGACCACGCGGAGGTGCTGGATCCACCATCTCTACAGAAGATCCAGTGGATTCCTCATCAGAGGAAACGACAAAACAAGGGTTTACCCCCGCATGACGAACAGAAGATATAGGGTCAGGGTTTATAGGATGCTCACGTGAAAACAGAAGGACGGTTGGCTTGAACTCCAGATAGGGAAAATAAAATCGACCCACCATCTCGTCAATCACGGACATCCTACCACCCGCAGGATCTCTCCACTCAAGTGGGGCCTTATCCCTCAGCAAGAACGCCTCAAACTTCGACATTCATGAGCCCAAAAACACAACTTTATTGGGTACACAAAAAAAAAGGGTAGAGGTCAGGAAAATGAAAAATGAAAGAAGCTTACCAGGGACGGTAACCACAGGCTCTTTCCCTTCAACAATCTGAACCCTACTCATTCCCAGCAAAGCCAACATGGCTTCAGAACACATACCCGTGTCAAACGGGGAAGCACGGGCCACCAGCTCCTTAAACCACTCCTGGTCCCGAAAACCCTCCATCACAGGGTGA
This sequence comes from Ambrosia x helenae, assembly GCA_030844895.1. Classification (NCBI taxonomy): domain Eukaryota; kingdom Viridiplantae; phylum Streptophyta; class Magnoliopsida; order Asterales; family Asteraceae; genus Ambrosia; species Ambrosia x helenae. Next base: position 100,903,450 of record CM061230.1, on the reverse strand, counting down.
TCACCCACCCTTTGACGCTCAGCAACAACTTTCCACGGCATGTCCACCGGAATCACCCCCCTCTTGACATAGAAAAATTTTTCTTTCCAGTCATGAAGGGACTTCGGAGCAGTAGTCCCACAGGGAGGGACTTGAGGACGAGGGACAAAGTTGAACCAGGAACCCTCCATGTTCAACACATAAAAGACATTGAACCATTCGAACGACGGTTCAATATCCAAAGCACGGCAACAAGCTTCGAAGTGCACCAGACGAAGCATCCCAAATCCACTGACCTGGGTAACATGGACGCCATATTTCACCAAGGTATCCACCTGGAACTTGGTGGCAGGTAGCCGGAACCCACAGAGGGCAAGGTGAGCCCCGTACAGACTCATCTTCCCGGTGGGAGGAGCCAAAGCAGTGCCCTTGTTCGACGGCAACTCCACCTCCCACGAAGGATCGAACTCCATTGCCTTGACAAATTTGGCAAAACTTTTCTCACCCCATTTACAGGTGGTGTTGTGAATCAGCTTCTTGGACTTCTCGGTGGCCTTACCAGGGTTACCACCAACGTCGGAACCCTCAGACATAATGCAAAATATATGCAAAAAAGAAAGGAAATTTTTTCGAAGGATCACCGGAAAACTTGAAGATCAACCGGAGAAGATGAGAGAAAAGGAGAAGAAAATTGTGAGAAGAAAGAAGGATAAGAAGGAATTCAAAAAACCTCCTCGGGTATTTATACCCATCGCATTTAATGCGATAGACACAGCTGGCAGATGACCCTTCATCTTGCCAGGGAAGGACACATCTGGACGCAACACGTGGCATAAAAGCTGGATGAGCAGTTACTCGTCAGCACGTGAGGACACGCGTCTGCCCAAAAGGACGACTTCTCACCTGCCCAACGTCAGCATTCAGACTGACAGGCTGCACCACTCGCGCGCGTGAACGGCCACTCGCCTGACACACGATTGATAACTCCCCACCCACGTGCTGACGTGACTGACAACTGTGCAGACATCCTTTCTGCACTCGGACACGTCCACCAAACCGCCTCACCTTCCCAAGCACGTTTCCTAAATACAAGGAGACCCTTCAAAATTCAAAAATTAATTAAAGGTAACGTACTTAGTACACCAATTAATACCAAGCCATTATGACTGCCACGTCATCTTCTGCCGCTGGCCCAGTGCCACGTCACCACTTGGCGATGGGTTGACGTAAAATCCAAAGGACGTTCTCCGCCGGATTTTACCTTTCCACACCCTAAGTGCCACGTCACCACTTGGCGATGGGTTGACGTAAAATCCAAAGGACGTTCTCCGCCGGATTTTACCTTTTCACACCCTAAGTGCCACGTCATCACTTGGCGACGGGTTGACGTAAAATCCAAAGGACGTTCTCCGCCGGATTTTACCTTTTCACACCCTAAGTGCCACGTCATCACTTGGCGATGGGTTGACGTAAAATCCAAAGGACGTTCTCCGCCGGATTTTACCTTTTCACACCCTAAGTGCCACGACATCACTTGGCGACGGGTTGACGTAAAATCCAAAGGACGTTCTCCGCCGGATTTTACCTTTTCACACCCTAAGTGCCACGTCCTCACTTGGCAATGGGTTGACGTAAAATCCAAAAGACGTTCTCCGCCGGATTTTACATTTTAACACCCTGAGTGCCACGTCATCACTTGGCGATGGGTTGACGTAAAATCCAAAAGACGTTGTCCGCCGGATTTTACTTTTTAAACATCCTAAAAGGCAACTGCTTTACAAAAGAGCCATGTACAAAGATAATGGGACGCCAATATCTTTTCACATGACACAAGAGTTGCAACGCGCACTCTTTGCTCAAAATAAAGCAGTTCCCCCATCACAACAAAAGGGAGTACAAAGGACAAATTTTAGTCCAGCGCCCCACCAGCCCTCTAAGCAAGAACAGGAGACACCCTGGACTTGGGGGACTTGAAGGGGTAGGGTACCGCTTTCAGGCGCACCCTACCCGCCATACAAAAAAGCCTCCACTGGAAGTTCTAACACCCGCGGGAAGAATCACTTCCAGGAGCACCACAGCGCCAAAGGCGCAGGGTCACCAGTTGGCAACACCCAAAGACATTCCCCTTGGACACCAACTTGCTTCCTCCCGTCAGATGTCAGCTGACAAGTAGTCAGCCGTCTGACACCTGACGCCCCTGCACACCATCCACAGCACGCCACGTGTGTGGTGGACGAAGAACCTCCCAACCCGCCAACCACGAGGTGACACGTGGTCCAATCAGGAGAAGCCCTCCCCAACTTGGATCACTTTATCTAACCAAGGGTTAGGATCCAACTAAGGGGGCCTACCAACCAACCGGCCCGGTCCCCAGGCCCGGCCCATTAAGGGATGAATGGGCTCTAGAATCCTCGGCCCATGCATCTCCTATAAAAGGAGGACTCGACCTCCTTTCTCTCCACGTTGAATACCAGCCAATAAGAACGAACACACTTGTACTTTCACTTGTATCGTTATTCATACTATACATTAATAAAGACCATCTTTCACAGTGGACGTAGATCTTACAAGATCGAACCACTTATATCTTTGTCTATTGTGTATGATTGCTTGTCATTCGCGTATATAACCATAGACCAACCATCGTTGTGAGCTAAGGATTATACCCTGCTGCGAACACGAGTCGTTACCTCAAATACCATACTACCCTACACCTAACCCCTTTTATACTCGTTGTTTCTTCAGTAAGGTTTTAAGATGAATTGAATATTTGACTAGGACTTTGACTAGGAATTTGACTAGGACTTTGACTAGGAATTTGACTAGGACTTTGACTAAAAATTTGACTAGGACTTTGACTGGGACTTTGACTGATTGACTGTCTCCGCGGACCGCAAGAGCTAAAAATATTTTTTTTTAATTTAATCAATTTTAAGTTCTGGACTTGTTTCCTTCGGTTTCTAAGTTATTTTAGGACCAAAAATTAAGGGCTTTTGAATATCAAGGTCTAAAACATACGTGCTTGGGTGTAGATGTGAGTATAAAACGTGCATACTTTCACTTGTAAAAAATATAAGTTTTATTAAATTGTGAATTTTGGTCCTATTAAAATACGAGAGTTAAAAATGAAAATTTGAAATAGTTAAGGAACCAATTATGCACATTTATGAAAAGTGAAGGTGCAGGTTGTCACACATACGTCCACTATAAAAGATATATCTTTTATTACTCGAAGATTACAAGAAAGATGATTACAAGTATGCTAAGACTATCTCTATCTTTGTGTTGTTTTTTGCACGTAATGTTCGACCCTGATGTGCTCAAAGTGGTTTAGTAAAAACTAACTAAATTAACCTAAACTAGACACTCTAAGTTTTAAATTTATAACCTAAGACTTCTAAACCTAAACCACACAACCGGCAAGTGTACCGTCAGTGCAGTACAGCTAAAGTAAGTCCGGATATCGAACCCACGAGACTCTAACGGAAGACGGTAACTAGACTCGAAAACTTATCTAAAATTGAAGTAAAACTATTTATTATTTTAGAGGGGGGTTTTACTAAAAACTAAATTCAAGAAAAATAAAGATTAACTAAATAAACTAAACTGAACTTAAGACGTAAACCAAGCTGAACCAAATTCAAATGATGGTGAGAATACTATCTAGGTTAGAATCCTACTCATGACTGACGAACTTTTATGGTTATGGAACTAGCTATGGAACCGGGATCTTTAGATACTAAACTTACAGGATAAACTAGAGGACCCTCGACCCTTCTCAAGGAGAAACCTAAGGTTACCTATAAGCCGTTAAACCACCGATTGAGAGGTTACCCTTACAGGCTTACCTACTCTGATGATATAGTACCCGCTAGACAGTCTACCTTACAGCGCGAAAGCCTCACTACACTAAGGGTGCAAGGGGTAACTATAGAAAACTTGACCTGACTCGATACGCAAGTAGCGGTAAGGAAACTAGGAAGATCTTCTTACAAAGCATCTAAATCTAGCAATTTAACACCCTAGACATATCGACAATCCCGCACCTTACAGCTATTGGAATTGGAAGAATACTTAGAACTACCCAATCAACAAAAATCACTCCTATGGAAAACACTAGCAATTTACCATAAACTAGTTGCTAACACAAAGTCTACAACCTAACGCGCATTCATACATGAAAGACATTCACAAAAACGCATGTGGAGTAAATAATTATCAATTGAACAAAACTAAGTACGCATCTACACCAGATCAAAAATAATCAAAGTCTTTACTAAATCATCAACCCATAGTCAAAGTTCCAAAAAACCATAAAAAACGTTCATTCAATCATGAGTATTCATCATAACCTAAGTAGTAATGAAAGTCTAGCCAATAAACATGTTCAAAATAAGAATAAAATCAATTCTAAGATCATGAAACATAGTTTGCAATTCAAAAGAACAAAGGAATGAAGAAACCGAATGATTAAAACCCGAATCTCTCAATCCCAATGCTCAAAATCTTGACCCTTCGCCTTTCTCTTACCTCCAAGTGCTCCCAAGCAGCTCTTTTTCGTCCAAAAGTGTAGAATGAAGCTTAAAATTTCGTTCTAGGGTTTTAAAATCCGATTTGGGCTTGAAAAACACAATTTTAGGCTTCCTGGTGGCCATCGCGTAGCACGACGGGGTCCTGGGTAAGTGGTCGCGTCACGCGACGCCCTCAAAGTGAATCTGCATAGCGCCGCGTGACACGACGGGGTGCTGGGGAGTCTGTCGCGTGACACGACGGGCTAATTTTTCCAATTTTGTTTATTTTTATCTTCTCTTTCCATTTGTGACTCATCCGGGACCTCGTAAAGCACCGTTTATGCATAAATTTGCCTCTTTTGCCATCCGGATTCCTGTGACACATAAAATACTAAATAGAAACTGAAAAATATATATAAACGACACACACTGACTCGATAACAACTCAAAATATGTACAAATAACCGATGTATTTTGCAATACATCAAACATCCCCACACTTATGTTTTTTCGTCCCTGAAAAAGAATCATGCTATGGAATCACAGTTAGGTTTACATCCAATTTCAAAACATAGGATTACTTAATTAATAATCTACTAACGTGTTGATTGCGATTGCAGGTATATTGATCCTCTTAAACCCACACCGGTTTCCAAGCCCCTTTTTATTTATGTTAAGTTCATGTTGATTAGTCTATCTAGGGTCTCACTCGAAGGAAGCCATAGTTCTTCCTAATCCCGCCTCAAGCTTATGAAGCTAAAGGAACGGCCAATTGACCATTTCTCAACCGTCTTATGTAAAAAAACCAAGAGAATTTAAAATCACTTTCTTTTCTTTTTTTTTTTAGGCATACTTAACTCAGAGGGTGTGACCAATCCAAGTCGCTATCCCAGTGGCCAGGCACCTTAAGCTTCAGCATTTTCTTTTCATCTCAGCATACTTAGCTCAGAGGGTGTGGCCAATCCAAGTCGCTATCCCAGTGACCAGGCACCTTAAGCTTCAGCATTTTTGCTTTGATTTCTAATTTTTTTTTTAGTGATTAGAAATTCTAACGGTTTTCTACTTATAACAGTGCTTCTTATACTATTTTTGGCGGTTTCGGTCTCCCCGTTTCTTCTAGATGAGAATCCACAAAATAGCCTAACATAATTAATTTATTACTTTTCAAAGGAAACCTTTCTACCGGCCGAGCCTACCCACATATCCCAAATCAGACACGTTTTCAATCAATTTTAATCTCTTATTATACATACTATTTGAAAACCGGACACCTAACTTTACCTATCATTTTCCATATTTTATATAATGCAAACTTCAAAATCAGGGACTTTTTTTTTTTTTTTTGGATTTTTAACTTCTTTTTTTTGGACTCAAAGCGACTCTATATACAGACTACACGACAGTTTCCATCCCCACACTTAAACTCTACATTGCCCTCAATGTAGGAATCGAAAACGACTCAAAACAAAAAAAATAAATTCCGAATACAAAAATAAAAAGACAAGGGCAAATTGGAAAGGACTTAGCTGGTTTATTAACGCGTAAGCTCCAAAAACTCTAGTCCAATCCAGCTCGATCGTATAGCATTTTGGTCGCGATCGGCTCTGACACAATGGTAAACTCTGGGCTTGCCTTGACAAATGATAAACAGATCTGGAATCACCCGAATGGAGATTGAGTACGGGCGGTGCAATCCAAACCTGCGCAAAACGAAACAAACAAAACCCGAGCATAATACCGAACCACACACAAATAAAAAGACACAACTACTAACTTAGACTCATAATATAACAACAAACAAGAAGACGTACCTGCTTGGCAAAATGGCGGTGAATGGTGGTAGAACCAAATGGGTAGAAGAAAAAAAAACTTAGTTCTCGCTCAACGTGAAGGACACTGGTGATCACAACACGCGTTGCAAGCGAAAAAAAAAATATAACTTTCCGGGGTAATAGCTGGTCCCACAAGGTGAACAGGTCAGCCCAGACTCCTCGCGTTACGTGAAAAGTCTTTTTTCACAGAAAGTTAATTAAATTATTTTTTTTTAAGAAAAATTCTCTTATTACCCAAACCTTTACCAAACCTCCCACTCAAAAAATATATAGAGAGACAATACATGGGATCCGCTCATGTGAAATTTCCTCTACCTAAGCAAACACGCAAACCTACAAACAGACTCAAAGACACAAAGACACAAAAACAAAGATAAAATAGAAAAATAAAAACCTAGGAACCACTACCAAACGACGGACCACAAATAAAAAAAAATGAACAGCTAGAAAAAAGAAAATAAGTATAAAAATAAAATTTACAAACTCTACAGAGCCTCCCCACACTTAAAGTTAATCAGGGGGCTTCTCTTTTATCTGGACCCGATCCAAACCGTTTAATTCCACCCGGTCCTTATTGAAAATTGAAGATTTATTAGTGGAATTGAAAAATAATTTAACCATGTATAACGGGTCAGACCACCAAAATTTAAACTTACCTGGAATTAACCGGATGCGTGGCATGTAGAAAATAGACTGGTCGTGCTTGACTTTCACTGGCTTCTTCTTCTCCAACTCATACCAGTCTTTGATCCTCTTCCGGTTTCGATCTTTTCTTTTTCTCTTCCTTGCCCTCTCCCGTGGTGTTGTTGATTTTGAAGTTCCATCTATTACTAATACCACGGGCCAGCTATGGTGCGCTTCTTCTACCACCATTTCCATGGGATGATCCCCACACTTAGTTCTCTCATCTGGTGCAGGTTCAGTCATGTCGATCGGTTCACCTTCAAGTAGGGCATCTAGGTATGCTATATCCCCATCGGGATCAGACTCCCCAACTTCTTCATAAGCTGGTAAACTCTCTAACTCCATATCTAAAAATTCATCCTCTTCCGACAACGACTTCTCACTCACCTCGTTGTCTTCCTCTGCACCAAACATCATACCTATGGAATCTCCCAATTCCACTTCTTCTTCAATCACTTCTCTCTTCACTAACAACCTCTGATGCGCCGCCCATTCTTCTTCGTCGTCCTCTTCATCAGAGTCACTCCCAAAATCATATATAGTAACCTGTGGCACCGGAGGTGGGACTTCAATGTCCATTTTCGTCTCCGTGATTGGGATGATCTCTTCATCTGACTCGTCTATGTATTCCATGATCGGCTCTTTCCCTTCTTCTGGAAACGTTGGGAACAACTCCCCCAGAGCATTCATGTAACCGAGCTAGTTGCCCTCCTCATCATATGTATAACCAACTTTAGGCAGCTGCTCTTGCTGAACTTTTTGTTTTTCTTCTTCTTCATCTAATCTCCTAGATATGTCTCCTAATGTTCATTGAAGATCCAAAATAGCAGCCTGTCGGTTTTTCAGAATGGTGTCGTGCTCTGCTAACATTTTCTGGGTATTGGCATCTTTCGCAACTAATAATGTCAACAGACTCTCAATTTTACTCCAATCATTACCACTATTCTCACAAGAATTGCTTCCAGAAAATTGATCAGGATACTGATTAAAATGTGGCTGCTGATACGAGTCATCATAATAATATGTAGGACACCCCTGTGAATAATATGGCTGCGGCTGCACAAAGAAATTAGCACAATAATGTGCAGAGGACCCTTCATATTGTGGACATAAAATAGTAAAATGGGGTCCTCCACAAATGTCACACATATTTACAGACTCAAAAGAAATAAAAGACACATAAAATTAGGCTCCTACGACTCATAATACAAAAAGACAGACTCAAAACAAAAAACAAGTAGCACAGATATGGCAGATAAATGTAATCAAAGCTAGTTAACGCAATCGCCAAGAGTTCCCCGGCAACGGCGCCAAAAACTTAATGTGCTCAAAGTGGTTTAGTAAAAACCAACTAAATTAACCTAAACTAGACACTCTAAGTTTTAAATTTATAACCTAAGACTTCTAAACCTAAACCACACAACCGACAAGTGTACCGGTCAGTGCAGTACAGCTAAAGTAAGTCCGGATATCGAACCCACGAGACTCTAACGGAAGACGGTAACTAGACTCGAAAACTTATCTAAAATTGAAGTAAAACTATTTATTATTTTAGAGGGGGGGTTTTACTAAAAACTAAATTCAAGAAAAATAAAGATTAAATAAATAAACTAAACTGAACTTAAGACGTAAACCAAGCTGAACCAAATTCAAATGATGGTGAGAATACTACCTAGGTTAGAATCCTACTCATGACTGACGAACTTTTATGGTTATGGAACTAGCTATGGAACCGGGATCTTTAGATACTAAACTTACAGGATAAACTAGAGGACCCTCGACCCTTCTCAAGGAGAAACCTAAGGTTACCTATAAGCCGTTAAACCACCGATTGAGAGGTTACCCTTACAGGCTTACCTACTCTGATGATATAGTACCCGCTAGACAGTCTACCTTACAGCGCGAAAGCCTCACTACACTAAGGGTGCAAGGGGTAACTATAGAAAACTTGACCTGACTCGATACGCAAGTAGCGGTAAGGAAACTAGGAAGATCTTCTTAAAAAGCATCTAAATCTAGCAATTTAACACCCTAGACATATCGACAATCCCGCACCTTACAGTTATTGGAATTGGAAGAATACTTAGAACTACCCAATCAACAAAAATCACTCCTATGGAAAACACTAGCAATTTACCATAAACTAGTTGCTAACACAAAGTCTACAACCTAACGCGCATTCATACATGAAAGACATTCACAAAAAACGCATGTGGAGTAAATAATTATCAATTGAACAAAACTAAGTACGCATCTACACCAGATCAAAATAATCAAAGTCTTTACTAAATCATCAACCCATAGTCAAAGTTCCAAAAAACCATAAAAAACGTTCATTCAATCATGAGTATTCATCATAACCTAAGTAGTAATGAAAGTCTAGCATATAAACATGTTCAAAATAAGAATAAAATCAATTCTAAGATCATGAAACATAGTTTGCAATTCAAAAGAACAAAGGAATGAAGAAACCGAATGATTAAAACCCGAATCTCTCAATCCCAATGCTCAAAATCTTGACCCTTCGCCTTTCTCTCACCTCCAAGTGCTCCCAAGCAGCTCTTTTTCGTCCAAAAGTGTAGAATGAAGCTTAAAATTTCGTTCTGGGGTTTTAAAATCCGATTTGGGCTTGAAAAACACAATTTTGGGCTTCCTGGTGGCCATCGCGTAGCACGACGGGGTCCTGGGTAAGTGGTCGCGTCACGCGACGCCCTCAAAGTGAATCTGCATAGCGCCGCGTGACACGACGGGGTGCTGGGGAGTCTGTCGCGTGACACGACGGGCTAATTTTTCCAATTTTGTTTATTTTTATCTTCTCTTTCCATTTGTGACTCATCCGGGACCTCGTAAAGCACCGTTTATGCATAAATTTGCCTCTTTTGCCATCCGGATTCCTGTGACACATAAAATACTAAATAGAAACTGAAAAATATATATAAACGACACACACTGACTCGATAACGACTCAAAATATGTACAAATAACCGATGTATTTTGCAATACATCAGACCCCATGCAATGGAGAAGTGATCTCCTATTTATAGGGGAAACATGGGCTAGCTGACGTGGCCCATGGTGGAGGTGGTGATCTTGGGCCCGTGGAGCAGGTGGGTTGCTCGTGGTAATTAATGTTGTTGTGAGAGAAAGTATGTTGTGCCTTGCCGGAAGTACACATGGCGCGACGTGATTGGGCGCAGGTGGCGCTTCCCTCTGACATCGCATGGTTGACCGGTTGGTGGTGTCTGACGTGACGTCTGGCAGCAGGTAGACATGCCTGCACAGTACCTCAGAAGTGTACTGTTCACAGCAGCATGATGGAAGCATGGAAGCAGTCATATCATTGTTCCTTGTTAGGGGTTGTTGGACCACCCCTGACACGTGTTGATCTCTCTCTGGTTGGCGCAGAGAATGTTCAACACTTGACCAGATCCTCTTCATCCTTGATCTTCCGTACATCCTCGTATGAAAAGTTGATGCTATCAGAATATTCGACGCGTAAGTTCACGCGCGAAGATTCCTTTGTGGTGATGACGTTACTTAGCTGATGTGATCCTGCGCATGGGCATGTTAGCACGCGCAGGTTTAGCTCCGCAGACATTAGGGGATTGATGTCCTTACTGGTTGAAGTTGCTTTCCGCGGATCGGGGTTCCGCGGACTCCTTATAGGTGGTGCTTCTTATGGGATAGGTTTGCTATCCACGTTAGGATTAGGTACCCTATCCCTTCAATTTTTTTTAGCAATACAGAATTAACTTGAATAAATGGGGCAAATTACATAAGGATAGCAGGTAGGCGAGCAACAAGCTGCGCCGCCACATCTTTCTGGATAAAGAACCCTAATCTACTGAAAGCAAATCCTTGCACATGGGGAGTCGAGAAGTTGTTGTGAACCACCCTGGACTCTCGTCAGAAACTTGATCGCCTCCGGTGCCAATGAGTCAAAGATGTCAAAAGCCAAAGGGACAAAAGCATGTTGGTTATCCTCGCACGCTTTAACGTGCTTTGTCACCTTGTCCGACTCTGCTCTAAGGACCGCTTGCTCAGCCACGAACCCAATCTCCCTGAACCCCGCCAAAGGACATACATCCGTAAGGTCAACGCATGCGTGTTTCCAACATTCCCGACCAAACACTAGCAGGTCAGCCGGACGTAAAGTGGACCTTCCTTCTGCCGGGTTTGTAAGAAAGTTAGGGCCCTCTTTCTTTGCCAAGATCCTTGCTCGTCTAAAAATATCCATTAAAACGTCTCGAATAAAATCGTGTCTTTACTTAAACCCCCAATAACTCTCTACAGTGAAGCACATGCTCCCCATATTTTATCCAAACACGCTCTACCATTGCTGAAGGAAACCCCTAACAAGAGAAAACAAAATTGCATGCTCTCGTTTCTCTCTTTCATTCACTAATCACTATCCCTGTCCGCCACTAGCCTCTTTTATCTATTTATTTATTTCTTCTTAGTTAGACAACACGCTAGCTTTTGTGCTCACAAAACACCTTCGCTATGTAGATATTACATTTCAATATTATGTAACCTCAAAAATATTAATATTTTTAGTTCTCTGTAGATAAGGTTTTGGGTTGCAATAATGATCTTAATAATGTACTTTCCCTAACAACATTATATATATTGAACAGTTTTCAACTGCTAATATATATGGTAAACTTACTTACGAGTCCATGGTCGAATTTGTATGCAGTTAATTTTCTGTGCGTTTGTGTTGAAGTCTCAAACCTGCAGTTTTGTTCAAACCACGAGGAATATTGGAAAGTGCTATTAATTATTAAACAAATGAGTGTTGACAAGTAATTAACAGAAAGTAAAATCGGACTGTTTTAGAATTTGTGTTATGCTAATTAACGATTAAGAAAACGAGGCTGTTACAAACATGATATCTTGAACATCAGACTTGAAGATCTTTTATTATTTACCAAAGAAAGAATCAGAACAAACTAACAACTCTCAACAATACAAAATAATCTCTCACAAACATATCAACTCTCAATACCAATCATCAAACCTACACAGACTAAAACTAAGAAGCAGATATAAGATATATCTGATCAAGTACAATAAACCCTAGGTTTGATCTAGACGAATGAGAGAAAAGACTGAGAGAATAAAGTGAAATATGATCTTGATCATCTAAACAGTACTCGTAACAATCTATATATATGAGAGCTGTAAAGCTGTCAGAAGAAAGCACAAAATAGAAGGATCTTGACCACACGATTATAGCTTCACACGGATCGACTGGATGAACGGTCAGGATCTATTAATTAGTCAGCTGAAATGGATATGGGCTAAGATGTTAAGCCCATATCATATAGCAACTCTTGGGCTCTTGGGCTGGACCAGGACTTGAGTCTTCAGTTATCTTGGGCCGCATCATCAATCCAGGAAAACCTTTTATCTTGGGCTCTTAAGACTTGAACAGCAATAATCAACTTGGACTCCATCAGCTCATAACCAACAGCATTTTATGCAAAACATATAAAACAAGAAGTGTGTAAATAAAAGAATTGTTATAAAAACACTTATGTACCTTGACATGTTTTAACACCCCCCCCCCACAATTCTTTTATGCAAATGGGTCAACAAGACATAAGTTCTTGCACATACCTTCATGAGCAGATGCTAACAACCCTTTTGTAAAGACATCAGCAACCTGATCCTTAGAATCAATGGCAACAGTTTTAACAATTCCTTTAACAACTTGATCTCTTAAAAAATAGAGATCTAATTCAAAGTGTTTGGTTTTGTCATAAAAAACTGGATTTCCAGCAATCGAAATTGCAGCATTATTATCACAATGAATATCAATTGGCACTCTAACTTTAATGGCCAATTCCTCCAATAAATTTCTTAACCACATGACTTCACATGCAGCTGAGCATAAAGCACGATACTCGGCTTCAGCCGATGACCTAGAGACCGTTGATTGTTTCTTGCTTTTCCAAGAAACTAAATTGTTTCCTAGAAAAACACAAAATCCAGTCACTGACTTCCTTGTACTTACACATTTCGCCCAGTCAGAGTCTGAGAAAGCAATAAGATCAAATGGGTCAGACCTTTTGAATCTTATACCCTTTCCAGGCGAGAGTTTTAAGAATCTTAGAAGTTTAAAAGCCACTTTTACATGACCATTTAAAGGTGCATGCATAAACTGACTTAAATAGTGAACTGCATACGAAATATCAGGTCTTGTGTGAGCTAAATAAATTAGCTTACCTACAAGTTGCTGATAACTAGTAATATTAACAACAGGTTTGGAATCAGTGCTTAACAAATTTGTTAACACATGATTTTGGTCAATAGGAACATTGATAGGTTTACATCCTATCATTCCATACTCAGACAAAAGATCTGTACAATATTTTCTCTGGGTCAAAATAAGGCAATTTTCATCCCTTATAACTTCAATTCCCAGAAAATATTGTAATATACCAAGATCTTTAATCAAGAATTTTGACCTAAGACACTGTTTAATATTTTCAATTTCTTCTTTAGAATTACCAGTAACAACAATATCATCCACGTATACAAGTAATATAATACTAACAGATTCTGTTTGTTTTAAAAATAAGGAATGATCACACTTGCTTCTTTTAAAACCAAAAACAATCAACACATTTTTCAGATTTGCTATTAAACTTATCTGTTTCATTTAAATTTGAACAAAAACACAGGCATCCAAACAGTTTCAGATGGTCAAGAAAGGGTTCAAATCCATAAAGTAATTCATAAGGTGTTTTGCCTCCTAAGACTCCTGTTGGTGTCCTATTAATCAAATATGCAGCAGTTAATACACACTCAGTCCAAAATCTAATAGGCAGATTACTTTGAAAAAGCAATGCCCTAGCAACATTCAACAAATGCCTATGCTTCCTCTCAACAATTCCATTTTGTTGAGGAGTATAAGCACACGTAGTTTGATGTATTATTCCCCTTTCTTTACAAAAATTGGTCATTTGATTGTTTACAAATTCTAAACCATTATCACTTCTGAAACACTTTATGTGTTTATTAAACTGAGTTTGAATAATATTAGTAAAATCTTTTATGTTTTCAAACACTTCAGTTTTATTTTTTAACAAACACACCCAAACAGCCCTGGAATAATCATCAACAATAGTCAAGAAGTACTTAAAACCATCTCTGCAAACAACTCTGTATGGACCCCATACATCTAAGTGAATCAATTGACCTAGGTCACTTGATTTGTGATCACTTAGTGGGAATGGCTCCCTATGTTGTTTAGCCCTATGACAAACCTCACAAGGCTGAGATTTATCATGTTCTCCTATATTGAGTCTGGTTTTAAGAACTTTAACAGCTTGTTCAGAGGGATGACCTAACCTAGCATGCCATGTTTCATACATTTCAGTACTATTAAAACACACCTTATCATGTAAACTAGTATTTCCACATAGATACAGTCCCTCAAGCTGTTTACCAGTCACCATGACTTTCTTGGTGGACCGGTCCTGTATATAACAAGTATCTTCATCAAAACCAACATATAATTTATTATCCCTAGCTAGTTTGTGTACAGAAATTAAGTTAACCTTGTAATCAGGAACAACTAATACATCTCTTAAAATAACACCATTTGCTAAGTTGACATTACCAATTTTAGTGACCTTAGCCTTAGTCCCATTAGGATGATTTACATGAATATTTAGATCAGAAACTTCAACATAGTCAGTTAATTCAATTTCATTTGTTACCATATGTTGACTAGCTCCTGAGTCTATAATCCATCCTATCTTAAGTTTATTCCCTATTTTACTAGCAAATCCAAATATAGGTTTACCAAACACATTGGCACAAAAGAAGCTACCTGAAACATTGCAGCTCTGTGGTGTTTCCTTTGCTTTGTCATTTAAAAGACTCAAAAGTTTAGACAACTGTTCACTAGTCAGAGAAGGTATATCAGTATCAACAGTAGTATTATTACTATTTTTATTACCCCCATTTTCTTAGCTTGATTCCCTCTGGACCTCATCCATGGGGGATAACCAATGATTTCAAAACATTTTTCAGCCACATGACCAGTTTTATTACAATGGGTGCATTTTAAGGAAGACTGTCCTACAGATTTATTATCAAATTTCTTGCTAAAATCAACAAACTGATTAGTTTTAGTCATAAAACCAACAGTAGTTTGTGTTTTCTTACCAGCTCCACTAGAGTTTCTATGAGACTCTTCTCTAGAAACTATAGCATAAGCTTCCTTAACAGAAGGTAAAACTTCTCTAGTTAACATATTAGTTCTAACATTTTGATAATAACTATCTAATCCCATTAAAAACTGCATTAGTTTAATCATCTGACTGAAATTATTAAAATCCTTTGAAGCATCACATGTACATGGAGGCAATTGGAGTATTTGATCCAATTGCTTCCACATGACATTAAGTTTTTGATAATACTCAGACACAGAAGACCCATCCTGACTGAAACTGTTTATTTTTTGATAAAGATCAAACACCACAGAACCATCAATCTTATCATATGTTTCTTTTAGTTCTTTCCACACATCAGATGCAAGTTTAGAGAATACTTGTCCTAGATATAATTCTTCAGACATAGAATTTAAAATCCAAGTAAGCACAATAGAATTACACCTATCCCATTGTTTAGCTAATACAGGATCATCAACAGATTTAACACATTCTCCATTTATGAAACCAAGTTTATTTTTAACTTGTAAACCTAGAATCATAGCATTAGACCAAACACTGTAGTTTTCAGTTCCTTTTAGTTTTATATTAACTATAGTTAGGTTTGCAGAATCACTAGGATGAAGGTATAGAGGATCACTAGCATCTAGTTTGTTAACTTAAGTTACCAAACTATTAGCAGGATCAACAACAGATCCAGAGTTTGGACCAAGTTGTTGTCCAGATCCTGTATCAGTAATACCATCAACCATTATTGAAAATCAAGAAACAACAGAACAAAACACAGCAGATCACGCACAGAGAAACACAGAGATCACACAAACACAAATTTCACAAAAAAACAATCTAAATCAAACAGACACTTGGCGAAGCTGTACTGGTGATCCAGATCACTGGTTCATCACTCAATGGTGCCAGTGCAGGTCCTCGTACAGGAGCCTCCTAGAGACCTAAACAAACTCTTAAAGCTATAACAGGGATCAATTTCCCTGGCAATGACTCCTTAGGACAGACTCTAAGAGAATAAAGGAAAGATCTCACCGAGAGGGTTGCCCAAGTTAGGGGTCGCCAATAACTCGTAGTGAAACAACCTTCACTTAGGGTTGTTTCACCAGAGAGCAAGAAAAAATGCCTCCAAAATGATTTACAGATCTTGAGATCAGATCTGATTCCTCACCACTGGTACAATAATACTTTCTTGAAAAACAACTCTAGATCTGTGAAATCAGATCCACTTGTTATATTTCACCAAGAACTTCAAGATCCCCAAATAGTATCAAGATATCCAAATACTCAACTCAGATAAACCCTAATATATGCGGAAGACAACGAAGACTCTCAGATCAAAGCCTAGAGCTCTGATACCATGTTACAAACATGATATCTTGAACATCAGACTTAAAGATCTTTTATTATTTACCAAAGAAAGAATCAGAACAAACTAACAACTCTCAACAATACAAAATAATCTCTCACAAACATATCAACTCTCAATACCAATCATCAAACCTACACAGACTAAAACTAAGAAGCAGATATAAGATATATCTGATCAAGTACAATAAACCCTAGGTTTGATCTAGACGAATGAGAGAAAAGACTGAGAGAATAAAGTGAAATATGATCTTGATCATCTAAACAGTACTCGTAACAATCTATATATATGAGAGCTGTAAAGCTGTCAGAAGAAAGCACAAAATAGAAGGATCTTGACCACACGATTATAGCTTCACACGGATCGACTGGATGACCGGTCAGGATCTATTAATTAGTCAGCTGAAATGGATATGGGCTAAGATGTTAAGCCCATATCATATAGCAACTCTTGGGCTCTTGGGCTGGACCAGGACTTGAGTCTTCAGTTATCTTGGGCCGCATCATCAATCCAGGAAAACCTTTTATCTTGGGCTCTTAAGACTTGAACAGCAATAATCAACTTGGACTCCATCAGCTCATAACCAACAGCATTTTATGCAAAACATATAAAACAAGAAGTGTGTAAATAAAATAATTGTTATAAAAACACTTATGTACCTTGACATGTTTTAACAGAGGCTGTGAACAATCGGTTGCAAACCACGGAGAGTTCATCACTTGATTACAAAGTGAAAGATAATGGAAGATTCAAACAAATTTCAATCATTTACTATCAATCAATCTCAATAAACAAAAAGGGTTGTACGCTTAGATTGTTCGACTAGGTCAAATCATCTAATTACAAAAAGTTCATACGGAGAAAACCACAAAGAGATTTTTTTTTTTTTTATAGGAATGAATGTTAATTTTTTTTCATTTCATACTAAAAGCAACAAGAATTACAAGTGAGGCGCGGGTAGACGGGCAACAAGCTACGCCGCAACCCCTTTTTAAATAGCAAAGCCTACTCTATTAAATATAAAGCTTGTGTCCTTGGCCGCAGGAGAGTTACTCTGCACCACCTTCTGCACTCGATCTAAAAACCGGATTGCATCGGGAGCAAGGCCCCCAAATGTGTCAAAAGCAAAGGGCACAAAGACGTGTTGGTTTTCAAGACAAGCAGCTTAATGTTTGTCAACTTTCTTGGATTCAGCCTTTAAGACTGCTTGCCCTGCCACAAACCCCGAATCCCGAAGTCCCACCAAAGGAGACACCCCTGTGAGATCAACGCACGCGTGTTTTCCCTGCGCCCACCCAAACACAAGGACATCTGCTGGTCTTAGGGTGGACCGCCCCTCAAGTGGATCCGTCAAAAAATTAACTGGGGCTTCTTTCCTAGCTGAAATCCCTGCTCTTCGTAAGATGTCCCATAAGACATCCCTGACCAGGTCATGCCTGTATTTAAATCCTGGCAGCTCCTTACAGTGAAGGGCATGCTCTCCAAATTTGTCCAAACATGCCTTTTTGCAAACTGGATACGGCTCATCAACTGGGAACATGGGAATCATGAGTCTATACTTAAGGATAGCCCGATATTTAACAGCCGACATGTGTTGTCCAAGCCCATCGATGGGAAGGGCAGTCATGATCCTCAGTAAAAGTCTACGGTCCAAGTCCTCTGCCTTACGACAAAGGTTACGACACTTTGGAGCCCACCGGCCGTAATTTACCACCTGGGTTTTTCGTGGGTTGTTTCGCTTCTTCGTTTGCTCTTTCCACCACCTTTTTCTTCGTAATTACTTGCCCATCATGTGTTTAACCTGCAATAACAAATCCTAAGCAATTAATTAATCACATAGAAACTCATAAAAATTAACGTTTAAACTCCTTAAATACTATTCCAAAACCCATTAATCAGGTGTGTCACTAATTTAGGAAGTAAGTTGACTTAGCTAGTTTTTAGCAACCAAAATGTTTATTAATTCAGTCGCTTGATATAACTTATTCTATTGTATGGGAATCTCATCTTGTATTGGTGGTATTAAATATTATTCTCTTCTAAAACCCTTTTAACAAATTTGTTATATATAATATTACGTATATATGGTACAAGTATAAAACTTTCATTTTCGTAATGTACAAAGTCATAAGAGTATGGTAAAACATTATCACAAAGCACACAAAATCCATAGATAATAGAGTGGAGTAGGGGTGATCATCGGGTTACTTGGGTCAGGTACTTTAGGTTTTCAGTAGTAAATTATTACCCGATAACCGACCGAATTTACTATATCGGGTTTGGGTTTAATCGTTAATCGGTTTCAGGTTTACCAGGTCGGGTTAAATGGTTTGGGTTTTTGAACGGCATATTTAAAGCCACACAAGAAAAACAAAAGGTACAACTTAATGGGATTTAATCTTGGATGTAGACTTTCGATCTCATGATATTTGTTTATACGGAGATATATGTATACTATCTTTTTTAATGTACTTTGGATCTCAGAAATCTTACTTATTTGTCTGTTGTGTTTCATTCAATGTAAGACTTAGATGAGTGAAACATGATAGGATATGATGAATAGGTAAGCTATAGAGGGTGTTTGGGATTGACTTTGGAAATGTAAAAGCGCTTTTGGTTAAAAGTGTTTATTGGCTTATGACTTTTTGAAAGTGATTTTTAAAAAAAGTGTTTGGATTAGCTTTTCGGATAAGAAACGTCAAAAGTCAATAAATTGTCTTTTATTAAGTGTTTCGCTTAACTTATTGTGAATATTGGTTGTATGTGTGGTAAATTTGTAATTTCTTTCCAAAAGTCAAAAGCCAAAAGCCAGGATTTCTAACTTTTCAAAAACAGCTTTTCCACTCTTAAAAGTCAAAAGTCAAAACAGAAAGTGCTTTTGGGTTACACAAACAGCTTATTGACTTATTGGCTTTTTGGAAAAGCTAATAAGTCAATAAGTTGTTTTCAAACTCAATCCCAAACGCCCTCATATAAAGAAATTTTGACCTGAAATAAAAAAATCTTTTACTCTATCTTAATTTATAACTAGGATTCTATTGCCCCGCGCTTCGCGGCGGAGCTCCTGTTCCGTTGAGGGTTTGATGGACGTTAAAGATCGCGCGTCGCTGTGGGAGCTCCTGTTGCGTGGAGGGTTTCGTGGACGTAAAAGATAATATTAAGTGGCTGTTATTCTCTCGTGGGCTTCAAAAAAATACTCACGGCTAAAAGCTAAAAGTTTGGTGGTCAAAGTTTGAAATTCTAAAAGCTAAAAGTTTGGCAAAAGTGCAATGGAACTTTAAAAAATTGGGTGGTCAAAGTTTGAAATCCTCAAAGCTAAAAGTTTGTTGGTCAAATTGGAAGAAAATAAAATTAAGCTAAAAGTTAGTGGCCAAAGTTTTAAATCTTAAAAGCTAAAAATTTGGTGGTAAAATTGAACGAAAATAAAGTTAACCTTCAAGTTAGTAAGTTAGTGGCCAATTTGGTAGAGGGGAAGACATCAAACAGAAATACATATACTTTAAGTTGTGAAAAGTAAAAATTGGTGGGTCAATAGCAAATCAATGTTGATCCAAGAGATATACCAAATACTTTCTAAGTTGTGCAAAGTAAAAATTGGTGGGCCAATAGCAAATCACCGTTGATCCGTCGCTTCTTTAATATATTTTTTTTAACTAAAACTTTCATTAAAAAACGGACGGAACTAAAAACAGAACCGCCAAACTATACACACATATACAATGGGTACTTGACCCAATCATCCCAAACAATATCCTTACAAATTGATCTATACTTTAACCATAAAAATGCCTTAGATTTAACTGTCGCCACCACTTCCGCTGCCTTGACATCTTTATTTTGGAAAACCTTAGCATTCCTAGCATTTCATATCGCCCAAGTAGTAATCATGACAATCCCCCGAATAATCTTTTTTTTCCACTTACCCGCATGAACATTTTTGTAAAGCATCAACAAATCATCGTAGTCATACGCGTAGAATGGAACCAAGTTACACCACATGCAAATCCTACTCCAAACTTCATAAGAAAAGCATCATTCAATCAGTAGGTGCTTGACATCCTCACTAACTATCCCACACAGCGGACATGAGACATCTTCAACATTGATGTTCCGACGAACCAAAGCCATCCGAGTTGGTATTCTTTCCCTCTTAACCCTCCACGCCAAAAGACACACTTTCAAAGGAACCCACCGCTCCCATTTGAAGCCTTTACATTCCGATCCAGCTTCCGTCTCGTTTCTGTGACTAATCAGCGACTGTCTGCAGCTTCGAACCGTGAACTCCTGAACGTTGTTGGCCACCCAGCCCCATTGATCGTCCCCAGTAACGTGTGTGAGACCGGAAACAACCCATTGCAAATCCTGAAATTCCGAGATCTCCTCAACCGAAGACATGCCTCTGAAGCACTCGTATTTTATCAACAAAGTACCATTATCAATCGACAACCGATCACTGACATAACAATGCTTATTCCTGTCCAAAAGAAACAGATTAGGCCTGCGGTCTTTGAGTAAAGATTCACCAACCCAAAAGTCCAACCAAAAACGCAATTTATCTCCTCTACCCAAAACGCCCTTGAATAAGAAACTGATGTGTTTATTATCCACCCGAGCCGTCTGAAGCAGATTCACAACCGCTTTCCAAGAACCTGGCAAAGCTCTCTTCACCGGAAGAAACGTCCAACAACCTCTCCCCCCATGAACCGCTTCAATGACTTTCCTCCAAATAGCTACGTCATCTATCTTAAATCGCCACGCCCATTTAGCAAGGAGAGCTAAGTTCACCTCTGAAAGTCTACAAATACCCAACCCACCAAGTTTTTTAGGCGTAGTAACCTCCTCCCAAGACACCCAATGCATTTTCCTATCATCGTTAACCCCGGACCAAAGGAAATTTCTCATTAGTCTTTCCAAAGAATCAATCACACAAACCGGCGCCTTGTAAATCGAAAGATAATAAATGGGAAGACTAGATAAAACGGAATTAATAAGAATTAGTCTACCACCCATAGATAATGTGTTCGCCTTCCATGAAGCAAGGCGATTTTTAACCGTATCAATAACCGGACTCCAATGACAAACTCGGTTCATATTAGCTCCAACCCGGATCCCCAAATACTCAAAAGGAAACGTTCCCACCCTACAACCCAAAAAAGCCGCCATGTTTTCTATCTCCGAATTATCCACCCTAACCCCAAACAAATAAGACTTGTGAATGTTGATCTTGAGACCGGAGCAAATATGGAACACCCGAAGAACTCTCGCCACCCCCGCAATGTTATCCTTAGACCATTCACCCATAATGAGGGCATCATCCGCATAAAACAAATGCGAAATGGGTAAGGAATCTCTACCCAAACCAATCCCTTTAATCTCTCCCAACTCCACGGCACGCTCTAACATACAATGTAAAACCTCCATCACCAACAAGAATAAAAATGGAGACAATGGATCTCCTTGTCGAACTCCTTTTTGACACTGAAATTCAAACGTAGCAGACCCATTTACCAAAATAGACGACCGGGCCGACTCTAAAATCCCCTTCACCCAAGTGCACCATCTATCCGGGAAGGCCATTTGTCTAAGAGTCTCAAGCAAGAAACCCCAATTCACATTATCATATGCCTTTTCAAAATCCAATTTCATAAGGAACGCCCTTTTGCCATTCTTGTTAAGCCAACCGATTGACTCATTAATAATTAACGGGCCATCAAGAATGTATCTCCCACTAAGAAATGCCGATTGAGAATTTGATATAATCGAATTCATAACCTTCCTAATTCTCAACGCCAACACCTTGGATATAACTTTGCTAACAATACCAATCAAATTAATAGGCCGGTAATCCTTTAAACCCACCGGAGTTTTAGACTTTGGAATCAATGTGATAAACGAAGACCCGCAGCCCCTATCAATCAGCCCATTCTCAAAAAAATCATCAAATAACTTCGAAAAATATTCTTCAAAGAATCTCCAAAAGTGCTTTAAAAATCTAAAATTAAAACCGTCCGGGCCTGGCGCACGATCTGAGCCACAGTCTAGAACGGCCTGTTTAATTTCTTCTCTAGAAAAACTCACGATAAGACTATCCGCGCCGGAAGCATCAAGAACTTTAAGATTATTACACCGAATGACCGGGCGATTCTTGCTCCTATCCGCAAAATGGCACCTGAAATGTTTTAAAACATGAAGTTTTACAAAAGACGGTTTATTAATCCAAACACCATCAACCAACAACCCGGGAATAGAATTAGATGCTTTTCTCCCATTCACCACTCTATGAAAGAAACCCGAGTTTTCATCCCCATCTATTGCCCACCGCACTCTGGACTTTTGCCTCAAATCGCTATTGGAACACATATTAAAATGCTCCACCCCCTTCTGGCATTCCTCACAAACCCTTTGTTCTTCTTCCAAAAGCTCCCTCTCTTCCATAATAACCTCTAACCTCTCAATATCTTCCTTCATAGAACACAATTCTTCGCCTTCCTTCTTCTTGATACTTTGCCACCACTCAAAAATTCTATTCCTAAGAAGCTTAAACTTCCCGGCAATAATATCGCTAGGACCCCCACTCCCATTATAAGAAGAAAGAGTATTAAAAACAACCTCTTCACAATCATTCCTAAATAACCAAGAATTAAACCATCTAAACGGTTTCGGCCTGAAGTTAACATCAACAACCGTCAACAAAATAGGACAATGATCAGACAATTCTCTATTCAGCGCCCGCATACATGCCGAAGGCCATCTATTGAAAAAATTATGACACACCAACATTCTATCAATCTTGCTCAACTTGTGACGATCCCCTCTCCCGGCTAAAAAGGTGAATTAAAACCTCTCGTAAAATATTCATTAAGCCCCAAAGCATCGATAAAACCATTAAAATCGTCAGCCTCAGCCCTGTTAAAAGCTGAATTCCTACGCTCTTCTGGGGTGCGAACCACATTAAAATCACCAACCAGCACAAACATACCACTGCCACTTCTAATCAGATTAGACAAGTCCTCCCACAAACGCCTTTTTTCCCCTGACCTTTGCGGAGCATAAATGTTAATCACAGTAAGTTTGTTAGGACAAAGAGGATTGGTGAAACCACTTTTGTAAACCTTAGTCTAATTCACTTCTGTCATTTTTGGCTAAGTATAGAAGTACTGAAGAGAAGACAAGAAACTGCTGATTAGAAGATATGAGAAGTGCTGAAGTTGCAGAAGTTCTGAAGTCCAAACCAGACAAGTTCACTTCAGAAGTACTGAAGACAAAACTACTCTTCAGTAGTTGTCCTTCATCAGCACTTAGCAATAGATATTTCCCACCGCCTTTTTGCATCAGTAGTTTGTTGTTTAATATTACTTTTAGCTGTATTTGTTTCTTTCAATGTTGCAACTTGTGCAACTTGTCACTGTTGTTTCTGTACTTGCTTTTTAGGCAAGATACATGCATGTAAACGTCTATAAATAGGAGGCTTCAACCTTCTATTTTAGACATTGATTTTCAACAGAAAAATCCTTCAAACACTCTCATTGTTCTATTCCATTTCTGTATTTATTGTGAATCTCTCTAAGTATCTAATTCTCATTTACAGCTTAGATTCATAATAAATACTTTGTCATTTATTAGTTTCAAACATCAAGGGGGAGTTATAACTCTGCCTTAGTATAAAAAGTGTTGCTTTAACTTATAACATTCCGCTGTGCTTATAATCTGATTTACAAGGACTTGCTAAACACTTAAGTGTCAAGATAGCAAGTTCTTACTTAGCAAAAAGAGCAAACTGATCCAACAATAAGTTCCGAACCATCCGAAACTAAAACCCCCAATACAGCCAAGAAATTCCTACTTTTTTTGACATCCGTCTTCTGGAAAACCTTGGGATTCCAAACAGACACCAACCCTCCCGATAATAGATAATGCATCTAATTATTGAAACATGATAAAACTTTCATGTAGCTGGCATAAAATATGAGAAGGATTAAGTTCAAATGAAAACCACCCTTTCGTGCAAGAACCGCAAGAACACCGACGTAAAATGTGAATTTTAAAAAAAAATTTCACCGGTGTAAAAATGGGTTACCTCGACGTAAAAAAAAATTACGATGGGTTTACAGTGGTGTAAAGACCTGGGCCCACCTTATTTTGTCCTATTAGGAAAGGGAATATTCCCTTTTATATTTTATTCTACTTTAATTATGAACCACAAATTTTTTTAGGATTAAAATATGTTTGTGGTTAAAAAGTGTGTTAGTAGTTCTTGCAAGAAAGTGTGGTTCTCATTTTACCCTTTTCCTATATATATATATATATATATATATATATATATATATATATATATATATATATATTGAGGTTCGGGTACAAAAGCTTCTTTTTGTGAGAAGGGTAAGAAATATTGTGGGAGTGACACGTGGCAGAATATAACTTTAATTATAAGGGCAATAAAGTAAATACACCATTAGTCAAAATTTATAAAAAAAATCAAATTCCTAATTAAATGGAGTGAGTTACGGATTCTTTAATGGTTTTATTATTTTGATTGAACAATTGACGAAAGAACAATTGTATGGATAAAGGGAATTAAAATGTGTTATAAAACTTTTGTAAAGATGTTTCTTCATTTTGTGTTTTACATCCAAATACGCAAAAATATCAACAAGTAGTCAATTGTGTTTTTGTTTTACATAAACCTTAACCATGCTAGATTGTGTGTAACCATCAAATATCTATTGTGTTTTATGTTCAAATACCAATATAACTTAATAGTCAATTGTGTTTTAGTATTGTCTTGTTACATACTCAAAGATGAACAAAAAACACAATAACATAAACCATGTGTTTTATATTTAAAATATTAAACAAAAACATATGTGTTTTATATTCAACACATCAAACATAGAAAAAAACAAATTACACAAAAGCACTATGAAGCTTAGTGTTTTATATTCAAACCGTCATACATATGTGTTTTATATTCAACACATTCAAACATAGAAACCGCATATAACACAACGCCATAATATTGTGTTTTATATTCAAGAATCATCCACCACTCCCATCCAATACTGAACCGCCTTCCCCTTCAATGAAACCATGAACATTTAAATTATTTGCCACTAGGACTTGTAGATGGGGTGGTAAAAAAAGGTCTAGGTGTGTTCAAAACTGATGGGCAGACCCTTAGATCGGTTGTCTTGGATGAAAAAAATGGCGTAGTAGTGGTTTAATATTTACGAACATGATTTTATGAAAAAAAAAAAAAAAAAAAAAAAAAAAAAAAAACCCTATCTGTTGCCAAGACCTAGGGATGAGGTTCAAATAAAGAAGGAGATTGCTGTTTTTTCTATGAAAATTATCTTGGCTTATTTAGTGGAGAATAATTAATAAGTCTTGTATTAAATGGATGGTTCTTTGACTATTATACCCTTAAAAGACACAATTAATTATTTAGATTATAACACAATTTACAATCTTGCCATCCATTTAATCTCAACCATCCATCATAATGATCTAAAGGATACAATTACTTCTCACCGTTCTCACAAAACACATCCTTTGTACACTAACCCTACCCTATATATATATAGGTTTAGGATCCTGTACAAAGTACATTTTTCGTGAGAAGTGTGAGAAGAACTAAGAATTGACATGTAGACATCATGTTTTGGATTTAGGAATGATGTTTTTGGTTGTTTTAACTTGAAAAACACCAAACACAACAATCTAAAACACAATACAATGTATTATAGTCATTAAATTTAAAAAACAACTAAAACACACTACTTAACGCTTAAAACACACTGCTAATGTTCTTAGCATGGTGTTTTAAGTTTTAAGCCTAAAATACATTGTTTTTGGTTTTTAATTGTTATGTTTGGTGTTTTTATAGGCAAAACAATCCAAAACATCACGACTAAGTTCAAAAAATGATGCTTAAGTATCAATTTTTAATACTTCTCACACTTCTCACGAAAAATGTACTTTGTACAGGATCCGGACCATATATATATATATATATATATATATATATATATAGTGTAGGAATCATACGAGAACCAACTTTAGGGAGAGAACTAAGAAACCAATGTGAACAAGGGGCATTATTGTAAATATTCATCTCCATATAAAAACCTAACTTATCCCTTCATTCATCCTCCATATTCACATATTATTATTAACATTTTCATTCTTCAAGAACCATCAACAATCCTTCGTCTTAGCAACAATCGATCTCTGTGGTTCTGTGGATCTACACTATCGTCTGGCATATGGTGCAACACAAACGCACAGTTAACCACCAACGACTCACCAGGCTGAACCTAAAGATGTTCAATCTGAATATCAGAACTGGAAGCCACCAATCGTCATCATAACCGTCGACTGTCGACTATTCTTCTTCTTCTTCATCCCTTACTGTCTACCTCCACCACTCGATTGAATAATACTTAATCGAAAGCAACAGATCCAATAATGGAGTCAGAATTGAAAGGAATATTAACCGATCTAAAAAACCTCAAAACCTCATTGTCGGATCAATTGCATCAAATCTGAGATTTAGAAAGAGATGGAAGAACTTAGATTTTCACTTGCTCTCAGGTTCGTTTTGTTAGTCGTTTTGAATATTTGAATATAATAGGAACGGATCTATTAAATCTAGGTTAATATTTGAATCGGTGTTCGATTGAAATTGAAGTGATAAGATTGAGTAGTTATTCGAATAGCGAATATGTGAAATTCGAGTTATAAGTTTCTGATCTGTGATTATGGATATTAGTTAGTTAGTGATGGTTGTGGATTCGTTGCCGGATGCTGGTAATTGTAATGGAAACAATAACATTTAATTTAGGCATGTTTGTTCTTTTTTTTTTTTTTTTTTTTTGTCTGTTTTACCAAAATGCACATGTGCATTTATTGCTTCTCGTAATGGTAATGGAAACAATCGTCCACCGTCCACGGTCGACCATCCACATTCAACCGATAACTGTTTTTGTTGATCTTTTTGTAGGTTAACATCGGCCCTGTTTTTCGGACATCGTGTTTCAGACCATGCCACATACGAGAAGCATACATAAGGCTTAAACTAGAAGGCAAGATACCGAAAAGTTCAGTTCAGAGACTATTACAGTAGGCATTTTGTTTTTTAAGATGTTTTGTTTTGGGATTTGAAACATGTATGTGAGTGATGCTTTAGGCATGTTTGTATAACTTATTTGTAGCTAGAACCGAACCATAGTTTTAACTGTTGTAATGTAATTTGTTGGATTCACTGTGTATAGAGTGTAAATGTCTAATGTAATATGTATAAATCTATGTAATGTTTTATGTTATCGGCACTGTTTAGTGTTCTCGCTTGTTTTATTGTTTAATATAAGATAGCAGTTAATTAAGGTGTGGATTACATGATTTTATGTTATTTTTATTGATGACTTGATTTATGTGTTTAACGAAATATATTTGAAGTGTGTTTATTGGTAAAATGTTTGCATATATTATATAGGAAGATAATTTGTGTTTTGCTTTGTATATTGGACAAGCCGACCAAGTTAATGCACATGTGCAAAACGTAGTTTATAATGTTAAAAGTAATGTTAAATCACAAACTGTTATAAGTAAGTAAGTTACAATAATGCACATGTGCAAATGTTTTATTGTAATTACCAAAGTAATGTTATTGCACATGTGCATTCAGATTGAAATATTGGTTTTCTTATGTGCTCTTTATTATTTGTAATTAACAGATGGGGAAAACAGCAAAAAAAAAAAGTAAAATTTGTATTACAATCAAGGGATAAAGGAACCAAAAAGTTGCCGGATGCAAGTGAAGATTAATCAGAAAGTTGAATCAGGTTGCCATTACTTATTTAGTGCTGATGTAATTGGTATTCTCTTGTTCCATGTTATGTTCTTTATTTATTATATAGTAGAAACTGGTTGAGATCCGTTTTATCTCCCAGAAGCAGAAGCTTGTGATGTTACGGTTTATCAAGAAGTTGAATCAGGTTATTAGTTTATTTAGTTCATTTATATAGAATGCACATATGCATTTTTTTTGTTGTGAAATATTAAATGTTGAATGTTTGCACACAAAATATCCTATATGCAGATAAAGAATTAAAAAAAAAGGTTTAAACGAGATCAAACAAACAGAAACATATTTAAGAGGCGAATAATGATGGTATGTTGTTTTGCCCAATATTTAACATATATAGTTGAGTATGCACATGTGCATAATTATGGATGAACATGATATAATGTGTTTTATGAAAAATGTGTGTGCAGATGCAATTATAATAAAGAAAAAACATCAAAGAGTGTTAAAACGGTGGTAATGAAGTCAACTCAAAAGAAGGTTATGAAAAAAGCAAATTGGCGTTTGAAACAAACACGCGTTACACCACATCAATTTTGGTTGGGGATAAGGAAATTGTCAAATAAACAAAGAAGTTTGCATAACATTTTGTGTAATGTATGTTTGGATTAACATTTTTGTTATGTTGGTGAACGTGAGATTGTGAGATGATTAGAATGTTGTATGTAGGTGGTTAACATAGTTGGTTTGTAATATTGTTATCTTTTTGTTATCGTTTGTTTTATTGAGTTAATACGTTTGTAGAGACTACATGTAGTTGTATGATAAAAACAAATTGGTATAAAAACTTTGTTATTTGAAGGATGATGCGTGCATATATGTATATTCGAAAGTTAAACCACAAAAAAATTCTAACAATATTAGTGAAATGCACATGTGCATGCAGTACACGTTTCCTATTTTATAGGTCTTATATAGAGGTGTTTCAAGTTTATTCATGTTTGTTGTCATACACGTGTTTTATTTTCAATTTATGTTATAATATGCATGACTAAACACTTGACGAGTTCAAGTGTATTTTATATCTCACTTTGTGTCCATTTAATGATCATTGAATAAAATTTGTGACCCCTTATATATCTGTATTGCGTCCATTTAATAATCATTCAAGTATGGTAATTTACAATTTATTCAAAAGTGTGATTTAATAGTGAAATGCACATGTGCATACGGTGTATTTCTGTATATATAACAGCGAAATGCACATGTGCATCAGGATGACGTCATACGATGTCATAAGCCATTTTTTTTAATTTTTTTTTATTTTTTTTGAATTAATAATGAAAAATAATCATTTTGGTTTTTTTACTTTTTTTATTTTTTTATTTATTTAGGTTACATAATTTTTTTTATTTTTTTTTATTTTTTTGTGGAGGGGTTTTTGTAGACACCTTCATATTTACAAAAATGTTACCTGTTCACACTGGTTCTTTGGTTCTCTTCCTAAATGGTGGTTCTCAAATGATCCAAATCCTATATATATATATATATATATATATATATATATATATATATATATATATATATATATATATAGGATTAGGTTCCAATGAAAACCCACTCTTCATAAAAGAACTAGAGAACCCAAGATAGCCAATAATATCCCGCCATGTGTTGTTGCTTTTGTTTTATTTGTGAGGGTATTATAGTAACTTAACATTATCCTATTATTAATAACCCAACCCACCCCACCCCACCCCATTCCACCCCACCCCACTCTCTCTCTCTCTCTCTTATTCTCTCTCTCTCTCTCTCTCTCTCTCTCGTTTTGAATAATAATAATAATAATAATAATAATAATAATAATAAAGAGTTAAAGATCTGATAGAAACAAGATGCTGTGAACAAGATGAACAGAGGTCGATCCTTTGGCGATGATGAAACAGATTCGAACAAGATGAAACAGGTTCATGGTTCGAACAAGATGTACAGGTTCATGGTTCGAACAAGATGAAACAGATCTGTGGGTTCATGGTTTTTTATTATTATTGTTATTATTATTATTATTATTATTATTCATCTTTAATAAGGATTCAGATTTGATGGCATTATGAAGATGAACAGATCTAGGGCTTATGGTGGGTTCGAATGGTGGTCTGATGATGGGTTCGAGTTGTGTTGAAGATGAACAGATCTGGGGCTTATGAAGATGAACAGGTTATGGTGGGTGTAGATCTAGATCCAGATCCAGATCAGGTATTATTATTATTATTATTATTATTATTATTATTATTATTATTATTATTATTATTATTATTATTATTTCGAGAACAAAAAACGAACAGAATAACCTAAATATATACAAGGGTCTTTTCATTTATTTTTGCATCAAATCAAACATAAAGATTGTCTCTCACACATACGTACACATAGTGACAAAGGGAAGGTAAAACTGTGGTTGGATTTGGAGTGAAGAATTTACAAAACTCCGTTTTAAAATAAGATAAAATCTGTTTGATATGAGAAAAGTGGCTTTTTAGGTATTAAGGAATGATGGAAAGAAAGGAATGCTTTAAATTTCCATACAAATAGCGTGACACTTTTTTTTTTGGACTTTTTGGATCTAGGGTGATTATTATCTTTATTAATAATATTATTATTATTTTGTTTTTGAATGAGACACTAGTGTTACAGATCTGTTCGATGATGGTCCAATGATGATGATGCTGGGGTTTGAAGACACTATTGTATTTCTTTGCACGTGTGTTTGAAATCAATGAATTTAGAGGTAAATACTGATGTAAACACTGGTGTAAATTCCTACAATTTTTTTTAAGTCAAAACGTTTTGTATGTGTTTTGGGGGCTGTTTACACCAATGTAAACGGTTTTGTGTCATTTTGTATTTAATCATTGTGTCATTTTTTTTACACCAATGTAAACTGGTTGTTTTGGTATGCATGACGATCCACCTTCTAGGGTAGTGCATGATGTGCGTTTTTTTACATTGGTGTAAGACCCATGTTTAACATTACTATCCTAAGTGTGTTTTTTACACCTATGTAAACAGGTTGTTTTGGCATGCAAATATGGTTTTTTACACCAATGTAACATTACTATCCTAATTATTGTGTCATTTTGTTTACACCAATGTAAACAGGTTGTTTTGGCATGCAAATATGGTTTCTTTCGTTATACTGCATAATTAAATCTATAGCATTTGACACCTAAGTGTGTTTTTTACATTGGTGTAAGACCCCATGTTTAACATTACTATCCTGAACTATTTTTTAATACAACATACAACTGACATAAAACCCCATGTTTAACATTAGGTTTTTACATTGATTATTATATCATTGTTGTTAAACATTGTACCATTAAACTATTTTTTAACACTGATGTAAAATGTTTGCCCCTAGTTAATTGTAATTTTATACAATATTTTTCATAGATGTAAGTTAGATATAAAAGTTTTTTTTTTTTTTTTTGTGGTTTTGATAGTTTGGCTATATGTTCAAAGTTGATGATGGAGATCAAGAAAACGAAGAACGCATCCTAGATCTACTAAAGTTT
The DNA here is from genome assembly GCA_030844895.1 of Ambrosia x helenae. Lineage (NCBI taxonomy): Eukaryota > Viridiplantae > Streptophyta > Magnoliopsida > Asterales > Asteraceae > Ambrosia > Ambrosia x helenae. The sequence continues at coordinate 100,871,502 of CM061230.1, read as the reverse complement.
GAAGCCAAAGTAGTGAGACGAGAGGACCGGGAAGAGTGGAGTGATGGCGAATGGGATTTCCTTCGTGATTCAAGTGATACGGCCCAATTCTTTACTCGGCAACTTCGATCGGGGGTAAACATTTTGATTCAGTGGTAAAAAGATATTATTCCTACTAGGTATTATTACATTTGTAATTTTAGTCGGTATTGTAAAGTTTTCGTTTTTTAATGAACAGAGATGTAATTAGATTGCAATATGTAATCTGTTTTACACTGGTGTAAAACAGTGGATTAATCTCAAATTTTATAAATATCTTGCATTTGTTTCTGGATTCACAGGTACAGTGTGTAAACGATGTATGTAGTAAAAGAAAGGAATAAAAAAATAAAAAATAAAAGCAGATTTTTTTCTTTTATGTGTTTTGGATTGAGGAGAGAGAAAGAGAAAATGGATCTTTGGGAGATGGGATTTTGTTAGGTGGGCCCATGTAGAAGGAAAAAGGAGGAGAGAGGGGGATGTTGCTTTTACCATTATACCCTCCCCAATTATATTAATATTATCCTTTAATAAAAAGTGGGCCATGTGGGTGGATAATGACAAAATAAGATGTGGCATATTATTAACCCTTAAATCATCATAGATCAATGGATATAAATGGTTTCTGGTGTTCTTTCACGAAAAGTATGTTCTCATTTTACCCTTTCCCTATATATATATATATATATATATATATATATATATATATATATATATATAGAGAGAGAGAGAGAGAGAGAGAGAGAGAGAGAGATTCATACTAGCTAGCTTAACTAAAACTTCAAGTGGACTAGGCAAACTTTAAGTAAAGAGTTAATGGCCAAAATCATCCCTAAGGTTTGGCCAGTTTTGTTATATCAGTCTAAAATTGAAACTTTTTATATCTGGGTCCTTCTGTTTTACATTTTGTTATCAAGTTCGTCCCTGACACTAAACCCAGTTAACTATTGTCGTTAACTCTAGGGGTATTTTTGTCTTTTTGGTTGCCTCCTTTTTACATCAGGGTATTTTTATCTTCTCGGGGTATGAATAACTCTGTTTAAATTGGGTTTTAAAAAGGGTTCAGCCAAAAAGACAAAAATACCCTAGAGTTAACAGCAATATTTAACTGGGTTTAGTGTCAGAGACGAATTTGACAACAAAATGTAAAACAGAAGGACCTAGATGTAAAAAGTTTCAATTTTGGACTGATGTAGTAAAACTGTCAAACCTCAGGGACGATTTTGGCCATTAACTCTTAAGTAAATTAGCTTTTAGGGCTAACTGTTTGAAGTGAATGAATCGGAGCCTCAACATTGATTCATTTTTTTTTTAAAATAAAACTTCATTCAACACACCGAGCAAGTCCTCAAAGCAAGGACCGCCCTAAAAACCAATTACAACATGTATAAGGGGAATTTAACCCAATCGTCCCAATCAAGCCTGTATCTATTCGATCTAAATTTTAACCAAAGATAAGACATAGATTTAACTAAAGCCACTACCTCCACCACCTTAGGAACCGATTTCTGAAAAACCACCTTATTTCGCTCTTTCCAAACTGCCCAACAAGTAATCATAATGATACCTCGGACTATCTTCTTACCCTTGCCTGAATTGGGAACAAAATCCTGCTAACCGAACAGATCTTCAATCGAACCAAAGCTAGCAGGAGTAATATTGCACCACCTCCGCACTTTGCACCATATACTGTAAGTGAAGCCACACAAAACAAAAACGTGACTGACCGATTCTACCGCCACTCCACACAGCGGACAAGAAGTAGAAGTCAAGGGAATTCTCCTTTTAACCAGTTCCAAACATGTAGGGACTCTTTCTTTTTCTATCCTCCAAACCAGTATGTTGACTTTGACAGGAACCCAACTTACCCATCTCATTCTGTGACTAGGCTACCCGACCGAAAGCTTTCTCAGAGCTGACTTAACTGCAGCAACGGAAAATTCAGTCCGTTGATCCCAGCACCACCTGTCCCTACTGCTAGATAACCGGACGCTGGACAACATGTTAAAAACGTCCTGAATCTCCGATATACCCTCAACTGTAGAAGCGCCCAGGTTCCAACCGTTTGTAAACATCGCCTGATCCCCATCTTGCTTCATTCGATCGTTCACTGTAACGTTCTTATTCCTGTCCAAAGAGTACAACACAGGCCATTTATCCGACAAAGTAGTACTGCCGAACCAAATATCTTTCCAGAACAGAACACTTTTACCGTCCTCAATCTGGCAGGAAAAAAGCTTATCGATACTCCTACCGTCAAAGCGAATCTTACCCAAAACATTTACTAACGACTTCCAAACTCCGGGGAGATCTTTCCTAACCGGTAAGAACTTCCATTTGTTTCGACCCCCATGAATACTAAGAATTATCTTTTTCCACAACCCATTTTATTCCGTTTTAAATCTCCAAGCCCATTTTACAAGCAACGACGAATTGACCTCGGATAACTTGGAGACGCTCAAACCCCCAAACTTTTTAGGTTTCGTCACAACCTCCCAAGCAACCAAATAGATACCTTTGCCCTCTTTACCACCTATCCACAAAAATTTCCGCATCAAGCTATCAATTTTTTCAATCACCAAGCAAGGCGCTTTGAACAACGAGAGATAATACACCGGGAGACTTGATAGGACTAATTTGATCAAAGTAAGCCTTCCACCAATCGATAAAACTTTCTCCTTCCAAGATTGAAGCCTATTTCGTATAATTTCAATAATCGGATCCTAATGGGATACCCGGTTCATGTTCGCTCCAACTTTAATACCAAGGTATTGAAAGGGGAGCTCACCCACTTTAGAACCCATGATATTAGCCAAACTACCAACCTCTGAAGAGTTTACCCCAAAACCGAATAAAAGCGACTTGTGAACATTTATCTTCATACCTGAGCAAACCCGAAAAATCCGAAGCAGCCTCGTTAACATCACAGTGTTATTTCTAGACCACGTGCCCATGATGAGAGCGTCGTCTGCATATAACATATGTGAAATAATAGGCCCGTTACTAGACATGGAAATACCTTCGATATCACCCAACCGGCAGGCTCTAGATAACATACACGCCAAAACTTCCATAACGATTAGGAACAAAAAAGGAGATAACGAATCGCCTTGCCTAAGTCCCTTTTGACAATTGAACTCGAATGTAGGCGAACCGTTAACAAGAACCGCAGACCGAGCCGACTGTAAAATACCTCTCATCCAAAGGCACCACTTGGGCGGGAACCCCATTTGAACCATAATAGAAAGAAGAAAATCCCAACTCACGTTATCGTAAGCTTTCTCGAAATCAACCTTGAATAGAAACGCCTTTAAACCACCTTTTTTACCCAACCAATAAGTTCATTAAGAACAAGGGGACCATCCAAAATAAACCTGTCTTTGATAAAAGCTGATTGCGACTTAGAGATAATATCACCCATCACCTTTTTTATTCTACCTGCCACCACCTTCGGAATAGTTTTACTAATAACCCTACTAGGTTTATAGGACGGTAGTCTTTTAAGCCTGTATGAGTTTTAGTTTTCACTACAAGAGTTATAAAGGACACGCTACTATCTTTATGGATAATCCCCGTATCGTGGAAGTCTTTAAACAACCTCACAAAATCATCTTCTAAACACTCCCAAAAATGCTTAATGAATCGGAAATTAAATCCATCCGGGTCGGGAGCTTTATCCGACCCACATTCAAAAACATCACCCTTAATTTCTTCTTTGAAGAATGGAGCAATCAACAATTCTCTTTGATCCAAGGAAACTTGTTTCAACTCATCACAGTAAAACACCGGTCTTCTACCTGCATTCTCATGGAAAAGGTCCCTGTAAAACTGAAGCACCTCTCTTTTGACAAGAGAGGGCTGAGAGATCCACACCCCATTAACCAAAACACCCGGGATAGCATTCGCCGCTTTCCTCCCAGTTATGCACCGGTGGAAATACGCTGAATTATCATCTCCCATCGAAGCCCGTTTGACACGCGACTTTTGTTTCAAATCTCTATTTTTTAGTAATAAAAGTTTGCCCACTTCTTTTTTGCTCTCATCCCAAACCCACATTTCTTCCTCCTCTAAATCCCTTTCTTCCATCTTTTTTCTAACTGAGAAATATCATTTTTTTAGCGCTTCTAAAACCTCCCCTTCCTTCAAGGACTTCACTTTCCACCAAGACTTCAATGCATTCTTGGCTGCCATAAGCTTCTTGTGTAATGACAGAGCCGCGTGATCTTCCCCGTTGACCCTATGAAACACCTCTTTAACAACGTCTTCACACCCTTCCCTTTCCAACCAAGAATAAAACCATCTAAAAGGTTTGGCACCGTAATTAGACTCATTCATAGCTAACAGCAAAGGGCATTGATCAGGAGTTCCCTTGGTAAGGCCCTCAAGCAAGCCCCACTCCACCTGTTGAAAATATTTGCTTCAATTAAACATTCTAATTTTGCTTCAATTAACCAGCCGTGAAAAAATCAAAATTTTGCTTTTAATTTAACTCTAGTCCACTCATCGTTGTGTTGAGATTTGGTAAATGATGTGTTAAATGTGTAGTAAATAAATCAGTCAAGTTTTAAAAATGGAAAAACCTACAAAACTACACACTAACGGCAAGTGTACCGGTCGCAGTGTAGCAAAGCAAGTAAGTCCGGAATATCGAACCGTGGACACAATATGGCGACTCTTGGTACTAAACCTCTGTCGACTCCTAGCCTATTAATTTGGATTTTTTTGAGAAGTAATTATAAGCTAAATGCAAATAAAATAAAAGCAATTAAAATAAATAACACAAAGACGAAAACAAGAAGCTAAGAACACTAGATCGAACTCAGATAATATGAAAGGCAACTACCTAGGTCTAGAATCCTACCCGCAGACTCACAACTCTCGGAATCGAATAATGGATTGGCTACCAGGTTTTCTAAAGATACGCCCGACCCAGGAAACCCCTACAGCATGCTAGATCGCCTCCCGGTCTCACTAACACCTCTTAGAAAATCCTAAGGGACGTGTAAATCACTGGTTACTAGTTCGGATCACCTCCCGGTCTCACCTCACTAGGGAATGCTAAGGTACTCGAAAGACTCGCTCACCTCCCGGTCTCGCTAGTCACAACACATCCAAAAATGCGAAGGAGTAATCTAATTGGCTTGGAAATAATTCGGAATTACAAGAATCTAAAGACACACTAGGCAATGATTACCTCCCGGTCTCACCTCTACCCGATACCTAAAGATCTAGACAACCCGACACCCTATCACCTCACAGTCTCAAGGAATGGCATAATACCTAAGTCCTCTAAACTCTCAAATCAAGTTCCTATGGAATTAGACGTCAAAAACCATAAACTAGTTACAAGCACAAAGCAGGCAACCTAACATGCATCTATAACTAAAAGACATTCAACAAGACACATGTGGAACTATCAAAGATCATAAATTAAACTTAAATATGCATAGGCATCATAACCAAACTCAAATAGATCTTTACCAAAACATAAGCCAATTATATAATTAAACGAATCCGAAAGTTATAAAAATTCTAAGTATTCATCATACCGACCTAGGTAGCCTAAATGTTTAGCTACTCATCATAATGGAAAAATATATAAACATAGGTTCAAGATAATATATAGTCATGGTACTAATTGAAAACCGGACCGGACCGGGCTCCGGGGCCTGGACCGGTCCGGTTCGGGTGTTCGGACCGCTAGTGCAGTGAACCGGCTTCGGACCGGTGAACCGGCCGGTCGAACCGGAAAACCGGGAGGTCGGACCGGAAAACCGGGAGGTTGGACCGGTTTTTTGTATTTTTTTTTTATTTTTTTTATTTTTTTTTTTTTTGTTTTTTGGCCGGTTCGTTGGACCGGTCGAACCGGTCAGACCGGTCGAACCGGTGAACCGGCCGGGGGTCCGGTTCGACGTCCGGTCCGGTTCTGAAAACCTTGCAAAAATTATTATAGTCGAACCTGTGCCTTCAAAAATATGCTATGTTTCCTTCGATCTCCTCTTGATGTTCTTCTCCCCAAAAAATAATACCCTGCTGCTCTCCCTTTTTATTTCGATGATTAATATTCCTTTGTGGCAGTCTCTATTTCCGATAATATGCCTCCATTTTCGTAGGGTTCTTATTGGCCAATTGGGCTTTGACTTCTTTCTTGTTTGTTTTTTATTTTTGCTACGTAAGTCCACATCAATATGGACTTCAAGTCCATTATTATTATTATTATTATTATTATTATTATTATTATTATTATTATTATTATTATTAGTATTATTATTATTATTATTATTATTAGTATTATTAGTATTATTATTATTATTATTAGTATTATTATTATTATTATTATTAGTATTATTAGTATTATTATTAGTATTATTATTAGTATTATTAGTATTATTATTAGTATTAGTATTATTAGTATTATTAGTATTATTATTATTATTAGTATTATTAGTATTATTATTATTAGTATTAGTATTATTAGTATTATTATTATTATTAGTATTATTAGTATTATTATACTACTACTACTACTACTACTACTACTACGACTACCACTACTACCACTACCACCACTACCACTACCACTACTACCACTACTACTACCACTATTACCACTACTACTACCACTACTACTACTACTACTCCACCACCACCACCACCACCACCACTATTAGTATTATTATTATTATTATTATTATTATTATTATTATTATTATTATTATTAGCAGTAGCAGTAGTATTCGTAGTAGTAGTAGTATACTCCAAGCTCGCATCTCGGGTGTTCTTGGCTCGACCAAAATTCCTCATTTACGCTCCAACGTCCATGAACACCAGCTTTCAAGTGTCGGTGTCTCGATTAAAATTCTTTCATTTTAAGCTCATTTTCTCCAAACACCTATAAAATAATAAAATAAATAAATACATAATAAAAACGACACGAAACGACTAAAAACCTAACCAAATAATATACAAAATACATAGGAAAAGAGATGTGTTTTGCAACACATCAGTAAAACTAAGGTTGTTCATGAGCCGAACCGAGCCGAGCCAGGCTAAGCTCGTGCTCGGCTTGGTTATAAACCGAGCCGGCTCGGCTCGGATTCAAAACCGAGCTGAAAATCAAAGCTCGAGCTCGGCTTGGTTTGGCTCGAATTTAAAAAGAAAAAAGAAAAATGCCTTTCAAAATTCAATGGTTTAAAATATTATTTAATAGTTAAAAATAACACATTTAAAATAAGTTCAACCTTATACATTCACACTAAAATCAAGTTCAAGCAAGTACAAAATAAATCTCAAATTTTAACGGAATACAATATAAGTTCAATAACATACGAATTAACTTGAATACTTGAATCAAAAGCAGTATTGAGTTTATTTAAATAACTTGATCAGCTATAACTTCAATCCGAAGCAAAGAATCTCCATGCCACTGTTACCAAATATTAAATTTGTAACATATTCTCCATCGTTTTTTACATTTTGATAATATATTATATGTATATAAAAAAATATATATTAAAAATTAGAATTATTCGAGCCAAACCGAGCTAGCTTGGCTCGTTACGAACCGAGCTGAGCTAGGCTCACTTTCTAACCGATCCGAGCCAGCTCGGCTCAGTTTCAAACCGAGCCATATCGAGCGAGCTTTTTTCGAGCTAAATCCGAGCGAGCTCCGAGCCACGAGCTTTTTGAACAGATCGTTGCTCTTTAATCCAATCTTGTAATATTTTGTCTCATCTTTTGATTATCTGCCTTAAATGAAAAGAAACCATTACAATTTCAAAAATTAAAGTCCATCCAATTGATAACCAACAAGTTTAGATCAATTGGGACTTTTGTTTAATAATTTTTATAAGAAAATTAATTTGTTGTATTTAACCTTTAATTAAATTGATTTTCTCTCTAATTCCTAATCAATTTCTTAAAGTTTTTATTCTTTGTAGATGAACTTTCATTCTTAATCCCTATATCTTTTTAAGTCTTTATCAGTTGTTGCATCTATAATCTTTCACCTTTGAATATGGCAATGTGTTACACTTGGTGAATGTTGCACTTGATGATTTGTTAGAATTTGATATCTTTGCACTTGTTGATCTTGATCAATGCTTATCTACTAATTTTCTTAGACTTCATCACCATACTTGTATATGGTATATGCATAGTTACTAACAACCTAATAACAAGTTATTAAACACATTTTACATATTTATTGTTTATTATATCCAATATCAGCAATTGAAATTTCAAGAAACTATAAACAACATACGATTTCTCGTTGTAATATTGTTCCCTTACTCACATTGTTACTAAGCTTCGTTGGATCACTTCTATCCTTCGTAACTACGAAACACCATGAGGTCAACTTGCATTTCATATGATGAGGTTACAGAGTCTCTTAAGTTTACCATGTCCCTATCGTCGCTAAGATTGTAAATGTTATGATCATGGGGTTTTCTTCCATGCGATTCGAAACTCTCCGGTCCAAGCTCAACATTGTTACACGCGTCTACAAGCTCAACATTGTTACACGCGTCTAACTTGAGGTTTGATTTCATTTGCATTCAACTGAGAATCTGAAATCGCAATGCTGAGTATCTTTTGAATAAGAGTTATGTTAAATGTATCCCCTCGTATTGTTTTTACTAACGGTACTCACTCGTCGCTCCATGTACCAAGTCCGTCGCATCATCTCTACCTTTACTGGTTGTGTTCAACATATAGGGGGTACTCGTGGTAATAGCTACATATACATCCTCAAAAAAGTTATACAATAACAAGAAAACAAACATTCCAATCATTAATAACTCAAAATATTGGTTAAAAAAAAAATAACACACCCCTCTCTAATCATGGTAGCTCGAGGTACTCTTCCCATCCCAGTACAGGCGTCTGTGTCGGTACTGTAATCACTGGTAGTACATAGGGGCCTGTGTGGCCGCAATTCCAGGGTAACCCTGGCTAGCGGCACCGCCCATCTGCTGATGCATCATACCAGCCATTTTACTAAGGGCCATTTGTCTTTCATAAGCTGCAATATCCATGGCCGGAAAACCGAGATTAGTTCCAGTAACTGGCAGCGGTAGAGGAGTTGAGCTGCTTCCTGGAGGTGTCGGTTTGCTACCCCATGAACACTGTTTTACACAAATCGAATCACGTTTATAAATATTTCTATGAACATCAGAACATGAATCTAGAAAGTATAGAAAATTACCTTAAGTGGTTTGCCATAGAGATAGCGGGTGTTTCCTAACTGTATAGCACGAGCTGCTTCAGCGTGAGAGCTGTATCTTATGAAACCAAAACCTTTGTCTCGCTGAATTCTAACATCTTCGATAACACCGGCACCAAGAGCATGGAAATGACAATGGAGATCAGCTGATGTAACCTGCATTTGAATATCTTCGGTTATCGGTTACAAATACATGTGAACGAATATGATTGGAATTATTTAAATAGTAACCAAGTTTCACTCAAACTTTAATTAGTCGAATTCAGTTTTGTGTGAATAGCTGGAGTTGAGTGCCAATTGCATTAAACTTATGATGCTAACTTTTTTTTTGAACAGCAAATTTCTTTTTTCTCCTTGTGTGGGACTTGAACCCATGACTCCCCTTTAGGTGTTCCTAGAAGCTTTGCTTCTACCATTGGGCCACCAACCCCAATGGCACTTATGATGCTAACTACGTTTCACAATCACATCTAATTTTACACAATCGACACGCAGCTTCACAAAAAAAAAAAAAAAAAAAAAAAAAAAAAAAAAAACCCCTTGAATGTTAAAAGAATTGTTTTTGGCTAACCAAGGTGGAATATCGATGAAACTTGATTATTATTTAGTGATATCTGCCCTTGTTGAAATGGAAAGGGTTTCTAACCTCAGGAGCCAGATTGCCAACGTAAACGGTCGTGTATTGAGGGTTATTTTCTGGAGCATCGTCATTGGTCTTTTCTTGACCATCATCTGCATATATAGCGAACGTCAAAATGGATAGTTAGATACAATAGCATCCATATGATATCATAGAATACCTAAAAAACTGCATATCGATTTCTAATACACTAACCTGATGTTCCATTTGTCAATTCGACCACACTTTTGGTATCTGACCTCTGTTTGTCATCCGATCCTGCACCCTTTGCCGCCCAATTGCATCGAATTTGCCTACTTCCGAGCCACTTTCCTACAATATAAACTCAAACTAATTTACACAAAAATTAAAGTCGACATCATATCCATTTTATTCGCCCACACATGCTTCTTCTTTAATATGTAACATACGACAACAAAAAGTAGGTAACGATCCAAAATTCCTCACCATTCAAATCATTAATTGCACTTTGGGCATCCTGCAAAGAAATTTAAAAGCATATTAAAATTAGCATCTTATAAGAGAGAGTGAGGACATAAAGGACTTTTCAGTCCAACATATTTTTCACTTGCCTGTTGGTTCCTAAACGAAACAAATCCAAATCCCCTAGAGCGGCCCGTCTTCTGGTCCCACATAACTCTTGCATCACTTACAAATATCCAAAATCAAATCAGTAGGAAGATAAACAAAATATACGAGTCATTCATTGTGTCACATTTTGATTTGGCAAGGGCTTACGAGCAAGTAGGATACACAGAGAAGCAAGAAAACATTGTAGCATCAGTAACTTCAGGACTAAGGTCACCTACAAATATGTTGAAGTGGCCTGCAAAACCAAGATAATAATATCACAAACAAATGAAATATGTTACTTATATATTTAAATATAAAAATTAAATTAAAACTATATTAACGAACCTGATGTGTCTTCTCTTTGGCTACTAGCGTATGCCCAATTAACTTTAATCGGTTGCCCAAACCTGCATATATATGATTTTGAAACTAATTACCAACAGGTAATAACAAGAATAGAAATTAGATATTTATTAATGTCTTTTACTTACAGATGTCTTCCATTAAGGGTGACAATAGCAAGGGCAGCAAAACGCCTATCAAAGTAATCGACAAACCCGTATGACGACTGAAATCCAAATAAAAAAGAATTAAAGAAAATGATAATTAATCGTTATAGGACAAAGATATTCAATCTTCTGATTTAAAAGGTATTAATCATACTTTATCTTTCCTAATGAGCTTGCAACCTTCAAGAGCACCTGTGCTTGAAAAAATTTCTTGAAGTAGTGGTTCCGTGACTTGAGGGTGGATGTTCCCCACATACCTATATCAAATCAGATATAATAAATGTCGGATTTAACCCCAAAGTAGCATGCAGTGTTTTAAGAAAATGGCTAGTTTGTTTGTTATTAAATTAACAAACAATATGGTACCGAAATTCAGATATATGATGAGGGAGAAAGAATCTCGGTGAAGAATAACAGAAAAGACAAAAACTCGTAGACACTCACACGCTGCGGCATGCAGTTGAATCAAATCCAGGAGGTAAGTTTCCACTCAAGATCGGCTCTATCTGAAAACACCATAAATCAAAAAAATAGTAAAATAACATGAAATACGGTTAACGTGAGAAAAAAATATAAAGTGCTAATGTGTTAAAAAGGAAGGAAGAAACAAAATGAACAAAAAAGAAGAAACGTATGAACAAATGCGCTTCATGAGGCAAATGGGCATCCTAATCAGCAAAAGAGACCTACCCATATCCCAAACCACTCTGTATTATGTTACTAAAATACAAGCACCTAAAGGCTAAACGTAGGCGCTTTCATCCACTAAACGACTTCATAATCAAAGAATAATAATTAACCATAGTAGTACACTAGTACCAAAGTAAAGAGTGACATGTAACATGGAAACATAGATGCCCTAAGCAGTAGGTGAAGGACAAATATTTTACGAGTATCCATAACGGATATTGGTGAAGGACCAATATTTGAGATATCGACAATTTTTATATCATGCAAAATCCATACATATAGCAATTTAACACTAACAATTCAATATACTCTCCTACCATTAACAAATTAACCTTTTACAACTTGAAAAACACAAACAATTGTAGCAAGTGGGAACTTGTTAAGACATAAAAACACTATTTAACACTAAAAATTAACAATTAAGACTTAAAACAGAGAAGCAAGATAAATGGAAGTACTAAGCAAACTAAGCAAGAGATTTGCCTTGTCTATTTATTCCTATGGATTGGATCCAAAACAATTCTTCAATATCTGGAATATCGGTCAAATATCGCCCAATATCACCGATAATATCGGTACCGGTATTTTGACTGATATTTTATACCGATATATCAGCCGAGTTAACTACTTAGTAGATGCCAAAATCATATGATCCGCAAAGAAAACGACGTAAACTTATCAACCAAACGGAACCCGTAATAATCCGCAATCAAATACATATGTTCCTACAAATTCCCTCAACTCCTCAAGGTTGCTTAATCCAGCTTGTGCCATCTTTGTTCATTGGTGTTTAGATGTTAACTCATTTCATCTAAAGCTCATTAATAAGTCATAACAACACAAACAGATAAGTGTTTTCCTTATAAAAGTTACTAAATTTGTAAACAATGACTATAACATCTAATGATCAACATTTGTACATTTTGGCATGACTTATTGTATTCTAATTATTATTGAAAAGAAATGCAACAAAAAATCAAACTTTATGTTTAAATATCCAGAATTATAACATAATTTTACAAAGATGCAAATTACATAATCACCCAATAACAATAATAAGTAATAACAAAACCGGGCCTTGTAACCCGAAAAGAACCCGACCCATTACTGTGGACAAAATACCCAACAGAAAGATAACACCTTTAACACAAAAAGATTAAAATAAAAATAAAAAGATTGAAGAAAAATGAAAAGAATGTATTAAATATTATTACCTGAGGATGGGTTTAAAAGACCTGGGTGATAGAGGGGTTGCTGCATCAGGGCTTGTTGTTGTCTTATCCTCTGTTGCTGTTGCATCATCTTTTGATGATGATGATGATGGATAGATAGATATAGTGAGTGTATGTAGAGATAGAAAAGCTAGGGTTTTGTTTAACCAGGGGAAAGTGAAGAAAAAAAAAGGAAAAAAGAAAAGAAAAAAAATGAAAAAGAAAAAGAAAAGAAAAGACTGGAAACAAAAAGGAGAGGGAGGTGAGTATTTAAAGAGAGAGAGAGAGATGGTGTTATCATGTTTTGTCAGATCTTTAATATGCATATGTGTTTCATGGGTTGATGTTTACCATTGCATCTCCACCGTTGGATGTTTTGTAACAATTGTTTATGTTTATATAATTTATTATCTTTTGGAAAAGAGAAAATTGTTCGAATAGTCCCTGTGGTTTGCCCAAATTTCACCTATAGTCCCTAAGTTTTTAAAATTACAGGCTTAGTCTCGAAACAGTGAATTTTTTGCACTCGGATAGTCCCTGGAGCTAACTGAGGTTAAATAATCCAGTTAAGTGAGTGTAAAATTACTAAACTACCCTTACTTTAATAAAAAAATAATACCTATTAATGTGGGTCCCACACTTCATCTTCCCCACTTCATCTTCTTCACCTCATCACCTCCACAAACCACCACCACCCATCTCCACCCTCCACCACTTAATCCCACCACCACCACCACCACCACTTGATTTCGACGTTATATAACCTTCAAAAAAAAAAAAAAACCAAAATCAAAACCTATCACTAATATTATTATTCAGATCAAAATGGCTTAACAAAACCTCTACCCAAAAATCATCCAATCAAACCCAAACACATCATCTTACCCAACACCTTCAGCTCCATCTCTATACCCATCTTTAGATTACACAGATCTACACGAAGACCTCTTCATCAACACTTAACAATCTCCCGATCCACACACAGTCACATCTGTTCAATCATTTGAACAAATAATAGTCCAAATACCCAACTCAATCAGCCACTTAATCGACAAACAACAGAGCATCGAAGCCCGACGTAGGCCACCACTCGACGGCGGAGCACCACCGCCAAGGAAGAGGAGAAGCCCGACGGTTCAGATTCATACCATTTCCGATCGGGTCTAAACAAAACCCTTCGTTTGTTCGTGTCTCTTGCAGGGACAGAAGGTGGGTTATCGGATGGATTCATGGATCGACGGAAGTAACTGATGACAGTCACCATAACCGGTGACTGTCTTAACCTCGAATAACAGCAGAAGGGAGAACAGTTGGGTTATTGATTACGATGATGATTACTGGTTCGATGATTAAGAGGAGGAGGAGGTTAACGGTTATGTTATTAGGATGGGAGAGAGAGAGAGAGAGAGAGAGAGAGAGAGAGATGTCACCGGAGGGGGAGAGGAAGGCGGCGTCAGTTCCGGTCACTGCTCTGTTCACACACACTGAGAAGAAGGAGAGGTCTTTTTATAGGTGAACTAATATAGAGGATGTTTGGATGCAGGTATAACAGTAGTAGTTTGTGGAGGTGATGGGTGGAGAAGATGAAGTGGGTGGTGGTGGTGATAGGATGGGGAAGATGAAGTTGGTGGTGGTGGTGTAGGGATTAAGGGTTTTTTTTTATATATTTAATTATAAAACGTGGGGCCCACTAGTGTTATATTTTATTTGTTTTATAGAAAGGGTAGTTTAGTAATTTTACACTCACTTAACTGGATTATTTAACCTCAGTTAGCTCCAGGGACTATCCGAGTGCAAAAAAATCACTGTTTCGGGACTAAGCCTGTAATTTTGAAAACTTAGGGACTATAGGTGAAATTTGGGCAAACCACAGGGACTATTCGAGCAATTTTCTCTTTGGAAAAATTACAGAAATCGTCCTTTGTGTTTGCATCGTGTTTCAATAATTGTTCTTTAACTTCAAAATTGACAAGCATCGTCCTTTATGTTTTAAAATCTTGCAGTTCTCGTCCTTTAGACCTAACTTGGTTAGTTTTTATTGTTAAGTTTGGTAATGTGGACCCACATGAGAGTAAAATGACAGTTTTGTCCTCGTCTCTATCATCTTTATCACCACCAACAACTCTTCTCTTTCTCTATTGCAACTCCCCCTCTCTACCTTTTCTCCACCACCAGCATCAGCATCTGACTACCACCGGCCCAACCTCCGGCAACGACGAGCACCACCACCATATTCGCAACAACCACCAAAACCAGCACCAAAAAACCACCGCTGACACCAAACGAACCACCATCATGACCGACATCATCACGACTGTTTGTACCAAACCACCACGACTGACAGCAACAGGAAACCACCGGCGACGCCAAGTGAACCACCATCACCACTGAAACCCACAACTACTACAAACACCCAAACCCATTTCAAGGTCTGAATCAAACCTATACCATCCTTCAACAACCGTCATTTAATCCCTAACACCGAAAGCATTAATCGAAACCAATATTAACAACTTCACAAACACAATCAGCTTCAGGTGCTACCCCCTGATTCACCTCCTTTCGATGTTTCTCAATTTTTAGGGTTCAGGTTTTGTCACATATCGTATTTTGATTTTCATAGGTTAATTTTGTTTTGTGTCAAAGATCGTTTATTAAGGTTGGGGTGGTGGTCGGATGGTGGTGGTGGAAAAAAGGCAGGGAGAGAGGGACGATGGGTATCGATGTTTTTGGGTGAAGATTGTGGTTGGGTTTTGGGATTTTTTGGATTTGAGGGTTTCTTGAGTGAAGATCGTGGCTGCAGGTCAAAGATGGGGCTGTGGTGGTTGCCGAAGGTTGGGTGGTGGTGGTTATCGGAGGTTGGGTGGTGGTTGGGTGGTGGTGGTTATCGAAGGTTGGGTGGTGGCTGGTGGTGTAAGATGGGGCTGTGGTGGTTGCCGAAGGTTAATGGTTTTTGTTTTTATAAAATATTTTAATTTTAGAAAATTCTTATTGTTTTATATATTTAATATTTGATTAATGGGTGAAAAAACCAATTTACCCTTATGTGGGGTCCAATCTAGTCAGAATTAACCATGAAAACTAACTGGGTTAGTGCTAAAGGACGAAAGCTACAAGATTTTACAACATAAAGGATGATTCTCGTCAATTTTGAAGTTAAAGGACATCCACTGAAAAACGATGCAAACATAAAGGACGATTTCTGTAATTTTTCCTTATCTTTTTGACATTAAAACATTACTAGTGGGTTTACCCGCACGTTGCAGCGGGATTTACAAATGGGTTGCAATACAACATTATAATACTTAGGTTTTTTTGCTGTTGAAAATAACAATTTGCATTAGACCATGTGTGGTTAAGGGAAATAGTTGTGAAAGGGCAAATTTAGCGCTCAATTCACACCAAACACCCCCCCCCCCCCCCTCTAGTAAATGAGACTCTAAAGGGGCAAAAAAAAGTGACAGGTTTGGTATATCTTAATATATTAAAATTGAATTAAAAAAAAACCTTGCAAATTGACGTGGAAAAAAATGATTGGAGGGTGGAGTGCCCCTTGCCCCGCGAAATTTTCCGTGCCTGCCCCTGAGCCCCATTCACTAGGAGGGGGGGTTTGTTTGGGTGTGAATTGGGCGTGAAAATGCCCTTTCACGCTCATTTCCCTTAACCCCACTACACATGGTCTTAATAGTGGTTGGTGAAGTAAAATTGTATTACACAAGGTTTTAGACTCTTAGTGGTTAAATTACAAGATTAAGTTTTTAAAACATAACTTTAAAACTTTGCAATTTGACTCATTTTGGCTTATTGGTGTCGACATATATCAGGTGGATGAAAGATTGTTTGTGAGCCAAGTTTAACTTGGGCTCGAACTCAGAGATACATTAGCCAGTGCGGCTCAAAATAATTCTACTCTGCTAGCATTTGAGTTTAGTTGAGACAACAAGTGTGCCCATGTTCAACTCAAATTTATAAAAGCCTATCTGACTCAAGCTGATTTCAAGCAAGTCTTTTAAACTAATTTTGAATGAGTTATGAGCAAAAGTTATTTAAATAATCATAATTGGATGAATGTGTCTATTCTCATACTATGGCATGAAATGTGTTTGACAGAAGACTAGGCTAACGAGTAGACAATATGTGAGTACCAATGGGTCGACTTAGTTTTGTGAATTGTGATCACCAATTAACAATCATACTTCAAGTACACAATGTCACTCAAATGTCACATACATATATAACACATAAAAGTTTTACACGTCTTGTTACCCAACATATAGATCCACCCGTCCTACAAATTACATAATCACGTATCTTTTCGTGTACACAAAAAGAATAACAATATACCATACATATCACATGTAGAAAATTCATTACAAAACATCTTTCTAATCCAGAAAGACGTAAAAACATATTAGACATCCTACAATTAAACCTGCCATCCGTACAAATTAAAACACCATCCTAAATATATTTATAATCAAATATGCTTCATCGATTAATGAGAATCTGCACCTAGTCCCAACCATGTCTTGTTGTCATCTTGCTTTGGAACATCCTTAGCTTGGTATGGCGATCGAGCCGTGATCCTGTCATAATTTAATAAATTCGTTAAAATCTTTTTCTATTTTTAACGGCCAACAAACATTTCTGTCCGACTACCCAGGGGAGTCCCCACACTATGGACAGACCCCCACGACCAACCCAATGGAGGGCCCATACGTACCTCAGGCGGCTGGCGTAGTCAGGCCCGCCCATGCAGTTCCCGAAAACCGGGGAAAACCCAACCCCTCACCCGCCCGTCGGCACAACGGTGAAGAATTGGTAAAACTCGGACGAGATCAGGACTTGAACTCGTGACCATAGGCCAGGAGTCATCCATCATTTCTCATTATGTCCCTCGTGGGAATTGAACCCAGGACCCCCAAGAGGGATCCCCATTCCCCGGTCCATTCACCAACTAAGCTACCCGTGACAAACCAAACGAGTACCAAATCGATCAATGCGATTAATTACGGAATTACCTATCGTTCCTCTTCTTTAAGAAGCTAGCAATGGAATTTCTTCTCGCAATCGGAAGCCCTGAAACAAACACGCAAAAATACCATCAATTTTTTCGGTTTTTAATCAAGAATAATTTCGTATCAGGTGCGGAATTTTGCCAAAAAATCCCCACTCTCCATCTTAGGTCTCTTCATTTGTAGGTCTTAAATTTTGCCAAAAAATCCACAAGTTGCTTGAGATTTCCTCCGTATTCTTCAATATCATCGATCCCATAGTTCTGAAAGGGTGCGGTGAAGGACCATAATCCCACAAAAGGTCAGCAGCTTGTCCATGGTCAAGGCATAGTAACCAAACTGTTGGACAGGAAGAAAATGGTGTTAAGATACTTTGAATTTACATCATTCAACAACTTTCCCAAGTTTTCGGCTCGTGGTTTCTCGAGTAAACACAATTTGTAAAAATTGTAACAAAAGCAACGGTTCTATCTTTGTCGGCCATGGCTAGAAAGAAGATGGAAGTAGGGGGTGAAAGAAAAAGAAACACAAATCGACACTAGGTGGCGAAGGCCGGTGATCGTGGTCAGCGGCAATCTTCGAAAGAGAGACCACTAAACAGTGGATTGTGTTTCAAGGATAACGAGCAGTAGGAAAAAGGAATTGAAGGCCCGAACCAATTTATTGACGATTGTTATCGAAGGAAACCAATGAGCGAACGTGAGTGGGCTGTTGAAGATTAAGAGTAAGAATAATATAAATCTCACTTGGGGTCTAAATAAGACTAAAAAAAATAAAGAGTAAGAAAAAATAAATCTCAAAACAAAGATAGAAGGAGAATAGAGAGAACTGATGTGGTGGATTAATGAACCAAGACCGTTAATTGATTCGAATATGAAATAGGAAGATAATATAATGAATATTATTCAAGAAAATTGAATGGGGTAATGAAAACACAGAGGGTGAGAGAGTTGGTTTTGAAAGAATACAAAAAGGACTAATATAAACTTGAAGATGGTTTGATAAATTTGAATGGTATGGAATGGATAAAATCTCAAGCAAACCCTTGTATAAAAAGATAATAAAACCAAATCTGTTTTGATGATGTCAGGCAATGCAAATACACATACCAAGATTGAAATCGACTTGAGGCCGGTGATCGTAGATTTGTGGCTGGAATACCGGATGGACTACAGTACCGAGAGTGGGACTTTATTTAGAAGGATAAATAAAAAGAAAATAAACAAGAGATGAACAAAAATACGAACGATGGCCGGACAGGGCGGCGGCGGTAGTGGCGGCACGCCGCCCTGTCTATGATTTTTCACAAGTTGTGAAGGCTAGGGTTTGGTTATTTGTGTGTGACGCAACAGAAACGGTAGAGAGCCTAGGCTGGCTCTGATACCATGTAAGATAATTGAATACTGAATTAATCATTACTGAATAATGGATTACAATATATAGATAATGCAATTCAAACCCTAGATACCTAAATGGGCTCGTGGGCTCATAATAATAAACCTAATATTCAATAAGTACCAATAGGTCTACTCGGTTTTCTGAATTGTGATTATCAATTAACAATCATAGTTGAACAAGCACACAATGTCACTCAAATGTCACATACATATATAACACATAAAAGTTTTACACGTCTTGTTACCCAACATATAGATCCACCCGTCCTACAAATTACTTAATCACGTATCTTTTCGTGTACACAAAAAGAATAACAATATACCATACATATCACATGTAGAAAATTCATTACAAAACATCTTTCTAATCCAGAAAGACGTAAAAACATATTAGACATCCTACAATTAAACCTGCCATCCGTACAAATTAAAACACCATCCTAAATATATATATAATCAAATATGCTTCATCGATCAATGAGATTCTGCACCTAGTCCCAACCATGTCTTGTTGTCATCTTGCTTTGGAACATCCTTAGCTTGGTATGGCGATCGAGCCGTGATCCTGTCATAATTTAATAAATTCGTTAAAATCTTTTTCTATTTTTAACGGCCAACAAACATTTCTGTCCGACTACCCAGGGGAGTCCCCACACTATGGACAGACCCTCACGACCAACCCAATGGAGGGCCCATACGTACCTCGGGCGGCTGGCGTAGTCAGACCCGCCCATGCAGTTCCCGGAAACCGGGGAAAACCCAACCCCTCACCCGCCCGTCGGCACGACAGTGAAGAATTGGTAAAACTCGGGCGAGATCAGGACTCGAACTCGTGACCATAGGCCAGGAGTCATCCATCATTTCTCATTATGTCCCTCGTGGGAATCGAACCCAGGACCCCCAAGAGGGATCCCCATTCCCCGGTCCATTCACCAACTGAGTTACCCGTTACAAACCAAACGAGTACCAAATCGATCAATGCGATTAATTATGGAATTACCTATCGTTCCTCTTCTTTAAGAAGCTAGCAATGGAATTTCTTCTCGCAATCGGAAGCCCTGAAACAAACACACAAAAATACCATCAATTTTTTTAGTTTTTAACCAAGAATAATTTGGTATCAGGTGCGGAACCAGACGGGGTCAAGAGGGTATACTGACCCTCATCACTAGAGTTTGTTGGATTTTAAAAAAATAAAAAACTAAGTCTTATAATGACCCTGACTAAAAAGTTCTGGTTCCGCAACTGTTTCCTACCAATTTAAAACATAGATATTCTTAATTACCAGATCCTGAAACAACAATATTCTTGGAAGGTTCATCCGGTTTCCGGGCAGCCCCTTGCTCAACCAATTTAAAGATTTCCTTAACCTTCTCTGGAGCCAAATCATCTAACACAACAACCTGACCGTTGTAGAATATAGTCATAGTTCTCGACTGATCATGCTGCTTATGCACAGCAGCTTGTTTATCGACTGTGGCACGTTGAGTTTCGACCATAGGGAACAGATTCATGGTAGCATCTGCTGGTCCTCTCCTACCTGATCAGATCAAACCCATCAAAATAATATTCTGTCAGCATAAACGGACAACAAACTTTTATGATAATAAAAACGTACCAAGGGTTAGATCAGGGAAAGTGTGGTTTTCCTTCAAGTATTGAGAGAAAAGGTTACAAGTGCGGGAAAAACTGGACTTCTCCGGTGGCCGGACCGGCAGGTTTTGGCCGGAAAAGCTACAGGAGTCCTCAATTTCCGGTGAAGAAGACATGGATGATATGGAGGAAAAGATAATATTGAAATGTATTATTATTAAAGGGTATGTGGATTGGGAAGACATATATAGAAAAGCATAACTTGACAATTTGGCAACTTACAGGAACCTACCATGTCCCCCTTTATTATTAAAATCTATTTACTATTTATTATTATTTATCACGTGATCTTAATAGTCGACCTCTTTTTTGTACTGATATTGATTTATTTGAAATGGAGTAAATTATACGGATGAATGGTCTTGCAGGTTGGTATCAAGACTATGGGGTGTGGATGTGGCACCCCCTCCAGCGGAACACCGCGCCCCTTTTCTAATTTCGGTGAGCAAATGGATATATCACTGTCTGCCTCGAGCTCAATTTAATATATTATATAGTAAAGTGTGGTAAAAAGTGGAGGGAACGTGGAAGGGGAACACCACCCCGTTGATGGGGGAAGAAATGGGGGAAGGTGATGTGGCATCGGTGAGCCCAATAACACACCCTTAGCCTAATATTCAAAACAGACCAAATTATACAGACGGATGGTTTAAAAAGTTAATAGGTTTAATTTTGTGTGTTAAACTCGTGTAAATTTATTAGGGGTGTTAATCGTGTTAGGTTAACGGATTGAAGGCTTGCAGGTTGAAATGTGCAATCCGAACCGGCCCATATTATTCGTGTCAAAGATTTTAACTCTGACTTATACATACATAAATTTGGGCCATCCCGAACTTGACCTGTTTAATCGATTTTTTTGGATGAGGTCATACATGTTGACGAGTTATAAGTGGGTTGTTTGGTTGTAAACGGGTTATTGGTGTCATTCTTAGTGGTGAGCATAGGTAGGACTAAGTAAATAATATGGTGTGACAAACCTAATATTATTATGGTTAACCATGTAATCGGACTCATGAAACGAGTATAAGTAGGACAAAGTAAATAATATGGTGTGACAAACCTAATATTATGATGGTTAACCATGTAATCAGACTCATGAAGCGAGTATAAGTAGGAAAAAGTAAATAATATGGTGTGACAAACCTAATATTATGATGGTTAACCATGTAACCGGTAAAACGGTAAAAAACAAAAATACGAAGTTTTTATTTTAAATACTCAAATGGGTTAACGAGTCAACCCCTTTTATACGGGTCAACTCTAACCCGGCTTGTTTTTATGCGGTTAATCCAAACCCAAATCATTTTCCAAACAGGTTGTGTCAGTCAACTCAAAACCTAGTTTTATTCGTGATAGGTCCGGATCGGGTTGTGGGTTGTCTCAACAATTACCGTCCCCTAAAATTTCGGGTTTTGGGTTGTCTCGGTAAAGTTACCTTTTTGCTCTTTAAAAAAATCATAGGTTTATAGCTAAAAGTAAACATGTTAACATTTTGAACCATACATCATACATGTAAAAGAAAAAGCTGAGTTGAGATTTATTTTTCGACTTTTAAACCGCATAGACGTAAATATAATTTGAGTATAACTACATAAACTATTCGTGTAATTTAGTGTTAAAAATATCTTATTTTGATTACTATTACAGTCAAATGGTTTTTCTTAAAATATATGATTTACGGTATTAAAACTATATTAAATAAATAAATACTAAAAAAAAATATCTTATGAATGATATATGATTTGTTTGTGGACCTTGCTAATCACACTCCCCAAAAAAATTATTTTGACCCTCTCAAAGCACTAAGCTTTGGCCAAAACTCGGCGTTTAGGGCTCACGGGTGACATCATTGTCACACTAGTCAAAGCTTTATCAGACTTTAAGTCACATCACTGAAACATCGTACTTCAAAGCGTCGAGCTTTGGCCAAAGCTCAGTGCTTTCAAGTACGAGGTTGACTGATTGGTCAATCAGTCTGACAAAGGCTGAAAAAGTGAACCCTAAGCGCTGAGCTTTGGCCAAAGCTCAGCGCTTTGAAATGATCAGATTGCTTTTTAAACCTCATCTCATACGTTCACAACTACACTCACTACGAATATTATACAAGATGTCGCATTACGACTATATTTTCGGTGATTCTGATTCTTACAACGTGTCGGTTCCTGTCACACCACGCCAATGGCGGAAACACGTGGCGCAACGCTCGGAAGCATATCAAAGTCAAGATTAACACAAACTATATTTAATTAGAAAAGATCAATTTATTAAGATGTCGAAAAAGAGTACCTTGTTTCAAACACCAAAAAAACCCCACCAAAAAAAATCCTACAAAAAACAACCAAAACCCCACAAAAAAAATCCTACAAAAAACAACCAAAACCCCACCCAAAACACCCAAATAAAACCCAACCCAACACCCTATAACACCAATCCCAAGACCCCATCAGCTTTTGGGCTTTAAAGCACTGAGCTTTGCTCAAAGCTCAGCGCTTAACACCAATCCCAAAGCCCCCACCTGATGCCACCTGATGCTGTCAGCTTTTGTGCTTCAAAGCATTGAGCTTTGCCCAAAGCTCAGCGCTTTGAAGGCTGCTAGTGGGTTTAGATAGACAAGGTGGGGGTGCCAATAGATAGAGCCTTTGTTTAAGGGTCAAAAATGGAGAGCATCTACACTCTACACTATATAATAAAAGAAAACACATGAGGGACACATGACACTCCCTCATGAATTCTCTCATTTTATTATTTAATACAATAAATTCAAATTTAAATATAATAATTGATTTGCAAAAGCATATTATAAATTTATTAAATTGAATTTTATTAATTTTATTAATAATCATAGTTGTAACTGAAATCATTAATAAAATAAAACACATGATTCTTTTTACAATATTTGATCTATTATTCTTAGTTTAAAATTAAGTTTGTTACAATATTTGACAAATGATTATTAAGTTTTTTTATTATTTTAGTCATTGTTTAGATGTTAAACTATGCTCAACAAATACATATTAATTTTAATACTTAAAATTCAAAAGTCAAATAAACAAATTAAGAAAAAAAAACAATGCAATTAGTCAAACTTTTTTGTGAGACTTTCATGTTGTTCAAAACAAATAAATAAAATATATTCTATGTTTTTTGTAAATCAATTAATATAATTATATTATAATTCAAAATTAGAAATAAATTATTAGACATAATTTGAAATTTTTTATGAACTAACAAAAGTAATCTTTATTAAAAATTATTTATTTTTTTAAGATAGCGTATTTATGTGTTATTAAATTTAAATCGTGTACCTTAAAAACGTGTTTTTAATATGTGGTCTTTCACTCTAAGTTTAAAACTATATTTCTTACAATATTCTGAACAAACAAATTAAAAACAATCAATTCACATTAATTAAATATTTGATTTAATACAAAACTAAATATGTTTGGCTATTTTCGTATTATAATACCTTCATATATAAAATATATTTTATATATGAAAAATCATTATTTGAAATCTTCATTGACTTTGTTTTTTCAAGTTATTTCAATAGATAAATGCAATATCTAAACAGTCTTTTCATTACTAATTCGTTTCAATCTTTATTTCCATGCTATTAATTCACACATTTTTTTATAATACAGTAAAAATGAACCAATAAATGTCATTATGTTTAAGAACCCTGATGTTAAAAAAATGATTATACACTTAAGGTTAGAAATACTTTGACTTTGGAATAAACTTGATGTCAAATTCCAAAATGAGCAATACTCGATTGGGATGGTTTAACGGATGAGAAGATACTTTTTAAATTAATTTCATTTTTTATAACCTAGCCTAAACAGATTTATCTTTATTACTTTTTGATTTTTTTTGTTTTGTTGTACCTGCAGTCTTATAAGGTAATAGCCAAGGTATGGAAGATATATTTTGGAATGTTTGAAAAAAGTTTTATGTGAATAAAAATGTTTTTTTACAATAAATTATTTAGGGGCTGATGAATATTTAATATGTTTTGGTTGTAAAGGCAACTTTTTTTATTTTAAATAAAATATGTAATCTAATTTTTCTTAATTATATTTTAAATTTATATATAATATATAATTTAAATTGTTCAACCCGTGTATCACACGGGTACATAACCTAGTTAAATATATATGGTAACCATTGGGGTTGGTGGTCCAATGGCAAGACAAAGCCTTTTAATACACTATAAGTGTGAGGTCTTGAGTTCAAGTCTCACAAGGAGCAAGAAATTCGTCTTTAAAAAAATCTATATATATATATATATATATATATGCAAAGCTAATAATCCTACATGTTATAATATTATGCAATCTCTCCTTTGAGAGATGCCACATAAGATGTGACGTGGCAACTCTAGACCAATTAAAAAAAAGAATAAATATGGTTTAAATATGGTTTAACCTAATCTATTAAATACCTAATCTACTAAATGTAAATATTAAACCTTTATTATTTTCTCTCTCATGTTTCCTCCTATAACTTTTAAACGTTAATATCTTTTATATACGAGATTTTTTAAAGAAAAAAATTACATCAAATTAACGAGCGTTTTATTATCTTTCCAACGAGTACCATAATGCTATATAAAACGGAGAAAAAAAACGACTATTTTTTGTAACCTGACAGGTATTGTGTCAGGTTTGGGATTAGTTTACAAAAAAATTGTGGGTTTGGGTCGGACTTGGGATTAGGTGATACCCGACCCACTTACCCGAAACCACATACCCAAATACCTGAATTATATACCCAATCATATACCCATGAATTTTTTAACGCATCACATAACCCTTAGACTAATGTGTTCGATATTTCAATAAATAACTTTTTTCCTTATTTTATGTTAGTTCTTTTTAGAATGATCGATTACAAACTTCCGAATTCATTTGACATTATATAATATTTTGTAATGGCACTAGATTTATACCCCGACGCAGAGATTTGTTTTTTTTTTTTTTATATTAGAATATGATAACTTATGGTAGAGATTTATTTATAATAATAATAATAATAATAATATTCATTAATCATATATTGGCAAGTCATTAATTATATTGTCATATTACATATTTTATTATGTGATATTAGATATTTCAACCCAGGACGGATAGAGAAGCATAAAAAAAGGGATAAAAGAATCAATGTGGTAGACTAGGGAAGGTTGAAAATTGCCGTCCACCATGCACATGGGCCCAAATGTCCAAAACACGTTCCTAATTACAGACAAATATCTAATAATAAACAATATGGTGCCCTAACACATGCTTTACACACTACTATACTATTATACTTCAAACAATGTTCAAGGTAACTGAGCTTAGACGTGCGGAAACATTAAGACAGTGTTTTATACTTTTTCTTAATCGTTATAGATAGTAGTTTGTTTGTCAGTGGTATATTTGTCATTCTATTTCTATTTAACTGAAAAACTTAACGTCTATCTATTGTTTGTCAGTGGTATATTTGTGTAATTTTTAAAACCTAAGGACCAACGTTGCAATCCGTACAAACCACAACAGTGTAGTTAACTCTAAAATACCCACCAAACTATCGGTTGTAAAAGATAAGAATAAATCATTTTATTATGGGGTATTGGATTTAAATAATCCAAAGTTTAAGCTATTGGCCAGTAATAATCCGAACTTAACGTTCGACCAGGATAATCCCAAATGAACATGTGGGTGTCAAAAATAAAACTCCGTTAACTCTGAACTAACTGAGTTAGTTCAAGATGACGTGGCTGTTGTGGTGGCATGCTGACGTGGACCAGATGCTGACGTGCCAAAATTTAAAATTTAAAATTTAAAATTTAAAATTTTAACTTTAAAATCTAAAAGAAGTGAATGGGGTTAGGTTAGGTTAGTTGTTGACTTATCTAAAGACTAAGTAAACGTGAAACTTATATTAAATAGTTTTTCTAAAGATATTAGTTACACCTTTTTCCTAATTATTGCCATCAATACACCTTTTTTTCCTGTATTAAGGGCACATGTTTACGTATTTGTTGGCTTTTTGAAAGTCTAGTTATGTTAATGTATTATATTTTTCATTCTCCCTTTTGTTTATGTTTATCCAAAAGGACTTGTTTTAAGTCTCTCTGTTGTATTCCTGTTTCAATTTCTAAGGGTGCGTTTGGTTCACATGAATTGAATGGAATTCAATGGAATTGGAATTTGAATTCCAACTCTTGAGGTGTTTGGTTCATTGAATTTGTTGGAATTGGAATTTCAATTCCAATCTTATGTGTTTGGTTGACAAAGGAATTGGAATTGGAATTTGGTATGAATTCCTTCAAATTCCTTTACCTAAGGGAATTCAAAATCCTTCCAATATTAGAAGGAATTCAAGTCAATTTATTGGAATCTTCGAACGGTTGACATCATTTTGACCCGAACCGATTCGAACCGTACCATTTCAACGCGAACCGCTTAGATACGAACCAATTCGGACCGTACCAGTTTCGACCGGTACCGTTTCGACCCGAACCGTTTCGTACTATACTAGTTTCGACCGGTACCGTTTCGTACTGTACCAGTTTCGACCGGTACCGTTTCGACCCGAACCGTTTCGTATTGTACCAGTTTCGACCGGTACCATCTCGGACCGTACCAGTTTCGACCGATACCATTTTGGACCGAACCGTTTCGGACCAGTTTCGACCGATAGCGTTTCGACCTGTACCGTTTCGCCCGTAACGTATCGGACCGAACTGTTTTGGACCGTAACAGTTTCGGCCTGTACCGTTTCGGACCGAACCGTTTCGGACCAGTTTCGACCGATACCGTTTCGACCGGTATCATTTCGACCTGTACCGTTTCGCCCGTAACGTTTCGGACCGTACCAGTTTTGACCGGTACCATTTCGGACCGAACCGTTTCGGACCGTACCAGTTTCGACCGGTACCGTTTCGGACCAGTTTTGACCGGTACCGTTTCGGACCAGTTTCGACCGGTATCGTTTCGACATGTACCGTTTCGGACCGTACCAGTTTTGACCGGTACCGTTTTGCCCGGTGCCGTTTCGCCCCGTACCAGTTTCGACCGTACCGTTTTCGACCCGAACCGGTACGGGTCGAAACGGTGCACGTCGAAACGGTACAGGTCGAAACTAGTACGGGGCGAAATGGTACCGGGCAAAACGGTACCGGTCAAAACTGGTACGGTCCGAAACGGTACATGTCGAAACGATACCGGTCGAAACTGGTCCGAAACGATAGAGGTATCAACAGTTCGGGTCAAAACGGTACTGGTCGAAACGGTACGGGCCGGTGCTGGTCGAAACGGTATGGGTCGGTACAGGGCGAAACGGTTCGGGCCGGTACGGGTCACAACGATGCGGGTCGTGGGGGCAAGGGTGATAGATTCCAATTTATAACCAACCAAACACAATAATATAGGATTTGAGAATCCAATTCCAACAATTTCCAATTCCTTTTGAAATATTTGAATTCCAAATCCAATTCATTCCAATTCCAATTCCTTCACAAATTCAAATTCCAAACAATTCCGCGAACCAAACGCACCCTAAGAGTCTGTTTTGCGAAAATGAAATCAGAATTCTATTTCTCATTGTATTTGGTTCGCAAAATGTGTTAGTACTAAAAACCCCAACCCACTTGGTATGGGCCCAAGCTGGTACGGGTTGTAAAGCGATACATTTTTTTACCTTGAGTTCATACTGGTTCAAGTTGAGAATCGGTTTTAATGTTGAAAATCTCAACCCGCTCACACCGATTTTGATCGTTTCAAACCCTGTTGGGCCAAAACCTGTCAGGGTGAAACTGGTTTGACAAATAAAAATCACAAACCTGTACTAAACCTTCGTATCGGGGTCACGCCCAAATCGGTTTGGCACAAACCAGTTTATTGGCACTGTCGAATCTATTCTAGGAAAACATGTTATATTATCTTCCATCCTTTATCACTTTTACTCTCACTTCTAACAAGTAACTATCTTCATGTCGCAACATGGTCACAAGTAGAATTCTCGTCTCACAATGGCGAGACTATTGGTTTGATACTTTTGCAAAGTATGTATCGTCGTTCTAGCTAGACGTTGGAGGCCGTATATGCTCAATCACTAGTCTGAATCCCTGTGTAACGGATTCTTGTAACACTACCAACTAAAACCTCAAATTCAATCATTACGAGGGTGTTTGGGATTGCTTATTTAACTTCAAAAGTGGGTTTTTTTTTAAAAAAAAAAAAATTGATTAGATTAGTTTTTATAGTTGGAAAAACCAATATGTCAATAAGTTGTTTTTCAAAAAGTGTTTGGCTGCGCTTATTCATGTAAAATGACCAAAAAGAACATTTTTATATATTTAAAACTATTCACTACTTTTACATATAATATTATATACTTAACAATTTTTTAGACGATGAATATAAGTTAAAAAAATTAATAATTATTTTATAAAATAATAAAACAAATAATTTTTTTCACTTTAGAAACCATTCCAACTAGAACTTGATGAAATAACAAGCATGTCATAACACTATTCATGGATGTTTGAAAACTAATATATATATGATATTTACAAAATATATAATATAAGTTTATTTTACAAATTTATTAATTTCTTGATTACACCATAGTAATATGGGTTAGGATCAAATACACAGTGAAAGAAAAATATGAAGTTGTAGGAAGGGTATCAAACGGACTCCGATTGAACTCATTCAAGGGGCATTGGAATCGTCTTATCGAAGCCTACGACGTTAGTTTTTAGGTCTTCGTTTTTTGGAGTTTTAGCTTGTAGTTTTTAGAATATGTGTTATATCATTGTGTCTTTTTATTATTTTCATCATTGTGTCATTTTTTCAATTCATTGTGTCTTTCTTTAGCATTGTGTTATATTTTTTAGCACTGTGTTATATTTTGTGGCTTATTGTGTCATATTTCATGATCTAGTGTGTTTTTTGTATCCTTCTTACCATTCTCATTTTTTTAGCCTGTGTAGAATAACTCAACCCATACTAATATTACGTTCATACAAATTGTAAATAATCCACAAACCCAAAAGCTATTTGCTATAGGAAAAAATAGGGGTAGATTAGTAATTTTATATTCAAAAGCTAAAAGATATTTATAATTTAAAAAATAAATCATATTTTTGGGGCTTTTGAAAAACAATTTTTAACCCTTTTTCAAAAAGACAAATAAATAACACTTCTTTAATTTATTAGTTTTTTTTAAAAAGTCAATAAGTCATTTACTCAATCCCAAATATTATTTCATATTTTTTTTTATCAAATTTGTTTTTTTTTTTAAATAAAACATGGGTTATAAACTACTTATAATCAAACATTCAATATACTCAATACATGTGTTAATAATAAGTCACGGAAACACATATGATTTATAAGGTTGTTCGTATTCTCTTGCTATAGGATTGAAAGTTGAAACAATAATTTTTAATTGTTTGTTGCGTTTAACATACATTAATGGAAATAGAGCGATACGCAAACAAAAGTATATGATACGGTAATGCATATAGCATAAAACATGTGCATTTATAAGAGCAAAAGGGTTATAAATACACATATCTTTTTAAGTGATTTTCACTTTATATTATATGACACTAAATGAAAAAGGAAAAAAGCACACTATGAACATGTATTTACAAATAAAACCAAAAGCAAGAACAACATTACATCAACAAACCATCTTCTATATCAAAATTCCTACAACAAAAAGATATTTGTACATAAAAAGAAAAAAAAAAATCTACAAGTGATCAGGTATCATAGTCTATATCTGAAGCACTTTCAGAAACAGATTTTTTCACAAGTGTTCCATGTTCGTCGTAAAGATCAAGATTCTCACATGGTTTTGGGAAGATACTCCCTATCACTCGTCCTGAAACATACGAGCACTGGAATATATGCTTCTTCTTGTACGTGGTCCCTACCGACATATTCTTAAACGTCACATTCCTCACAGGAATTTCTGCACTGCCATGTATTCTAACTGGCACGCGCACGCCTTCACCGCGAATAGAATTATAGCTTATGTCCCTGATCACAGGAAACGCCTTTGGGTCAAAACCTGAATCAGGGTGCTCGTTGTAATCGGTTTTGATGATTATTCCTACCCTTACGTTTTCAAATGTGAGATTACTGCATTTGATGTCTCGGATGTATGCACCTCTACCTGCAGCTGTCTTGATTCTAACACCACGTCTTGAGTTCCATACAAGAACGTTTTCAACTGTCACGTTTGATATCCCGCCAGACATTTCACTGCCGATTGATATTCCAGCACTGTTAAAGTTTACCAACCATGGTCTATGTTAGACTTTTATTTGCAACATGATTATCTACAAAGGTCATATTAAATTACTAATGTACCCTTTCTTCGGTCCTAACTTGGGACTTTTATTCCCATTTCCGAACCAGTGTTCACTTCTTCCTAAAAAGGGTCGTTCTCGTATAATTTATTAAATAATCAGAATTTGTTAAACATTAAATATCTGAATATTTGACTATTTAGGTGCAAAGCATTCAAATTTTCCTACAAACGGGAACAAAATTGACTACGTAAATTACTAACGTACCCTTTCTTCGGTCCTAACTTGAGACTTTTATTACCATTTCCCAATCAGTGTTCACTTCCTAAAAAAGGTCGTTCTCGCATAATTTATTAAATAATCAGAATTGGTTAAACATCAAATATCTGAATATTTGACTATTTACGTGTAAAACGTTCAAATTTTCCTACCAACCGCAACAAAATTGACTATGTAAGAGTAAAGTAAAATCTGTAAAATTACTCGTCTACCCCTTCTTTTGTCCTAATTTGAGTCTTATATACATTTTCATACTTGATTATTTTATCACTAATCATTTTTAAAACACACATCCAAACAACCCACTAGAGGAAAATGTTCTAGTCACTGCATATATAACGCAAGCACGATGACTTACAATTATTACAAGTTTAGAACATAAAAGATGAAACATATTGAATGGAAATCTCACCTGACCATAGAGCGAACTACAAGATTCCGGATAAGAATATTCTTTGATGGTCGACCATAAGCTATACCATATTGATCCCAACCACTTTTGATTGCAATGGCATCGTCACCACACTTATGTAGCTGTCTTCTATTACCATATCTTCGCACGAATCTGTTAAACAGTAAATGAAAGGAAACAGATAAGACCACTTGAACAGATGAACTTATTGCAAATGTGTGCAGCCATGTTCTGAACAAAAAGTTTTTACTTTTTAGCAGATTAACAAAAATACATGGAATTAAAAAAAAAAAAAAAAAACACGTACCAGGATCTATACCATCTGTATTAGGAGCCTTAAAAAGGGGAGCCAAAATTGTCATATTTTTTATGGTTACATTTTTACAATCATACGGATGAAGTGTCCAAAAAGGTGGATTTCTTAAAGTAATATTAGATATTACAATGTCACTTGAATACATGATCTGCACGAGCGGACCTCTTGTATAGTTAAGAAGCTTCTGGCGATACCGTTTCCACCATCTTAGACCCTGCCCATCAATAGTACCATTATTCCCTGTTGTCATGGTTGACAAACATATAATCAGTTTAACTATGAAACATTACACACATGGATTACATGTTCACACTCAAAACTGACATCTAAATAAATAAAAACATATAATAAGAATAATCAAAGGCGTTGACCTGTGATCACAACGTCTATGAGATTTTGACCATGAATTAAACTCCCGTATCGAGGTCCAGGACGCTCTCTACCATAGCCATAAGAAGGCAAAGGAGGCATTAGAGGCCAATACTTTTCCTCCTGTTAAAATAAAGTAAAGACTGTGAGCCACAAACATAATAAGCGATTGTGACAACTTAACATCAGATGTGCTAAAATGCTTCAAAGAACAGAGGACGTAACTTTGTATTGACTATAAGCCATGTGCCATTACAAACCTTTTCATCCAAAATACAAAACGTAAGCAAAAATAAAGATAAAAATCTGATGGAAATCGTACAAGATCTGAACCCCTACGGTAGCTGCAATTAATGTGATTGTGCATGAATTTATAGTTTCAGTGCTTCACAGAACCAACTAACATAAGCTTAAAATACAAATATTAACACGAGCAACCAATGGAACCAACCACAACTGTCACATTTTACTTAAATCACGCGGTTGCAATAATCACAAATCAAGGACTTGTCTTGTTAGAAAGAAACCTAAGATACAACAGTTTGTATAAAGAGTTATTTCAGGTCGTGTGGTCAAAGCCGCTCAGGCGAGACAGAACGCAGGAAAAGGGCCTCGTGGTAGTCCAGGCGCGATTCCGGCAAGATTCCAAATTCCGGCCAAAACCTCGAAATTCCGGAATCCAGACAAACTGGTCTAAAGCATCCAAAAATGTCACGTAATCAACCTGAAAAAACCTAAACTAGCCCTAAACAAGCCTAAAACATGTCTAAAGACCCTAAAAATCGCATTTTTCATACTATGTACCTAACTAGTCACATTTTAAGCTACTAGACTCTGCACAAGAGCTATGCACCTTGCGCGGTTGCGCCATTGCCAACATAAATTTTAAGAAGAAGTTCTCCACAAACACAATATTCTAATTCATGATTTGAGGCATCAATATTCTTCAGTGAGTGCAACAAAGTTTTATCAAAGCATAATGACTAAGATATCACTAAATCATAACTAATTATCAATTATCAAAGCATACTTTCTTGCTATTTAAGTTATCCCCAATTCATAACAACTCCAACAAACTAAACAACATTAAATTATTAAAAACCAATAACATAATAATAATAATAATAATAATAATAATAATAATAATAATAATAATAATAATAATAATAATAATAAGTTGATAACAAACTCACATCAACAGCAACAATAACAGCATGTTGATCAAGAAACAAAGTCAAACAGCTGGTCAAATTAAAGGGCGCAGTCAACCATCTTCCAGCAGGCACATTAAGCTGCCCACCTCCTTTATTCCCCAGCTTCGATATTACAAAAACACCCTTCTCAAAAGCCAACGTATTTACAGTAATGCCATCGCCAACGCCTCCAAAGTCAGTAATATTAAAGGAAATGGGGCGGAAACGAGGGACTGGGTGGGTAAAAAGGGGTTGGTGGGGAAGTGAAACGACGCCGTTGAGGGAATTGGTTTGGGAAGTGAAAAGAGAAGTGAGGACGAGGATACAGAGGAGGGTTAGTAGGGTTTTGTAAGAGGAGATGAGGGTTGGGATCCAACGGCGGAGATTTAATCTGGAGATTTGGATCATGGTAGTGTGGAATTGGGTTCATGAATGAGGGATGATGATGATGTGTTTGTTTCATCTTGGAATAACTACTCGGTACCGCTATCGGTACCGGTAGCCAATTTTTTTAAAATTTAGTATCGGTATTTTTATAATAAGCTCTGGTAAAGCACCGATCTCATCTATAAGACTATATGGTGTGCCCCCCATTCCCTCAACTGCCACATCAGCGCCATGTCATTTCCCCTATTTTCTCCCCCAAACTTTGGAAATGGTTTCCCCCAACTCCCCCATTCCCCCTTCCTTTTTTTATTCTTTTTCCTTTTTTTTAATTATATATTTTATATTTCATAATTATTTTTTTATAAAAAATGTATAAAAAACATATAATTTATTTTTTTTAAAACGGCAATATTTTAAAAAAATAAAAAATAAAACCGAAAAAAAAAAACTAAAGATAAATTTCATTAAATTAAAAAAAATTACATTAAATTAAAAAAAAATTACAACCTACAATGCATGGAAATTTAAAAAATAACAAGAAAATTACATAAAAAAACCATCTAAAGCATTTCTTTTCCAAGCCACTTGTTCGCGATCATGTTTCTCTTCGCCGCCCACCCCGCTCTTTCTTGCTCGGGAAGATCGTCGATATTTTTGTCCATCATCGCAAACTCCACCTTTTCTTGCTCGTACGCGAGCCGTGCCTTCTCCAACGCAAGCTTCTCCCGCTCTAGATCAAGTGCTTCTTCCTTCTCCTTCTTTCTTTCATTCCACCTTTCATTTTGCTCCGACTTAAACTCGTTAAAGTTTGAAATCAACGAATCTATTCTGTCAACCACACTTAATTTCGAAGCGGAGGCCTTTCCTTTTGAGCTCGATACGGCTTTTTTCGCGCGGTCCCTTCCAATTGGCCGCTCCAAATCGGGCGCGGGAGCATCATCTTCAAACTCGGGGTCATCGTTTATATTTATAGTACAACGAGCATCGGACCCCCCCGCACTATAACTTCCCGAGGTGCTCGTCTTTGTTCGTTTTGCTTGTGCCACTTCGTTTGGCACCACCCTCCATTTATCACATGCTCTCAAAATCTCATACGGCCTCATGTACGCCCACCCCCCACTAGCCTTTTTTTTGCAAAACATTCCAAGCGCATTCTTCAACACGTTCTCGTCGCTTTCACCGGTCTTTCTATTGTTCCAACATCTTTGATAAACGCCCGCAAATTCTCCACATTTTGCGTTCATCTCCCTAAACTTAGTACTAACGGCATGACCGGTTCGATAAGGCGTGCGTTGCATTAACTTGAAGAATTGTTCGCAAACCGAGTTCCAAAAGCTATCTTTGTTTCGATTCGTACCTACACGTGATAAATAATAAAAAAAAAATTAAAATCATCCATAAAACCCACGGCCAAAAAAATAAATAATAAACTTACTTCGTATCGGGTCGGTAGAAACGTTCACCCACGCTCGTGCTAAGGCCTCCAGCTCGTCTTGAGTCCATGGAACGCTATCCGCCTTAGTAGTGGCATGTTTCTTCCCCTTTGTGTCATTTTTAGATGTTGGTTGAGTTTCGGGGATAACGTCGTCATCGACGCCTAACGATATAAAGTCGTGTTCGGGTTGAGTTTCGGGTCTAGCGGGGACGGTTGGCATTTGGTTCGGGGGTGGCATTTGCATATGAAAGTGTTGTTGGTGATGCATTTGCATTTGCCATGGATTTTGTGGTTGACTAAAACCGCCAAATCCGAATGTGTTTGGGTCGAGCGGTGTAGCGGGGAAGGGAAAGTTTGGAGCTTGTGTCGAAGGAGTAGCGGGGTTGTTCGGGTAAAAGGGTTGTGGGGTTGAACGCCTTGGATCCATTGGTGATTTTTTATAAAATGTGGTGTTTTGGTTTATAAAAGTTGAGTAGTTGTGTGAATTTAGGTAAAAAATGAGGTAAAGTTTATATATATATATAGTAAATGTTTGAATTTTTTTTTTTTTTTTTTTTTTTACAACGGCTAACAATTAAATCAGTGGGCCCCCTTTTATCAACGTTCAAAAAATATCAACCAATCAGGTCCCTCGGTTCAAACGGGCAAATTCCCCCGTTTACCCCGAAAAAATTACGGGGGGGGGGGGGGGGGGGGGTGTTCCCGATCGGGGCTCCTGCCACCTCACCTCCCCGATTTCATTCCCTGATGGCACACCAAATAGTCTAAGTGGTGATATTATAATTATCCAAGCTCATATTATTAATCATGTTACTAGTTTTGAGGAATGTGACATTAGTTTTAAAGATATGTGTGTTTGAGGAAGCGATGATTTGGATATATTTCTATGTCAAGGAAAACGTAAAGATTTGATATTTTGAATAATCTCTTCAATCTTGACTGGTTTCATGGTAAATCCGATTTTCATACCTAGCTTTTCAAATAAAACAAAACGGTACGTTACATTACATGCCACTAAGACTATTCTATAAAAAATACAGTTCAAAGACCTGAAAGTGATGTCATATCACTGTAGACACCTAGCAAGACGTTTGATTTTCTCATTTGAGTTGGTTCTAGAATAATATTTTCAAAGTTTGTTGCTTTGAATCAACTAGTTTTATACCCGCCGCGCGTTGCCGCGGCGGGGACGACCGAAAGACCCATATTTTACCTATGGAACGCTACATCCTAGCTTCATTACACACGTTATAAAACGATGAAGTCGTTGACGTCGCTATGTTATACAACATATACAACAAAGCCCTAACCTGCCGTTTCCTACACCCAAGAATTATTCAAGAACATGTGCCATTTCCTACACCCAAGATTTATTCGACACCCAAGAGTTGTTCAAGAAGCCAAAAAAAATACAAATGCATTACTTTTTTGTTTCATTTATTTTATCCCTTAAAGTAAATATGTAATTTTTTTTGGTATCATTATGAATTATAATTACTGGAAAGTAGGTATTCCAAAAACCATGTGCCCTTCTCTCTCTCTAATTATAAAGTTTGCTTTTTATTTCAGTTCTACGCGTTGTTTGTTTATAAACCAGGGGCCCCTCTCTCTACCGCCAAACCACGACCACCACCATCACAGCCACACCACCGCTGAATGCCTCCTTTGCTCTCTAACCGTCATACCAATGTACCACCATCGAAATACCACCCCCACAACCAAGACACCACCGCCACATAACCACCACCTAACATCACCGGCAGCAACAGCCACTACCAAAAACACAACGCCGACATCACCACTAAACCGCGAAGGGTCGCGGTGGCGGCTGCAACTTGGCCGGAGTTCCTTGCAAACAGTTGCTGACACACAACCGGCTCCTGATCATGGTTCGCCGATGACTGTTGTCACCGGAAACCAATACGCTTTTGTTGAAATTTGGGTGATATTGTTGGTCAACTTTGACCTCGAATGGTTGGGGACTTGGGTCGCTTTTGCTGTTCTGCAACACCTCCCTCGTCTTCGTCATGGTCTGACTTCGGTGCAGCCCGACAAAGGAATCAAAAGAAAAGAGAGACATGCAGTCACGAAGTTTGCGTCGTCTTGATAAAAAACCCAGCTGACTAAGGAAGCGGTTTATCTCCGGCAACGGAGGTGGTGGGCCATGGGTCGTGGGTTGCCCAGACATAGAACCCATCTATTAATGGAGGAAGCTTTGGAGCTCCGATCAAAGTTCCGTCGACGCACAACCAAACAACCACATCCCCGCCAGTAACAGCCGACTTCCGGTAGTCGGTTAATGGAACCACAAACCGCCTGAAATCCTTACTCCAGCGGCAGTTTGGCTGGTGTGAAGACTGAAGAAGAAGACGTTCTGTTTAGAAAGAGAGAGGTGGGCATTGAAGAGTTGTAAAGTGACGTTGGCTGACGTAGCCGATGACGAAAATGCGCTTTAAATGATTGTATCGAGCGAAATAGTGATTGCCCCTCACAACCGACCTTCCATTTTAATGCTATTTATAATTTATTTAACAATTATATATTACTCGTTGGAAAGAAAAGCATCATAAATAGTCAAATATGAAGCACTTGGTCAAAGTCTACAAAAGGAGCAAGTTGAGATTGTTGTTGTATAAATATATGTTTTGTACACACTTAAATTTCATTTTAGTATAACAACAATGGAATTAGCAATCAAGTTTTGTATGTTTCTTGTTGTCTATTTCATTAATGGTGTTCAATCCATTGACCACCATAAAACACTAACCACATCAGAAATCATAGCTAGGTTGAATCTAGAGCCAAATCCAGAAGGTGGGTTTTATGCAGAAACATTTAGAGACACTTCGATTAACATTTCCACTTCTCAACTTCCCTCTAGATGTAAGTTATTATATCCCCTTTAATTTTATGTATAATATGTGAATAATTGAATATGTCCATCATTGATTACTACTTCTAGTTTCACATGTTTGTTATCAAAGGTATTGATTACTTTAGAAACCTCATATGCATTGATTGTGATCTTTAGGCCATGTGTAGTGGTTCAAGCTTTTTAGGGGCATTTTCTGCCATGTGGACGTCATGTCAGCAAGGAATTGTTTAGCCAAAAAATGGTGTAGTGGTTCAAGCCCCTTTCTTGCCTTTCAATCATTACCAAATTATTGGGTTTGGGGTGTATTATATAATAAATATATTGAAAATCTTTTATTAATTATAAATTAATTAATTTCTAATGTTCATCTACAATACAAACGGTTATTTAGTTGCATTAATTGGTGGAACATTTAATGCACAATTGTTATGTACCGGCGTGATGTGAAACACGCCACTTCAAACAAATTTTCATTTAACGCTCATGTGTAATGGTTAGCCGGCGTTATTAAGCGTGGTTTTTTTCATTTAACGCTCCATTACAGGGGGGTCTTAGAGGCATATTGATAGATAACTTCAAAATTTAAAGTTTAAAACTACGAGAAAGAGATTCGTGCTAAAAAAAGTACGATGAATGAAATTTAAGATTCACGCGTTTGATCAAATAAAACGAGAACTTTAAGGAAAAATCTTTATAGTTAAATACTTAAATTTAGTCGAGCAAACTTCCCCTTTTTTTTGACAATATGTTAAGCACCCGAACCGAAAAGTTATGTTTGTTTTAGATTAAGCACTTCCTAATCCTTTTGACTTTACATGGTTGGCATGTATATGAATCGACTTTGTATCATTTTAATCATGATTATTGATTTTCGTTGTGATTTTCATAAGAGTCAATGTGTGTTGTTACGAAGAAATGTGTGTATTTAAATGAGCATAATTAACAAAGTAGAAACAATTATCATTTCATTAACATTATGATTGACGCATGGTCAAACATTTTGTTTGGAACAGTCAAGGTCGATCGTCCTATTAGCACAGCCATATACTTCTTCCTTCCATCTGGGAATGTCTCCAACCTTCACCGTATTCCAAGTGCAGAAACATGGCACTTCTATTTGGGCGAACCTATTACGGTGCGTAATAAACTATTTATTAGATATAATATATAATATTATTTATAATTAAACAAAATACATATTTTAGGATGTGTTATGTAGATAAGTTTTATCGTATTTACTTTATTATAGTTAAAAACATGTTTTCTTTGTGATTATTTTGACTCTGTACTCTTATATTATTAAGTTACCATATTTTCTTACTAATAATATTATCTCCTCTGATAGATACTGGAAATTGATGATAAAGAGGGGAGTGTCAAGTTCACATACATGGGACAAGACATCCTAGAAAGCGAACGACTTCAGTATACGGTGCCACCGGATGTGTGGTTTGGTGCATTCCCGACAAGAGACTACAACGTGTTAGCTGACAATCGCATTGTGAAAAAGGCACCAAGGGACACAGAAATACACTTTTCTTTAGTAGGAACAACGGTTGCACCTGCTTTTGAGCCTGACGACTTTGTGCTTGCTAAACGTTCTCAACTCATCTCTCGGTTTCCTGCTCTGGAATCCCTCATTTCTATGTTTACGCCGTCAGATTAAAATGCATTACCAATTTCATGCTTCTCACCGCGATCATGTGTAGAAACTTCTCTTTCTTTTTGCAAGTTATTAAACAAATACAGGTGGCGAATAAAAATATGAAAATTGGTATAATTAAGAATATGATATTAAGATCCTTCAAGAGACCATGAGTTGTACTTCATGCCTAGTAGCAACCATTCATGCAAACTGTACAACTAGGATTCTGCTAACTGTTGATCTAGTTCGGCCCAGAAGTCATCATCGTTTTCGTCAGTTGCATCAAGGTTCCCGCCAGCGCTATTTTGTGACTCAGAGTTTTGGTTTTCCAACAGTTTCAGTTGGTTGAGTCCTGTTTTTTGAAAAAACAGTTCTTTCTGCAAATTCCAATCTTCGATTGTTTTCCCAACTACATCTCCGATCAAAGTATGATCTTTTGCAATGTGGTTTACATCTTGTGTATCTATCACCTTTTCAGCTCCTTTAGAATGTAAACAGAAAGATAATTAAAAACAAAACCAATGTTCGGATCGCTTATTTGAACAATTTGTAATTTTCCATATTCAGATTCCAACACGACTAGTGTTACAAATTTTGACATTTGTAATTGGTCTTTATCAATATTCATTTTATTTAAAAATCAAACATAAAACCTGGAAAAAAATTTTAAAAGAATACCATGAGAGCAATAAACCACATAAAAACCATATATTTGACTTTTGAGGTCAAACATATGATCTTTTCAGCTTCCTTGACTTTAACGGTAAAATTTTGTGACCTTTTAGTTTTAAAATCTACTATAATTTGTGTCGATTGGTTTTTTTTTTTCTGAAAATTCCCATGTAGGCCTATCAAATTATCAATTATAATGTTAAACACTAGTTGATGTCGCCCGAAACGTAAAACTATTCATTAAACTAGGATATACAAGTTTATATCAGCATGAAAAAGGAAAAAAAAAAAACCTTTGATGGCTAGCTCTTTCGCTATAGCATAATCTCTTGACATTTTCTTGAGTGAATCAACTTCCAATTCTTTTCCCTGAATCACAAGCACACACTGAATTAGCACACATCATATGAATCTGAGTTTGTTTTATGGGCTGTATATAAATAATCATCTGATTCTGATTCAAACCACAATAATCACTTTGAAGTGAACTACTCAAACACCCCTAGAATATTGCATACGATAACATTGATGTATACTCATCACTCACCATGTCCATGTTAATGTACCGTTCAATCTGTGTGTCAGCAAATAGCCTGTAACAGAAAAAGTAACACAGTTAATAACTGCTCATAGCAAAACACATATGGAGCAAACTGGTAGTCTCGTATGGTATCCTTTTCTTTTCTCCATGGTTATAGGATTTCGAAATAAAAATGTATTCAAAAAGATTAAAATATTAAATTAAAAACATATGTCATTTTAAATAAGACGTTTTAGTATGTCGTAAGCATTTGAATACACATTGGGTAACTTTTGACTTAT
Source organism: Ambrosia x helenae (assembly GCA_030844895.1). NCBI lineage: Eukaryota > Viridiplantae > Streptophyta > Magnoliopsida > Asterales > Asteraceae > Ambrosia > Ambrosia x helenae. Next base: position 100,829,853 of record CM061230.1, on the reverse strand, counting down.
TTGACCCGTTCGGCCCGTGTCATTTCTAACTATTCTTTCATACTTAAACAAATACAACCCAGATGGCCCCGTTTTCATATAAATGAGTTGAACTAGCCGCATCTAGTCTTCACAAATCACAGAAAAGCATCATTAGTGGCTGCATCTGTGGAGAAACAAGTTAATGGAAAAAAGAGTAAAAAAAGAAATTAGAGATTTACCTTTTACTAGCATGTTGAATTCGGGCATTCTGCATATCTGTTAGTTCATTCACTCTCTCTTCTACAGATCCTTCCTTCAAGTCAATAGCCCCGTAAAGGAACAAATTCCTTTCTACCATACTATTAACTAAAAGAGGTACAACTCCTATGTTTTCTTTCTTTGCATCAATAACCAGTTCCTTAAGTCTCTTCATTTCCCCTGCCAAATGAGAGGTTGAGTACAGCTTATTGAGCTTAAAACAAACTAAAAAAAGTTACATGATTTACGAGGTTCTATGCATTAAAAATAGAGTTTGGACAACTTGATATCTATTTGGCCTCCGTTCAGCGCATTTGACCCAGTTCCATTTAAGTTATTCATAAAAAAATGTTTACTCTTTTAAGCTGTTGTAACCCAAATGAGAGATGGGTCAAAACTGCCAGCTAAGTCACATCTTCAGTAGAAACAGTACTCACCACACCATATAAAACAACTGAAATCGTTGAGTCACTTAATAATCAAGCAATAGACTAAACACGAAACCCCAGCATACTAGAAAGTTATGACAGTCTACAAAGAATATTAAAAAACTTTACTATCATTTTATATTCAGACAAGGAGCATACTGGGTCGACCCAACTTGCATGTACCAAGTTTACCTTATTTGACCTGTTACCCAATCTGCCCGTTTAGCCACCTCTACCATAATTGTAAAGCAACAAACTCAAGAGAAGGTGATAACATACGTATGCATAAATAAATTCTGAAGGGGGGCTTAAACGGTTGCGTTTCATGCAGGCAGTAAAGGCAATAAAGACCGCCCAGCCTATGCGATATTGAGGCAGTAGACGTCATGTAACCTGCAAAAAATATACATAGTATCATCCATTATTAAATCAAAATAAGGTACATCCATTCATTATTAAACAAATTCCAAAATTTAAGGGTATACCTACCTATGCAATGGGCATACAAAGATTGCATAAAAAATCCCAACTTTTTGTTAGGCTTTGCTTCAAAGATGCAAGAAAACCTTTTAGAAAGCCATATCCTCTTCATATCAGCCAACAAAGTCATGTTACCCTGAACAGTACTAACCATTTAAACCAAAAAACAAATTCCATAAACTCAATATAATTAAAGTGAAAGTTTTGAGTAAGTAAGTACCTCTGCAAATTCATTAATAAGATCATCAATGTCAAGTCTAAAGGGATTGAGGTCCATTGTGTCTACAAGTAGCTATTAATCTTTCCACAGATATATTATATATAAAATGTGACCTGATAATCAAGAAATCCAGTATTAGGATTAATATTAGATAACAATTCATAAGTGAAGCAAGTAAGAGGTACAAATATTAATAAAATAGGTACAACTATTGATATACAATGTACAAGTATGTTATTAAACAAAACTTAATTTTTTTAAAACAAAAGGAGTTACCTGCGAACAGGGGCGGCTTGTACCTTGTGATGGATGGGGTAGGGCTTGTTGTACTACAATATTTATTAGAAATCGGTATTAGTTCGGTATACCGTCCAAATACCGATATCGATCGTAAATGTTGGTACCGATCCCGATCTCAAAACCGCTCGGTATGGTAAGGTATCGGTTAGGGTTTGGGTTTGGTATTGGTATCGGCCCTATATACTCATCCCTACCCTCTACCCCACTTATAACCTAGAACGAGAGTGCGAAACGAAGCAGCAATGGTGTCGATCGAGAAGCACACCAGAAGGGTGGTGGTTACAGTGGAGGTCCGAGATGAAGATTGTACAAAGGATAGATGAGCGAACCTGGCCGTGACGGAAGGTGGTTGGTCCGGCAAATAGCGACGACGACAAATGGTGGTTTTGGGCTTCTGTTTCAATCGAAAATGAAGTTGAATTCTTGTTCAATTATCTATACTATATTATAATGCATAAGGGAGGGGTATTTTAAGATACCCAAAAGTTAAGAACTAATTTTTCATTAACAACCCTAAAATGAGGGTAAAATAGTCATTCATACATTATTTACACTTTAATACCCTATATTATTTACACTTTAATTCCCCAATTTTTAGTTAATAATTACATTTTCCTCCCCTCTCCTACAAAATTATAATTTCTTTTATTTAATTCTATCATAACTTTAAAACAATTATATTTTAAAAACATTCGAATATACCATGATGACCGACTCATTTTTGTCAACGTGTCGGTGTTTGTCGTAGTCAATACCGATGTGTGGATTGAAATGTACAAGAAAGAATGCCTTATGTACAAGTGATTATTGCATTTTATGTTTTAAATACTAACTAGATGAAATATAATATGGATTTATTGTTAATATGGATGTTGAATCATAACATCATTTCATGATCAAGTAAAACTCAAAATTGTAAAATTGAATTTGGTTTTAAATACTGTTCTGCCAGATAATGAAAAATTCACATAAATCAAATGCAACGATTTAAAAAACCAAACAGGGCACTCGAAATCTACATATCAGCTTTGGTGATTCTTAAAATATGATAATGTTGTTAAACATTATGGTTCATCCTTGCTTTGACAAACAAATAATTTGTCACACGGTAACAAAACTGCAACACAAGAATGGGCTCTAAGAATGCTTTATCACGTTTGTTACTGATAGCTTCAATTGTAGTACCCTATTTAAATAATCAACATTAGCAATATGTGCATATGTATATGGGTATGCATGCATATAGTAATAGGTATACACATAAATATAATTAACTAAAAGAAATCTCATTAAACTTTTAAATATACATAATTAGCTAAATATATAAAACTTTAAAATAATTAAGTTTAGAAAAAATATAAAAATGCATTGTAGATATTAATTGTAGGTAAATTTCTTTTAAAAACTTGAGCTGCATCAATTTGGTAGAAAACACATGATGCATATTATATATCCCTAATTTGAAGGAGTTCTTTTTAACAAAGTTTTTTTTTTTTAAAAAGAAGATAAATGCACTGAATTCGGTATTCACAGAAAACACAATAATATTTTACACTTTAGTCAAAGATAAACAAAAATTTCCTAATTTAAAGGGGTGGGAAAATCATCAATTTCAAAATTTAAACCATGTGCTAACCTACTAAAGTTTAACAAAATTTCATAATTTAAAGGGGTGGGAAAATCATGAATTTGAAAACTAAACCATGTGCTAACCTACTAAAGTTTATTCTATAAATATATACTAATGCACACCTATTTCACTTGCTAAAATACGTAGGCATGGATACTGAATTCAAAAGTTGAAGCTTCTAATGTTGGTTATTTGTTAGTTTATGGTTTTCATTCGTCCCATTTTACTAATTATATCTTTTTATACATACCTTAATCATTTAAGTGTTAACTTCTTGGTTTTGCAGATTCATTTAGATGAAAAACATACGGAGATGAACAAACCAATAGCCATACAAGCGTCTAAAGTAGCGTCTAAGGTTGTATTTATTAATGTTTATTTTTTTAATATTAACATGGCTGTTATTTTATGTGGTATATTGTATGTGTTTTATTGCAGGATAATGGTGATAATAGTGTTGAGATTATTTGCTATGGTGCAATGTTTAGTCCCTACAAATCTAATCTTCAACATGAATTTAGTGAATAGGTAATATCAACATTTATTTCATCTTCTATTAACTTGTGTATAAAATATTTTTAATTTATTTTAAGGATCAAATGCATGAAATTAATAGGAAGAGATCCAAGAGGCTCTCTTAATGGAAATGGAGTCAAGTTATTGATCTAGACAATTCTGATGAAAATGACAAAGAAGACATATTTGATGACACTTTAGATAGGAGAAAATGGAGGAAACTCATCCTCACCAAAAGATGTAATAATCAAACATGGAGATATACAAGAAATTTCAGTGATCGTTCTTGATGACGAATGGTGGCCAGACAATATAGATGAGGTCATGCAGACTTGGAACCTGTATGACTAAATTGATCTCATGATTCAAGTAGTTCAGTAGCTTTTATTTTTCTCAACTGTTATGTTTATTAATACTTATTTTCCTTTCGTATGTTACTTTATTTTATCAAATATTTCTTAAAAGTACTTTACAATTTAAATGTTAAATCTTTTTAGTTACTAGACATGTGTAACGCTTATGACGTATATCCACCACAATGATGCTACAACAAATACTATACGGATTTGAAATAAGTACCGAAATAAAAAGAGTCACTCTCGCCGCATCGCGCGGGTTTCCTACTAGTATTTGCTGATGGAGATTGGTGGCCGATGAAGATGAATTGTGCTTTCACAAATTTGAAAAATAACTAAAGAGGGTGTTTGGCTGCCTCTCCTTTTAACTTATGAATTATCCGACTTATGAATAAAAAGCCCGAACGAGCTGAGCCTTAACGAGCCCGAGCCTCAAAATATGGCTCGTTTAGTTATCGAGCCCGAGCTCGAGCCCTAGATACAAAGCTCGATTGGGCTCGCGAGCCTAAACGAGCCCAAACATAATTATAAGTTATTTATAATTTGTAGCCCACATCTCCAAAGCCTAAGTCCTTATTTCATAGGCCCATTTAATAGCACTCGCGAGCCGAGCTTTTGCGATCTCGAGCCGAGCCGAGCTCGAGCTTTTGATTTTGCTAGCGAGCCAAGCTCGAGCTCAATATTGTAGGCTCGAACCGAGCCGGGCTTGAGCTCGAGCTTCATAAAACCATAACGAGCTGAGCTCGAGCCCAGTCAGGCTCGAGCTCGGCTCGGCTCGTTTACACCCCTAGAATTATCCAACCAGTCAAAAGTAAAAAATATGTTGTTTGAGTAATTGTTTGAAAAAGAACTTTAAAAAAAAGAGAGAATTACAAATATTGTCCTTTAATTATTTTAAAAATTGCACGTTCTGTCCTTTATGAAAAAATTTCACTCATTCTGTCCTTTATTTTCTCAATTTGCTACACCCTCTGTATTTTAGCCTAACTTAGTTAAAAAACTTGGTTAACTTTATTTTCTAAGTTTACACTTTATTTTCTAAGTTTACACTTTTAGCCCTTTATTTTCTAAAAACAACAATCTAACCAAATTGACTAAACCAGTTAATTGGTTGGTTAATAAAATCAATAAACTGATAATGTCGATTTTTGTTTAGGTTGAGGTTAATAACCGAACACAACCATGCACCATTAGAAGTGTATGTGCTCCCTACTACTGTAACATTTCGCGTTAAATAATTGTACGTTACGTATAATCTGGATAAAAACGACAAGTTCTATTTTTGCATTTAATTATTTTGTGGCATTTTGAACCCTAATACTATGATAACTATTCCTAATATATATATATATATATATATATTAAATATATGTTAAATATAATTGTAAAAAAATATATGCTGAGGCCGGGGTTCGAACCCGAGTCCTCAGCCGGTTCAATTATACACACCCACACAACCAACTGCTCTAGCCATTATACTTGTTATAATTCGGACGCGTTTTAATTATATCATGATTCAGAATTCATCTCAGTTGACTTGGAAAGTCAACTGAGATCAATGGCTTACCATAATCACCACCATTTGACTCGGAATTGATCGGGAATTTATTGGCAACGTGATTACCGGCCTGGAACGAGTCACACACACATCAATTGTCCTTCAATTCATACCCATTTAAACGTATTGACGCGTCAACATTCAAAACGAAGTCAAACTTGCCAAATCGATCACCTAGACAACCTCACTATAAATTGAACCCTCCTGGACCATCACAACTCGCCATTCACTCTTTCTCGACCTCTAATTTCTCTCAAAAATCTGCTGATCTTGGTGTTTTCTGTTCGAGTTTGACTTCGTTGTTTGACCACTCGTTCGTAATCAATTCAGTATTGTAAGCCTAATTTTTTTTTGTGGGTTACATTAATCGGCATATGTACAACATTAGCCCCATGATTAATTGGACTAATGTTGTGTGTATTACTCGATTACAAATCCTAGGGCTCGTATGCTTATTTGGGGATAAACACGATTTCGTGTATGTTATTTATTTCAAATAAAACAGAAATCAACACAACCACTTGTCTGGACCAAATGGTTGTGTCTGGTGCCATCTACCTGAGCCACGCGGGTTCGAGTCCCGGCAGTGGCAAATCCTTTTTCCTTATTTTGTTTTTAATCAAAATTAATTATATATATTACTTATAATTTATAAATTCGTTTTAAAATATTAAAACTCTTTTAATAATTCTACAAAAATTATTTTAAGTTAATCTGATGAAAAAGTTTAACTCACAATTTTTAGTTTTCAAAATTTTTTTTATTTAATATATATAATAATTAAATCAAGTTTATTCTATTATATTTATAAAATTCTATTAAAATATCAAAACAATTTTATAAATTTCCACAAAAATCATTCTGAGATTATATAACAATAAACTTTTCTGAAATGATTTTTATTTCTGAAAAATCATTTATTTAATATTTTTAATCAATTTTTGTTAGTTTTAATCATAATTAAATCATAATAAATTCAATTTTTAATATTTTTGCACCAAAATTTTATACAAATTATTTCTGATTATTTGGAACAGAAATATAATTTTTAAACTGATAATTCTTTAATTTTAGTATTTTTAAATATTAAAGTTAAATTTTGACAATTTGTAATAAATAGATTTAATATTCTATTTTAAAGAAAATAATTTTATAAAAATTGTTTTTATACTTTAAACACATTATTGGGACCATCTTAAATTTAAATTTCATAAAAAGATTTTTGTTTATTTATTTACAAAAATTCTCTCAATTATCAAACATTTTTAATATTAATCAAACGAGTATTTATCCCCAATTTGAAGCCCTAGAACATATACATTTGTAGACTAGATAGACTTAGACATATTTATTACCTTATTATAGGGTGATATTTGGCATTGTTTGGGCAACACACTTTTCAATTTTCAAGAAGTATAACATTTTGCTAAGGTGAGTTTTACATAGCCCCTTTTCTATTTATCACCATTTTTGGGGTGAAACATGTTACAACATCATTTATGCAATTCAATCATCAATGTGTCTATGTGTTTTTCTATGTTGTATTATGTCTTGAACATGACTAGGGTAAGCACAATTCTAGCATGATCATTAACATTGATCAGCCGACGGTATACATTGATAGATCTATTGGACTGACAATCCCACCCGGATACGTGCCTCCTACAAAGGTAGCGTGGGTGTTTGTTACTGCAATATAAACGAGTGAACCATGAGCGTATGAGATGTACCACAATACAACAGTCACAAGGGTTGATTATGCACTCGATTTACTTCTAGTATGTTTTCACATATGGACTAGATTTGCCATGACACATGAATTGCACAACAATTTTATTCGATTATCAAAACCTATGTAATTCTCACCAACTTTTGTTGACCCAAAATATTTTCAACTTAACATGTTTCAGGTTCTACTTGCTTGAAGATTTGAATTAATGCTTGAAGATGTGTGCATAGTTTTATTCAATTTGATGTACGAATTCTTGTAGAACAATTGTATGTAATTTATTTAAATCATATAATGAAATTTATTATTTACCATAAGCTACTGAACAATCATCAATACGTGACATCCCGATGTTTCCGCCATCGGTTGGGGTGTTACAACTACACCGCATTGGCACGCTGTTATGAATATATGAATGGTTCCGTTTCAGTTTGACTGATTTCGGTTAACTAAAGGTCCAAAAAGAAAACGATAACCAATTTTAAGTTAAATCGAATGTTGGTTAAATTATTTTGGTTCAGACCATGCACCATTAGAAGTGTCTGTGCTCCCTACTACAACGCGCTGGCACGCTGTTATGAATATATGAATGGTTCCGTTTCAGTTTGACTGATTTCGGTTAACTAATGGTATAAAAAGTAAACGATAACCAATTTTAAGTTAAATCGAATGTTGGTTAATTGATTTTGGTTCAGTTTTGTCTCCTTTTTTTTTGCTTCAGCGACGATTTAGTTATTACTCACTCTCAGATATTGTTGATCACGTAACACATAAAAAATTTTAAATTAAAAAAATTAACAATACTATACTCAAATTAAAGATAATAAAATGATGATTATTATAATGTTTTTTTTTTTTTTTTTTTTTTTTTTTTTTTTTTTTTTGTAAAAGTATCAATTTTTGAAAAAAAAAATATGACTATTTGAAAATCATGGGGGATGATTTGCTTAAAACAAGGAAAAAAATGTTTAACCATAATTTAAAGAAACAAAACTTTAGTAAATTTTAAGGGATTAAAGTGTAACTAAGATAAAGTATTACAGTGTAAAAGTGTTTAAATGACTATTTTACTCTCATTTTAGGGTTGTTTATGAAAACAAAGTTCTTAACTTTTGGGTATCTTAAACTACCCTTGCCTCATACATTATAATATAGTATAGATAATTTGGATCACTAATTTGGATCACTTAAAAAAAGAGAAAAGGAATGTGTGTCTGAGTGTCTCAAACCCGGGTACCGATAGCAGAGAGGGAAGGGGCCAACCACGAGACCACCACTAAACAACGGAATATGTTCAAAACAAAAACATTATAACATGAGATAAAAATGAAGAAAAAATAAAAAAACAATATAATCATTATTCAAATACACTTGCATATTAATAGATTGTAATTAAACCTTTTTTTATATAAACTAGTATTAAGTATATATGTGTGACTCTTGGGGGGCAAAAGTAAAGTTGCACTAGTTTTAACGTTATTTTACTAATTTCGTGAAAATAACGGTTAAAACGACGGACGGTTAATCATGCATCATGTGGTGCCGTGGATAGCCAAAAGACAAAGGGGTACATGCACCGATCGGGTTTGTCCCGATTGCTAAGTGTTTTGTGCCTTATGTCCAAGGCTTGATACCAAACCACATCGAGCCGGGGTCTCACTAGAAGCAGCCTCTCTATTCTTAGGGGTTGAGGTAAGGTTGTCTGCATCTTACCCTCCTCAGACCCTAACTTAGCTTTGCTATAGGTGGGATTAACTGAGTATGATGATGATGATGATGATTATATAAACTAGTATTAAGTCCGCTGCGTTGATGTGGGGGGCATAAAACCATACAAAATATTATCAATGACATATTGTTGCTAGCGATCAACAACATCGAAAAACTTATAAGGAAATAAAAAACGAAAACAATATCAAGACAGTTATGTTCATCACCAAGTACCACACCATGAGATAGATCCAAGGTAACAATCATTCATTCACACTTGAACTCTTTTGCTTTTACTTTACTTATACATTTCTGTATTGATTTCTTCTCCGATCAATTATTTATTCTCATGCTAGAGAATCGTCAGAGGGAGACCCCTTTTCTACGACGAGACACACAGTGTTGTGTTTTACAAAATTCTCTTGTAACAACGGAATTAGATAACTACAATTCGATCAGAATGTCATATGTCAAAATTGATATCGAAGTCATTCCTTCAACGCTGGAATTTCCTGTTCAGAATCGTAATAAAACATTTTAAAGTCTAAACATCACAAAAGTTTAAGTTTATATTTTACATACCATACCATAACAAAAACAAAATTTTATATCGCATAATTAACTTTTCCGGGGGCAATTCTTTTAAGGGGCGGGGCGGGGCTGCCAACCCCCCCCCCTCCCGAATTTTCGCTCAGAAGTTCCGATTATATAATATCCGTATAGAAATTTTTTGGTATATAAGGTTTTGACCCCCGAAACTAGTGACTTCCGACTCCCGAAATTTCGGGTCAAGATACTGAACTTTTCCATACTTTCTTTATTAATTCATATATACCATATCAAAACAAAACAAAAGTAGGAGAAAAAACATGCAATCCTAAACTTCTATCATATGGAAAGAGTAACAAACATGGTATTTTACAACAAATAATTCGGCAACGTGTCGCTGTCTCTAATTTCCATGATCATACGCGTCCGTTACCGGTTCATACTGCAAAACCACGTCCTACGTACTATCCCTTCATATCATCTCATCTCATCTTCTTCACACATTACCCATTTTTTAATTTAATTAATTTACGGTTTTCCATTCCACAACATTCATTATATTCACTCGGTCAGTTTTTATATATTATTATGCTTCAATTCAATTCTTGTAACCATACCATAATATACTTTTATTTATTTATTCCAATTTCACTACATGAATGATGAAACACTGATATTTATTGCCTTCTTCTATCTTACATCACATATATAAATTAGATTCTATACATATATATTGGAAAGTGGTTTAATATAATTAAATATTTAAGATTCCATCACATATATTCTATACATGCATATTGAAAAGTGATTTAATTAATATAATCAAATATTTAAGTGTTTTAAGCATATTGAATTACATGTTGCAGAAGTTTTGGAAATATATATTGTTAGCAGAATTAGAGATGAACAATCTTGATGAGAGTATAGAGAGAGATTACCACACATTAGCCATTATTATTGCAGCATGTTGTGTCCTAATAGCCTTGTTTCTATCCTTTTTTACCATTGTTCAGCATCTCAAGTTTTACACCAATCCTGAGGTAATTAATTTGTATGTTACATAATGTGTAAGCCTTTAACTCGCATTCGCATTTGCATTTGCATTTGTTGTTGTAAAAGTTATGGTTATGTTTCCACAGGAACAAAAATGGATTGTGTTAGTTCTCTTAATGGTCCCTGTCTATGCCATCGAGTCGGTATGTATCCAACCTTTTTATGTAGTACGCCTTCGCGTGTTTTTATCGATCCTAAGAGTCAGGCAAACCACCTATGGGTCATTAGATATCTCCATACAAAGCGAAACTTATGCCCGTTTAAGTTTGGCCCAACGTCGGACCTACACTCTACTCAAGGAGTGTCGGGCGCCCCCCTTGATTAAAAAAAAAAAAAAAGTTATAGTGTAATTTGTAGGCGAAAATCTTGATCGCACCCTTTAAACGTTTGGTTAAACTCCCTAATAGCACCCTTAGAAATAATTTCTAGGTCCACGGTCCGCCACTGTTTGGCCCACTTGATTTTGGGGCTGTTTGGTAGCCTCTTAACCATTCATGTCTGAATCATTCAGCATTAAGACTGTTTGTTTCAGCATCTGAATGGAATGATTAAGTGCTGAACCATTAAGCTAATAAGGGATGGTGAATGATTCAGCTCTTAACCATTCAGAGTCTTTTAACCAAGCCATTCAGAGCCTTTTAACCATTCAGACCATCTTAATGATTCAGCACTTAATCAACCAAACAGCTCTTTTGTCTTGTTTGAGCTTTGTATAACATAGAAACGACAAAAGTGAGAAGTAATGAATCATGGATTTAATGTTTATCAGATTTTTTCCTTATGGAAACCGAAGTTTGCGCTTGCTTGTGACATTTTAAGAAGTTGCTATGAATCAGTTGCGCTATATTCCTTTGGAAGTTATTTGATCGCGTGTCTCGGTAAGAAGAGTTGTTAGTCAGGTATATGCATCTTAATTAAACAAATTTAGTCCTGAGGATTTTATTATTTTAGGTGGTGAAAGACGAGTTGTTGAATTACTTGAAAACGAGAAAGAAAAACTGCTGAAAACGCCATTGCTAGACGGAAAGGATTACAAACCAGACTTGAATAGAACATCATTATGCATATTCTTCAGACAGCCGCGCGTTCTTGGGGAAGGATTGTTACAAATTGAGAAATTTGGACTAGTGCAATATGTTAGTTACAAAACCGCCTCTTAGCTAAAACATATATGTGTATTGTAAATTTTTTAAGTAGACAACTGATACAGTGATACATTGTAACTTTTTTTATCTTTCTATGTATATTTCAGATGATTTTGAAGACGTTATGTTCGTTTATGGCAATGATATTGGAGCTTTTGGGTGTATACGGTGATGGCGAGTTCAAGTTCTACTATGGGTACGTATTTGACCATTTTGTGTTGACTAAAATCTCAGTAAGTTTGTGTTAATTTTCCAAAACATATAACACCAGTCCGAATGCAGGTACCCGTATATTGCTTTTATAATAAACTGTAGCCAGATGTGGGCATTATACTGCCTAGTGAAATTCTACCATGTGACTCATGAAAGACTTCAGCCAATAAGACCTCTTGCGAAATTCATCAGTTTTAAAGCCATTGTTTTTGCGACTTGGTGGCAAGGCGTCGGCATTGCATTGTTATGTTACCTTGAAATTCTGCCTAACCAGGGAAACTTTCAAACAGAATTACAGGACTTTTTGATCTGTATTGAAGTAAGGTTCCTTTCTACACCTCGAAATACTGTTCAATGTTTTAACTGCGTATTTTTTTTGCGACAGATGGCAATTGCAGCCATAGCTCATGTTTTCGTGTTTTCAGCAAAAGCGTACCATTTTTTGCCTGTATCCGAATTTGGACAAATATCGACCAAGACGATAAAAGAAGCAGTGAAGGTAGAGGAAGGCGATGAAGAAAAACCGGCTGTGATTGAAAAAACAGAAACAAAGGTCGAGGCTCCTGGAACAAGTGTGAAAGAAAGTATGCAGGAGATAGTTGTTGAAGGCGGTCAGCATGTAAGTCCTCTTGTCCCAAAAACAATAAGCCGAATTTTTCAAAAGAAAAAGGCTTACATTTCTACTGGTGTTTGTAGGTTGTTGATGATGTTAAACTGACTATAAATCAAGCAATTGAACCTGTCGGGAAAGGTATGACAAAGATTCAAGAAACAATCCATCATCTGTCGGTTGGTGATGATGATAAGAAATCAGAAGTTGAAGTTGATTCATACGAACAAGATGTTACAAAAATCGCGTCTGATGGATCAGCTGATGACGATATTGAAAAGCTCGAAGTAAGAGTCGAAAAAAGCAAACAAGAAGTTTCTAAAAATAGAATTCTAGAAACTGCAGAAGTAAGTGTCGACGAATATAAACATGAATAAGAAACAGTTGACTGTATTATATTAGTTCGTTTTACATGCCGATCGATTCCTTATTCAATCCTTTTCAATGTTTACAACATGGATCGGGTCCCACTAGCTTCGTACATGTTAACCTGTATTCTTTTTACAGTTTCGTATACTAACCTGCTCTTTCACCATAGCACACCATATTTTAGCTTCAGATTTCATTGACAACAAGCGGAACAGGTCAAAAAACCACATACTTGGGTCAACAAAATCGAACATTGGTTGTTCATTCTAGAACAAGCTCGAATGCAGCACATACAACAACATTTTCCAAACACATCTGCACAGCAATTACCAGTCGCTTTCACAAGCATGTCCGTTTTGCTGGCTGCCCGCCCAAAATGCGGAGGGATGTTTTCGGATGTTGCCAAACCCTATACCCAAGTGATGCAACCTATATATTTTTTTGGTCTTCAGGTCTTCTTGATCAGGTTTCTTTTTTCCCTATTTATACAAAATCTGAAATCCTTTTTCTTTTTTTTTTATATTTTCGCTCAAAAAGAAACGAGTCAAACGGCCAAATGGAGAACAGTTTGCAAAAGAATACCTGTTTTTTTTTTCGATTTTTCCAGATTTATTGTAATGTGGTTCTGTCCTTAACATGATCATATGTGTGTGTATTCAGACACAGCACCTGTCTCTAGGCTGATCTTTGCTACCTGCACAGAAAACACTAATTTGTGTCATTTAATCATATGATTATTTTAGCTCAACATAAGCATGATTTGTTGAAGCATATGGAATCTAGAGTCTAAAAACTGCTTTTTGTTACAACTGAGTGACTGACCTTCTCCTCAAGTTTTTTATCTTGTGAAAACCATGCCTGTGTTGTGTATGATTCAATCTGATTCTTTGCCAACACCTGATGACCAAAACAAAATCAAAATGGTTTCAGTCTCTCTTTTTGGTACTGTTAGAGACGGCGCGGTCCATATTTAGGTCAAAACCCTTAAGTTTGGTTTTTTAAACCATTGCAAATCAAAATCAAACCGTTCAAGTATTGTTTAAACGAAACTTAATCATGTGTATAATCCAACTTAAAATAATTGAAGGCTGAGGTAGAACATAAAAAGTTGCATAGTCCAAATTCCCCCAGTCCGGCGTGGTTTCAGTTCTGATAGGTTTCGAGTATAAATAGAATAGTAAACTCAACCGTTCGGTATGGATCATGGAACCAAACCGATAACTGTTTGGACGATTTGACGTTTCAAACCGACCTATGAACACCCATACTATAAACTTTTGCTGAGGTTCATACCTTTTCAAGAGGTATGTCCTCTGTGTGTTGTACTTCTATCTCAATACTGAAGTTACTCATATCAGCAAGGATGCCCTTAGCCTCCAGTTTATCTGGGCAATTGCCCTTGTATCTCCCTGATATGATCAATGGTCTGTTATTACAAAGATCTGGAATGGTTGAAGGATATATCTGTGAAAAATGATAATGAGTGAAAATGCGAAACTGTAACCTCAAAGCCGAAAAAAAGAGAGGTGCACAAACATACTTCCAGATCTTCTGGACCATCAATTACAATGTTGGTCAATATTGTTGAAGAAGCTTTAGAAACCCAAATTTGCATTCGAGTTTCAATCGAATCTGATCAAACATATGTCCAACAGTCATCAGTGACCTCTCATGTATTTGCTGTTTAAAAGAAAGCAAAACTTCTTAAAGCATGAGTTACCCGCGTCATAAGAGGCATCATAATGACCCTTGCTTATCATTGCAAGCATTCGCAAGAAGTAATTATAAAGCAATTGACATGTTTGTACCACCACTAGCGATGAAATTCATGTCAATCCACTCGTTTGCTTTTCTGAGTGATACGTTAGTCGCTAACTCTAGAGTTGATGAATATAAGTGAGTCTGATCATTGAATGCCATTATACCGAAAGAATCATCTGGATCTAGCTTCGAGAGTGCTGCAATCAGCGCATTCTTTGTAACCTCAATCGTGTTCCCTTGCATGCTTTCACTTATGTCAACAACAAATACAACTTCTTTCTTGAACACCTATCATATGAGTTGCAGAAGTTAGCATTCAATACAATCATAACTTTAATTGGTAACTACAGAAATCTGTAAGTGACTATATGCGATAATAACGCATTTTAGAACCAACCTTTCGTTTCTTATCAGATCCTGCAAAAAGATATAAGGAAAACATGTCCATTTGATCAATACTTTGTGATAAATATTGATTACCACATCAGTTCAACTATAAACTACACCATAGAACATGTGTATCAAAACATTTTATATGGTAATCTTACATGGTATTTGAAGACAAAATCTTTACCCGACCATGTAAGAACAAGCGTTTCATACAATAAATCCAACTTCCCTGGTTCTCGCTTTCGCTCCTGAAGTGCAACAAGTATCTCACTTGGTTACTATCGTTAAACGGTGAGATTAAAGAATGATGAATTAATCAAAGATCAGTCAAAATTCCACCTTTAAAGGATGACTAGTTGTCTTAGACGCAATATCGGTAGTCAGGCCACAGTTAACCTTAAGGTGTATCCTTTCCTTTTTAGGGTGTTTCTTTGAAGCAGGAGTAACATACTCTGGGAAGCTATAAGGTACCTTCAATATGAACTCACCATTTTTGTAAATTACCTTTTGTGACCATCTAACTTTGATGGAAAGAATTGAACCGCTCTGGGAGTCAGCAGACGCTCTTGGTTTTGACACCCGCTCTGGTTCCGCCCCTGTGAATATATATATGTAAGGAAACAATAAGATCTGTTTTATACATGTGTTAACCTGTGGTATTGTCAAAGTAAATATGTGTGGTTTCAGAAGACCTCCATCTTCAACTATGGGTACACTTTCTTCGTCCCCACATTCATCGAGCGCAACTAGTTTCGTTGAATATGATTTTCTTCCTACTTCAACCTCCGCACCTAGAATTGAACCCTGATAGCCAAATGATGCATAAACTAAGTTCAAACTCTATAGGAAACCACAAAATTTATTTTTACATTTTTCATTCTTTTCTGAAGTTGTTTGGAACCCTAGTTATTAATTCACATGTCAAATTATGCACAAACCAATGTGTATTTCAGAAATTACCTCTCCACCCTAATTGCAACACTACAACTGTCGCGAGCTAGCCAAACATGTCTTATCGTCTTTAACATGTATCTGGCGACGCGAATAACACAAGTATCAAACATGAATATGACTCGTGTAACTGTTTTATATCTCATGTTTATAACACAGTTGTACGCTTTATGTACCAAGAAGCAAAAATGATGAATCTTAGCCTCCTAATTTAAAAACTTTTCAGTAAACAAGTTTAATCGTGTCATATACAGGTCACCTATTGCAATTGGAACAGTATTCTTGCAAAACTATGCACAAACCGATCCGAATTCAAAAATTACCTCTTCACCCATAGGAATCGCGACGCGACAACTACAATCGGCATCTCCCATGACTAGGGCTGTACACGAGCCGAGTCGAGCCGAGCCAGGCCTAGCTCGAGCTCGAGCTCGAACTTAAACCGAGCTAGCTCGGCTCTGCTCGTTTTTCTGGTCGAGCTGAAAAGTCGAGCTCAAGCTCGGCTCGTAAATGTTCGAGCCGAGCTCGAGCTGGCTCGAGCCAGCTCGTTATATTTTTTTATTTTTTTTTTACAAATATTTATTAAATAAAAAACAATAAAATTACACATAATCATGTATATTTTTTCTTCTTTTTCTAAGTTATGGTTTATTTATTATGAAAAGATGGGGTAGATAGGTAGTATGAGCGGGATTTTCAAATTTTGAATTTTAGAATTAGGTTTGGAGCCAAAATATATTAGTTTCATCTATATATTAATTACACATACGCAAGCCTGAGTCGAGCCATTTGTCGAGCCATCGAGTGGAGCCACGAGTCGAGCCATCGAGCCGAGCCACGAGCTGAACACCCCTGGCTCGAGCTCGGCTCGATTACAAAACGAGCCAGCTCGGCTCGGCTCGAAAACAAAACGAGCCTCTTCGAGCCGAGCTTTTTTCGAGCGAGTTTCGAGCGAACCTCGAGCCGCGAGCCTTTTGTACACCCCTGCGACACAATGCACCCGCCACAAACCACTCATGGTCACAAAAGCCGTGTCCAAATAACAATCCACCTCAAACGAAATCCCATTCATCTGAAGCGGAATCAACGCAGGCGGATCACACCTCCCGTGCACATGAGGCTGATAACTCGGCATATCCGGATTATCCACAATCACCGGATTCTTAATCACCGCATAAACCATAGGAGACGTCGGGTACAACGATATAGAAACCTTCTCCATCGGTTTTGGCGCCACCACTGACCGGTCATTCCCGTAGTATATCCGCTTCGCTAGCCGCAGACCATTTCAGACCCCTGTCGTGAAGTCGTCGTCGTTGTTATCATCGTCGTCATACATTTTAAATAACGTTGACTTTCTGGGTCAACGATGGGATAATTAGGGTTTCTGGGCGGAGGTGGTGGTGCTATTGTGCGTTGCAATGTTTGTGTTGTCATGTTTTGGATAATAATTGTCACCGGAGAAAGTAACGGAAATCCAACGGTGTAACGAGCCAAATTTTGAATTATAGTTATACTAGCTGATAACCCCGGGAGGGTCCCGGGGTTAAAAAATCTAATTTTACGTGATAACCTATTGCAAATGGCTCAAGTTAACTAACCACAAAATCTCTCAATCATTGCATGTTCATAGTATTCTAATCAGTAATAACTCATATTCCCTAATCTAAAACCTAATCAGTAATTATCTAAAGAATCACTTATGTAAGCTGCAACTATTCAAAAACTCATCGCATCTCTTTAATTTCTCACATTCTAATGGCTCTTATAATTCCTAACCTAATCAACTAAACAAACACTTACGTTGGAAGTTGTAACCATTGCATCTCATTATGCCACGTGGCATAATCAAGAAATGGTTGAGGCCACCATTGAACGCCACGTCAGCAATCATCAATTCTTCCCGGGAGCGTCCCGGGATAGAAAAATATAACCATTCTAATAATATTAATACTAATAGTAATAATTATTACTCTTGTAATTAATTAAATAAAAAAATAACCTTGCTATAAGCTCACGCCATGTGTTGCAGTGTTGCGCGATTCTTTCTCCTAGCTTCTCTTGATGAAGTATACCTAGTAAATTCTAATGATAACATGACGATTGGGCTGATTTTCAACATCGTAGATAAGAACCTGGTTTAAAAGAGAAAACATGATTAATGAATAACATGAACACTTTGTGTGTTTTTTTTCTGTATGAATGAAACCCCACAAAAAATAGTCGATTTTTTCTCCGTTTTTTATATAGCACTATGGTACTCGTTGGAAAGATAATAAAACGCTCGTTAATTTGGTGTAATTTTTTTCTTTAAAAAATCTCGTATATAAAAGATATAAACGTTTAAAAATTATGGGAGGAAATATGAGAGATAAAATTTTAAATTTATTTTTAAATTCTTTTTTCCTAAAATAACTCAATTTAATTAAAAAGGGAAATAATTCAAAAAAACTAAAATCTTTCAATTATGATGCCACGTGGCAGTTTCATGGAGAGGTTGAAGGCACCATTGCACGCCACGTCAGCAATGTCCAATTCTTTTATATATATTATTAATAGATATATTTATATTTACAATACTAGTCCTTTTTCTTCAGTTACTTTTGCATTTTTGATCCAGATGTTTGTTATTGGTTGGAAAAGATTAATAACTTATATATTTATTGTTACACATGTACATACAAGTTACATTTGAGTTTATGTGGTGTCTACTCTGGTGAATTTGTTTTGATGCTGAGGTTTTTGTTTAAATCTGTCTCGGAATGAACTGTTGGAGATTTAGTACTGCGGTGTCTTCGATCGGGTTGGTGGTGGTGGTGGTGTTCGTTGCTGTCTTTTTTACTGTCTTGGTGTAGTTTCTTCTTTGGAGCGTCAACTATGGTTGGGGCCGTGTATACAAAAGTTTCTAGCGTGTCGTTGAAGTTGGTTAGTGGTTCGAGGGTGTCTACGATCATGCTCATGGTTGGTCTTTCCTTTTGTCTATGGCTGAGGCATTGGTAAGCTAATTCAGCAACCTTTTGTGCACCGGTCTCTGAGTACTGGCCTTCGAGTCTTGGGTCCAGTATGCGGTTGAGTTTCCTGGCACTCTTTAGTATCGGCCTAGCCCATTCAGCTAGGTTTTGTTTTCGATTTGGGCGACTTTCATCCATTGTCTGTCGACCCATTAAAAGCTCAACAAGTACGACTCCGAAGCTATAAACATCACTTGCTGGTGTCAGGCGACCTAAAAGGAAAAATTACATTAAAATTAAGTAAAACATTATGAACGAGAATCAGTCTATATTTTACCTACTTAAAAGTTATGACTATTAATATTTAAACATATAGGCGATATGTTACCTGTCATGAGATATTCAGGAGCCGTGTAGCCATGTGTGCCCATAACTCGAGTTGAAACATGTGTATCATCTCCCTCCGGGCCATCCTTTGCCAGACCAAAATCCGAAAGTTTAGCAGTATAGTCCTTGAAAACATAAAAACCAAATTCAATCAGTACCATGAACCAACAAGAAAAAACATGTAGTTTAACAAGACATGTTGGGGCATAAAGAGCTTACATTGTTTAACAAAATGTTGGATGTTTTAAAGTCGCGATATATGACAGGGACTTTCGCTTCATGAAGAAACGCAAGCCCTTTCGCAGCTTCTAGAGCGATTTTCATTCGTGTGGACCATGGAATAGGGACCGAAAATCCTGTAAATCAAATTAAACCCATTATAAATATGTACTAAAAGTCTAAAAACTTAAGGTTATATGTGAATATAATTTACAAAATAAATAAATAAAAATATCAACATTCGAAGTTTCGAACTCACTTCCAAATAGTTGATTCTCTAAGCTGCCACGTGGCAGGTACTCATAAACCAACAACCTATGTTCATCTTCACAACAATATCCAATCAACTTCACCAAATGTGGGTGTCTTAATTGTCCAAGAAACACCACTTCTGTCTGTCAAATACATACAATTTATTAATATTATAAAAATTAATAAATACATAAATAAATACAGTATTGAATAGTCAATACGCGTATACATACCAGCCATTCTTTATGACCTTGTGCACCTTCTAGGTTCAACAACTTAACAGCCACAGGTTGAGCCTTGAGACCCGGTCTAAGTTTGTCATCTATGAACCCTTTGTGAACCGGTCCAAACCCACCTTTACCCAAGAAATTAGATGAAGAAAAAGATTGTGTGATGACTTTAAGTTCCACGAGGGTGAACACATATAGGTTCGATCCCGGTAACGAATTCGATATGTCCTCCGATAGCATCATCGAGCTGCTTAAATCCGTATACGAGACTCTCTTGATCGAGTTTTGTGACGTAAAAGGTTCAGCCTTCTTCTCTATGTCAGGCTTGGGCTCAGGCTCGTTTACTGGAACTGGTTCTTGATACGTGAAACAGTTCCACCAAGAAGATTTTGATGGTTTCTTTGTTCTCATTTTAAATTATGAGAAATTGATGAATTTACAAATAATTGAATAAAAAAAATTGTGAATTTTGATAATAGAAAGTTGAGTTTGGAGAGAATATGATGGAATAGATGAAATAAACATATGGTTTGTGTGTGGTTTTATAAAACAAGTGAAAGATGCCACACGGCTATCAGCTATAGTCAATAAAAGTAGCTACAGTGTTTTATATTTTTTGTTTCAAATGTTGAATATTATTATTATTTAGACCTAATATACCACGTTCTTTGATTTTTATTGTTTTTTTACTCGGCATGTTGAAGGTGGAAAGTTAGTGCAGACTTAAGTCTTTTGACCGTTAAGATTAAGGTTTTATTTGCTAAACATTATTTAATTATGTTCTGGAAAGTTGATGTATGGATATATATGTAAGCTAGATTTCAATAATTAATACTGTTACTTTTTTATTTTTAATGTGTGTAGACTGTAGAATGATAATTTCTAGAAAGAGGTCATCTAAATTTCTAGATTTTCTAATATACATCAATATGCAATGTGCAATATGCATATATTGATGGAGTCACTTAAAAAAAAAAAAAGCCAGCAAAGTCGTTATGGGCTTATATGGGAATATATTTACGACGAATTCAGGATACACATGGGACACCCGGTCTTCTATGTCCATAAATTCAGGGTAAACCTAACCACTCACTCGCCTAAAGGTGTGTGGTATATTGATGTAGTATTTGAACTCTCACATTTTAGTTGTGAAATAAACACACCACTTAAGAGCTTCAAACCGTCATGTTATCATGCCGCATTATTCCAAATCACAATCTTTCTAAACCCACTTTTTTACTACAATCATAAACCATTTTAAATTTTCATCTTATCACCTACTTTTCCTTTTATTTAATTTATACCCTACACACGAAAAAAAACAAACCTATTTTTAATTCATTATTAAAGTACAAAAAGGCCCACCTTCGTCAGCCCAGACTCATCCACTCTACCAGGCCATTGAGCTTTGGACCGTACGCTACAATGGGGTTTATGTTTGGTTTGATAAGTCCGAAATCTTTGGCCGTTCGTTTTGTAGCCATTGTGGCTACTCTAATCACTAGGATGTTTCCTTGATAACATAAAGGTGATAAAGAGGTGGCATACAAACAAAATTTAAAAATAAGTTAAATGCATGTTCAATATATAGTGCAGTTTCTAATAATGGTTCAATTTCAAATAAGTTACAAATGTAATGTGCATTCAAATTCTTGTAAATACAAACTTAGATTTAGATGGTATACAGGGTGTTGAGGTACGGTCTTGCTGATACGGCTCGTCGTTCGGATCAGAACGTCATAGCCATGTCACTGCTGTTACTCGAACCTCCATATGAAGAATGGATCGTTTATAGTATATTAAATCTCAGGTTGTTAAATCTAAACAACAATGTGGATTTTGCCAATATTAACATGGTTATTGTTAGAAATTAAAAAAAGAAAATTGTAAAGGATGAGTCAAAGTCAACATTCTCCTCTATGTTTCAAGTCATTCTCTTGAATAAGTCAAAGGAGGATTCCAAGTCAAAGTCAAGACTCCATGACCTCCTCCACATTTCAAGCTAATAATAGTTGTTGATTTCCTTTTATTATTCTATGTAAATACCTATAAATTAGGGACTTTGTTTTATTTGTAAAAATCATCCAAAAGTAATAGAAAAAAAATTATCTCTGATTATCAAACCAATTAATTTAGTATCAATGTAGCCCTCTAGTTTTCAACATGGTATCAGAGCAGGTTACGATCCTGCTCGAAAGAAGAAAAACAAGAAAAAGAAAAATAAATAAAAAAAGGGAAAAGCAAAAGCACGGGAGGGAGGAGAAAGTCAAAAAAAGGGGGCGCAAGATGGAGAAAAACGAAGAAAAAAAAGAGACAAAGAAAAAGAAAAGTCGAGTTCTTTGAACTCGCAAGAAAAAAAAAGTCGAGTTCAAGTCTTTGAGCCCGCGAGAAGACAAGTCGGGCTCATTGAGCTCGCAAGAAGAAAAAGTCGGGTTCCTTTGAGCCCGCAAGAAGAAAAAGTCAGGTTCCTTTGAGGCCGCAAGAAGAAAAAGTCGGGTTCCTTTGAGCCCGCGAGAAGAAAAGTCGGGTTCCTTTGAGCCCGCGAGAAGAAAAGTCGAGTTCTTTGAACTCGCGAGAAGAAAAGCCGGGTTTGTTAAGCTCGCAAAAAAAAGTCGGGTTCTTTTGATCTCACAAGAAAAGTCAGGTCCTTCGAACCCGCAAGAAAAAGAAAGTCGGGGTCTTTTGAACTCGCGAAAAAGAAAAGTCGAGTTTTTTTTTAAATTCGCGAGAAAAGAACAGTCGGGTTCTTTTGAACTCGCGAGAAAAAATCGGGTTCTTTGAACCCACAAAAGAAGAAAAGTCGGATTCTTTGAATTCGCAAGAAGAAAAGTCAGCTTCTTAAAACCCGCAAGAAGAAAAGTCGGGTCCAAATCTATGAGTCTAAAAAAACTTCAACTTGAGGGGGAGTGTTTGAAAAGGACGAAATATTACTCGGCAAGTTGGCCGTTATTGACATACACGCTCCAACTTGAGGGCGAGTATTGAAGATCATGACTATTTGACTAGTCAAAATAATAGTTCTAGACTTCTAGTCAAAGTTTTCCAACATTTGTGCTTCAAGACTTGCTTCATCTTTGTACCCCAAGTAATCAATAATGTTGACCTTGACTATTGACCAACATTATTGATCATTGACCAAGACTAGCCCCCTTGGATTATGCCCCAAAGTTTAGTCATTTCCTCATTTTATGTATTTCCTTCATGTATTTATAGAGGAGGTTATCTCCTCATTTGAATGTACCAAAAACATTTCATCAATAAGAAATACATACTCCTTTCCTATCATATCTTTTTTACTTCTTGTACCAAAAACCACTTTGCCATTTTGAGAGTCTATTACTAGTAACCAAGCAGCCCTTGGCTGCAGGGCTCACAAATAAACGAAACCCAAATAGAAAATCGCTTCCGCTAGATTTCTATAGGACTCGACTTTTCTTTTCTTGGTCTTCGATTTCCTCCATCTTGCTTCCACCCCTTCATTGCCTCCTTTTTTTTAGGTCCTTTCACAAAATAGAAAAACATTTTTTTTGTTTTTTTTACGACCACTTGACTAGTCAAAAGATTGTAGTCAAAGTCTTCCATCTTTGTACCCCAAGTAATCAATAATGTTGAACTTCACCATTGACCAACATTATTGATCATGGACCAAGACTAGCCTCCTTGGATTATGCCTCAAAGTTTAGTCATTTCCTCATTTTATGTATTACTTCATATATTTATAGAGGAGGTTATCTCCTCATTTGAATGTACCAAAAATATTTCAATCAATAAGAAATACATACTCCTTTCAAATCATATCTTTTTTACTTTTGTACCAAAAACCACTTTGCCATTTTGAGAGTCTATTACTAGAAACCAAATAGCCCTTGGCTGCAGGGCTCACAAATAAACGAAACCCAAATAGAAAATCGCTTCTGCTAGATTTCTATATGGTATCAGAGCAGTGTTTCTGATGCTTGGAACACTCTACTCATCATATACAAATTTTCCGCAAGAAACTCCAAAATAAAACCCCCAAAATCAAAACCAAGTCACCATGTCAAGAAGACGGAGGCTTAAACCAAAACACACTGTCATGTCAAGGAGAAGGTAGTCCAAATCAAAACCAAGTCACCATGTCAGGAAGACGGTGGCTCAAACCCAAAAGGGTTGCCATGTCATGGAGACAGTAGTCCAGATAACAAAAAAAAAAAAAAAAAAAGTTGCCATGTCACGGAGACGGTAGCTCAAATCTAAACCAAAACAGGTTGCCATGTCAAGAAGACGGTGGCTCAAATCAAACAAAAACAAGCTACCATGTCAAGAAGACGGTAGCTCAAAACAAACTAAAACAGGCTGCCATGGCAAGAAGACGGCAGCCGAACCAAAAGCAAAACAAACAAACAAAATAAATTTTATTTTGTTTTTTCAAAACAAAACAAAATTGTGAGTTTGAAATAATGGTGGCTCACAAACAAAAACAACTCCCTTTGGGCTCGAATGATTCGAATAACCATTTGGGAAAATCAAAGACACTTTTGGTTAAGTTGAATTTTGGATAATCCCACTATTCAACTTGAGGGGGAGTGTTAGAAATTAAAAAATGAAAATTGCAAAGGATGAGTCAAAGTCAACATTCTCCTCCATGTTTCAAGTCATTCTTTTGAATAAGTCAAAAGAGGATTACAAGTCAAAGTCAAAGTCAAGACTCCATGAGTCAAAGTCAAAACTCCATGACCTCCTCCACATTTCAAGCTAATAATAGTTGTTGATTTCCTTTTATTATTCTATGTAAATACCTATAAATTGGGGACTTTGTTTTATTTGTAAAAATCATCTAAAAGTAATAGAAAAAAATTATCTCTGATTACCAAACCAATTCAGTATCAATGTAGCCCTCTAGTTTAGTCTTGGTCAATGATCAATAATGTTGATCAATGGTCAAGGTCAACATTATTGATTACTTGGGGTACAAAGATGGAGCAAGTCTTGAAGCACAAATGTTGGAAAACTTTGACTAGAACTATTATTTTGACTAGTCAAATAGTCATGATCTTCAATAGTTATATGGATATCTAATATTGATGTATATATGTCATCATATAGATATATTCATAATCTGCGAATGATGAGGAAATGATATAATGATCATGGATAAAAGTGTTGTTAAGGAGGCAGAGTTCATGACGAGATGATGTGTGTTCATGATAGGGAAATAATATTATAGAGAGAGTTGAAGGCTTGGTCTTAATTATATAGTGTTGATGATTATTGTATAGTAAGAGAGGATACTCCAACCTTGGTTCGGTTGCAGAGAGGAGGGGAGTAGGTTAGATAGTTGTGTTGGTTGGAGGGGTGGAGTTCTCCTTTTATAGGAGGAGAAATCTACTGTTCAAACACTGTTCATCATGGGTATAATATATAATATTGATTCGGCCGTACTTTGTTACTGTTCTGTTTTTATCCGTCATGCGAATGTATGAACCAATGGTCCAGCCGTGTCAGCGGTTGTACCTTGTCTACTGTTTCGTCTTTACCTGTCATGCAGATGTATGGACCAATGGTCCAGCCGTGTCAGGGTTCGTTCATTCATCCTGAACGTTCATCTTCCGATCGAGAACATCCTCTTCCGGACCACGTACCTGATTATCTTGTTCCGAAAGGCATAACAACTTGCGTTTGGTCCATTTGTATTATAGTTTGGCCATTTGGATTGTCTTGGTTCGGCCTGTCGAGGACAGGCACCTGGTTCGGCTCGTCGAGGCCAGACACCTGGTTCGGCTCGTTGAGGCCTGACACCCGGTTCGGCTCGTCGAGGCCAGACACCCGGTTCGGCTCGCCGAGGCCAGACACCCGTCATCACAGGGTAAAAAGATGGTAAACAAAATAACCAAATTGGTTATTTCCATTACTATTTATTTATCAATTAACATGCATGAACTATGCAAGCTTATTACAAAATATAAACTTTTGCAATATGTTACACAAATTAGTTTTACAAAAATTTAAAAACTAGTGTTTTACCCGTCGTCGCGACACGCGGTGGCAGATAATGTACGGTAGCAGACGACAGTTGTTACACACACCGGGTAACGTTTGTGTTATACGACTATTGCCGCGGAAAAACGACCTAACGCGGCAAAGGTTTTATTAGCACATGTATATTTAGTATGTTTGTATTTACATTAAATGATAACAAATCTCCCCAAAAGATAGGAGATATTGTTTTTGTATTATAAATTGTATCATTGAGAATGGAATGAGAGGAAGGAAATTTATTCCAATATGGTATCAACCCTAGGTTACAATTCCTGGTAACCATCAGCTTCTGGCCGGCGGCAGACCTTCTTCAGCGATCGTCTGCATCTTCTCCCTACCCTCCTCTTTGCCTTCTGCTTCCTTCTCACCTCACCGTAATCACCTCTTCCATTCCCCACATCCTCTGTTACCGTCCCACTCTTCCTTTTCCCACCATATTAATCATGGACTCCTCCAACCTACACCCCGCCCTTACCGTCACCAACATAAAATCCCACATCCCCATCTCCCTTGAAAAAGACTCCCCGGCCTATTCCACTTGGAAGACTCTTTTCCAAGTGCACTGCGAAGCATACGAGGTTGCTGACCATCTGTCCCCTCGTCGCCCACCCGCTGCTCCTCTATCCTCTTCTGATCCAACCGCCGCTGCCAAGGCAGAGGCGGCGGCCCTCGCTGCTGATCAACTGTGGAACCGTGTTGATGCTCTTGTCAAGCAATGGATCTATGCAACTCTCTCTCAGCCCCTCTTACGTATTATTATTCAGCCGGGTCAAACGGCTTTTGACGCATGGACCGCAGTGGAGCACGAATTCAATGACAATCAAAATACTCGCGCGGTATTTCTTGGCCAAGAATTTGCTAATTTATGTCTTGATAATTTTTCGTCTATGGCAGATTACTGTGAACATGCCAAGCATCTGGCGGATCAACTTGCAAGTGTGGGTGCCCCCATTGACAACCGCATCCTTGTGCTCAAGGTTTTGACCGGACTTACCGAGCAATACGATAGTATCTCAACGGTACTACAAAACCGTGAGCCACTACCCCCATTCAATGAGGTCCGGTCCCGGTTGACATTTGAAGAGACCAAAAAGAAGCGACAGGTTACTCGGAACTCTAACTCGGCTTCAACAGCCCTTCACACAACCACCTCCCAAAACTCGCGCACCACATCCCAGTCACCTTACCATCCCGCTGAATCCAACAGAAACACTAACAGGCCCAGCCGCCGTGGTCGAGGCCGCGGCCGGCCCAACAACTCCCAAAACAGGCCCAACAATAACCCCACTTCCAACCCGAGTCACCCTTACATTATTTTTCCGAGTAACTGGACCGCCTCTCAATGGGCCAACTTACTTAAAAACAACACCGCATCCACTAACCAATCGGCCCACCCACCTTGCCCATACCCGTCAAAGCCCAACTCACAAAACTCACAAGGCATTCTTGGCCCTCGCCCAGATCAGGCTCACATCACAGGGTACTCGCCAACAGACATAGAACAGGCACTTTATTTGCTGGCTCTTAACCCACCGGATAATGGGGTAATGGATACTGGAGCCTCCTCGCATTCTGCCAACGAGCAAGGTATATACTCCCCGTCTAACTTTAATACTTGCACTAACAAATATATTATAGTTGGAAATGGCATGACCATACCTGTAGTGGCCCAAGGCAACCAAGTCCTACCCCCACCATACCCTCCCCTCAAACTAAACAATGTCCTCTTTGCTCCAAATTTAATTAAAAACCTTATCTCTGTGCGTCGCCTTACCCGTGATAATTTGGTTTCTATTGAATTTGACCCTTTTGGCTTTCTTGTGAAGGATCTCAAAACCAGGGCTCCTATCCTACGATGCAATAGCACTGGCGATCTTTACCCTTTGACGCAACCACTCCCTCTCAAGACCTCCCAACCTTCTTCCTTTGTTGCTGTCTCTCAAGATCGCTGGCATCAACGCTTGGGACATCCAGGAGACAATCTTCTCAAATCTTTAAAATTGTCTTCTTTTATTAATTATGGAAAACTAAATAAATCACTTTGTCAATCGTGTGTTTTTGGCAAAAGTGTTAGATTGCCTTTTTATGATTCCATTAATAACACTTGTTTTGCATTTGACATTGTTCACAGCGACTTATGGACCTCTCCTATACTTAGTATGGGAGGCCACAAATATTATATCCTGTTTTTGGATGATTTTACTAACTTCTTGTGGACCTTTCCCCTATCAAATAAATCTCAAGTCTTTCACACATTCACCAATCTTCATAACTACATTAACACCCAATTTCATAGTAAAATCAAACAATTTCAATGTGACAATGGCACCGAATATGCAAATCAAAATTTTCATAATTTTTGTAATCATAATGGCATGCAATTTCGTTTTTCATGTCCCTACACCTCTTCTCAAAATGGTAAAGCGGAACGCAAAATCCGCACCATTAACAACATGATTCGTACCCTCCTTGCCCAAGCATCCCTACCACCCAACTTCTGGCATCATGCCCTTGAAACTGCCACTTACCTTTTAAACATTTTACCAAGCAAACTCCATAACTTTAAATCACCCACCACCCTACTTTACAATTGCATCCCAGAATACGATCACTTACGTGTTTTTGGATGCCTTTGCTACCCACTCACTCCCTCACCAAAAATTCATAAACTTGACTATCGCTCAAACCCATGTGTGTTTCTTGGCTACCCCACCAATCATCGTGGATATAAATGTCTTGATCTCACCTCACACCAAATATTTATTTCAAGACATGTTCACTTTGAAGAGTCAATCTTTCCCTACGCCATTCAATCCCCCACTCAAGCACCGTCTTACGACTTTCTCAATCCCACTATCAACCCTTTGGTGTGGGATTATCTTCAACGAAAGTCTACCTCACCCGCCACATCCACCAGTCCAGACCCCACACCCGCCCCTGACCAAACTTCCAATCCACCTATTTCTGCTTTGCATCGGCCCAATAACCAGCCCACTGTACCTAACAGTCCACCTCATAGCCCACAACAACCTCACACCCCTTCCGCATCCTCTCACCCTAATACCCAGCCCACTGTCCCTCCCATACCGGCCCATACCCCTGGCCCAAATACCTCTCCACCCCACGAAACCCAACAATCACTTCAGCCTACTACAACGTCCAGTCCACCATCTATCCCCCACACTTCTACTATTCCCTCACCACCCCATCCTTCTGCTCCTGTACCACCCGCACCTACTATACCTTCTACCCGCACCATACACACTCGCTCCATGAGCGGCATTCACAAACCGAAACACCACTTTAATCTTCACACTGCCACCATCGTCCCTATACCCAAAAACCCTCAGGTTGCCTTGTCCTCTCCCGAATGGCACAATGCCATGTCCAACGAGTTTAGTGCACTTATTAAAAATAAGACCTGGGAGTTAGTACCTAGGACGCCTGACATGAATATTATTCGTTGCATGTGGTTATTTAAGCATAAATTCAGGTCCGATGGCAGTTTGGAGCGCTACAAAGCTCGTTTGGTTTGTGATGGTCGTAAACAGCAGACAGGTATAGATTGTGGCGAAACATTTAGCCCGGTGGTCAAACCTTCTACCATTCGATTGGTGCTCTCTTTAGCTCTCTCCAAATCCTGGCCTATTCATCAGTTGGACGTTACTAATGCGTTCTTGCACGGCAATTTGGAAGAGACTGTCTACATGCATCAACCCATGGGCTTTCGTCATCGTGATTTTCCGGATCATGTATGCCGGCTTCGAAAATCACTATATGGTCTCAAACAGGCTCCACGAGCCTGGTATCAACGGTTCACAGATTTTGTTCTTTTGCAGGGTTTCACACAAAGCAAATCAGACAATTCTCTTTTTATTTATAGCCACGGACGTGATATTGCTTATCTTCTTATATATGTGGATGACATTATTCTCACTACATCCACGGAGGCGTTACGCACACGGCTATTGCATACCTTGTCAGGTGAATTTGCTATGAAAGACTTGGGACCTCTTTCCTACTTCTTGGGTATTCAAGTCACTCGCACGGGTAATCACATGTTTCTCTCGCAACAAGCTTACGTCCAAGACATTATTCATCGTGCGGCCATGGATTCTTGCAAACCTGTTGCCACTCCCGTTGATACACAATCCAAATTGTCTGCCACAGCTAGTCCGCCTTATGAGGATCCTTCGACATATCGCAGCCTGGCTGGTGCCTTGCAGTACCTCACATTCACAAGACCGGACATTTCATATGCTGTTCAGCAAATTTGCATGCACATGCACGATCCTCGCCAGGACCATTGGAATGCTTTAAAACGCATTATTCGATATTTGCAGGGTACTATGGCTTACGGCCTTCATCTCGGACCAGTTTCACATCTTTCTTTAGTGGCATATACAGATGCAGATTGGGCTGGTTGCCCAGACACACGCCGCTCTACTTCTGGCTATTGTGTGTATTTGGGTGACAATCTTATTTCATGGTCCTCCAAGAGACAAGCTACCATCTCCAGGTCCAGTGCTGAAGCTGAATACAGGGGTGTTGCGAACGTTGTAGCTGACATCTGCTGGCTGCGCAATCTCTTACTTGAACTTCATCATCCACTGTCTCGAGCCACATTGGTCTACTGTGATAACGTCAGTGCGGTCTACCTCTCAGGCAATCCGGTGCAACATCAACGTACGAAGCACATAGAACTGGATATCCATTTCGTTCGTGAGCAAGTTCAACGCGGACATGTACGCGTCCTACATGTTCCATCTCGTCATCAAGTTGCTGACATCTTCACCAAAGGTCTACCTCGGGTTCTTTTTGATGATTTTAGATCCAGTCTCAGCATCGGTCCTCCCGACGACGTTTCGACTGCGGGGGTGTATTAGCACATGTATATTTAGTATGTTTGTATTTACATTAAATGATAACAAATCTCCCCAAAAGATAGGAGATATTGTTTTTGTATTATAAATTGTATCATTGAGAATGGAATGAGAGGAAGGAAATTTATTCCAATAGGTTTTATGTGTACGATGTGGCATTGTGTAAACCTATATGCTAAGATTAACGCGAAAAATAAAGAAAATCTAAACATGTTTCTATGATAGAGCTATCAAAACTAAACTAAAAGGTAGTTTGAACCGTGCGTATCTCCCACAAAGTCTAAAACTTAGAGAAGAGAAAAAAAGAGTAAAAAAATTGTGATTAAAAGCTGGTGGGCCCTACACAAAGAAATAAAGTAAAAAAACGAAACACTGTTGCGCGATAGTGACATTTAGCTATAGTGTTTATGTGAGAGGGAGAATCTTTGTTTTTTAATATATATACTATAATAGGCTCGAACTATGAGAAATTACACAGATAATTAAAACTTTTGCAATATGTAACACCAAATTGGTTTTACAAAAGAGAAAATTGCAGTTTTCGTCCCTGTGGTTTGCCTAAACTAACAGGTTCAGCCCAGGCTTAACACCCTGAGTACGTGTGGTTTCTTATTCTAACACTTTACGTCCCTGAGACTAACGATCGTTAGTTGTTCCGTTAGTTTGTGGTGAAATGACTATTATACCTTGATTTTTTTTTTTGGTGAAATGACTTTTATACCCTCCCATCTTCTTCTCCAACCCACCCACCCACCACCACCTCTTGCAAGTCTACAACACCACCACCACCATCTCCACCGCCACCCTCCCTCTCCTCACCATCTCCTCTCTCCTCCACCATTTCATCGTCGCGTACACATTTCTCGAAAACATACACACATTTGTTTCTTTTTAATCTATTAGAAAAACACACTATTTATATTAAAAAAACAGAGGTGTATCTTCATCTCTGTTTTTATAATTTTCTTTAAGTAATGATTTTTACATTAAAATCTTTGTAAATCGGTGATTCCTTCCATCATTGATATGGGTTTACAAAGACAAAAAACAAAAGATTGTTCTCCACCATCTCCACTCCACCTGCAACACCCATTGTTATGAGTAGGGGTGTCAATCGTGTCGGGTTGATGGGTTGGCGGGTTGGCGGGTTGCGGGTTGGCGGGTTGGTGGGTTGAAATCTGCAACCCGAACCCGACCCATATTATTATTCGTGTCAAACTTTCCAACCCTAACCCGCACACATATAAATTCGGGTCAACCCGAACACGACCCATATAATCCGTATTTTTAAATGAGTCACACATTTTGATGAGTTATAAGCGGGTTATTGGGTTGTAAGTGGGTTATCGATAACGTATGTAGTGGTGAGCATGAGTGTGACAAGTATATACAATGGCGTGCAAAAAGTTAACACTATTATAACTAACCATGTAAAAAGGAAACGAAAAACACAAAACAAAGATATGAAAGATTTTTTTTTATAATTACTTAAACGGGTTAACGGGTCAACCCGTTTTTATACATGTCAACCCGAACCCAACCTGTTTTTAATACGGCTCGACCCAAACCCTACCCGTTTTTTTAAACGGGTCGTGTTAGTCGACCCAAACCTGTATTTTTTCGTGTCGGTTTCAGGTCGTGTCAACAATTGCCGCCCCTAGTTATGAGTGATGCGTTCTTAGTTTCTTTCTTTATTTTCTGTAATTAGTAGCTGTTTTTTTTTTCTTGTTTTTCTAGACTAGACCAGTTGAGCTCATTAAGTTCATATTATTCTTAACCAGGTGAACTCAATCCACTCATTAAGCCCATTTCAGTCTAAACAGAGCAAAGACAAGTTAGTATTTTGTATCAAAAGACTGTCATTTTATTTGAATTCTTTTATGTTTTTTTTCTGTATTAAGATTATCATGTTAATTCACATTCTGATGTAAGAAGAATACTTAATTTATCAGTGGTGGTGGAGGAGAGAGGAGATGTTGAGGAGAGGGAGGGTGGCGGTGGAGATGGTGGTGGTGGTGTTGCAGGTGGTGGAGATGGTGGTGGTGGTGTTGCAGACTTGCAGGTGGTGGTGATGGTGGTGGTGGGTGGGTGGGTGGGTTGGAGAAGAAGATGGGAGGGTATAAAAGTCATTTCACCCAAAAAATCAAGGGTATAATAGTCATTTCACCACAAACTAACGGAACAACTAACGGTCGTTGGTCTCAGGGACGTAAAGTGTTAGAAAAAGAAACCACAGGTACTCAGGGTGTTAAGCCTGGGCTAAACCTGTTAGTTTAGGCAAACCACGGGGACGAAAACTGCAATTTTCTCTTTAAAAAATTTTAAAAATAATCTCCAAGTATGAGAAATTACACAGATAAGCTAAACTTTTGCAATTTGTAATACCATTAGTCCAAACTTTTATAATTTGTAACACCTTTAATCCCTGAAATTAATTACATGTGTGGATTAAAAGTGTTACAAATCGCAAAAGTTTGGACAAAAAGTGTTACATATAGCAAAAGTTTGAACTATGTAATATCTTATACTTAGGGGGAATTGGATTTTAATAACCTGAACTATTTAGAATTGGCCACTGGCACCCCAAACTAAAAAATTGGCCATATATAACCTCAACTATTAATATGTTGGAATTTAGCACCCAATTGACTGACGGCGTTAGTGGACTTGCTGACGAGGCACCAGTTGCTGACGTGGCATGTAGATGTTTCAATCCACGTGGCATTTCATTTAAAAAAAAACTGACATGGAGGCCACATCAGCATCATCATCATCATTATAAAAAAAAACCAACAACAGATCTGTTCACGTGTGCATTTCATTAACCCATATCATCATCTTCATCTTCATAACATCAACCAAAAACAAACCTTCAATCTACTAAACCACCATACCCCCCTCTCTCTCTACAAAGAACCCTACATCATCATCATCATCATAATAATAAGAAGGTGAAGAGCTGAAACCATTTGAAAATCACCACTGTGACTCTTTCTCTACAACCACCACCACAACGGTACCTCTCTCTCCAACAACCGACGAAGCTGCAACAACAAATAATAATGATCCGAACTCAAATCCAAGACAAAAAACTCACCTATCCCAGATGATTGTTTAGCCCTAATTTTCCAATCCCTCACCTCCCTTGACCGTAAATGGTGCCGTCGACGATTTTTGTTTTATTCTGGTTTCAGGTTTGGTTTTGGGTTTCAAAAGGAAGCAGGGGTGTTTTGGGTTCAAAAAGGAACCTTGGATCTGGTTTCAGGTTCAGATCTGGTTTCAGGTTCGGTTTAGGGTTTGAAAAAAATGGCTATTGTTGTGGTGGTGAGTTGCAGAGAGAGAGAAAGAGAGATGGTTGTGAAGAGAGGGACGGTGAATTGTTTTTTTTTTTTTAATTCTAGAGAGAGAAAAATATGGTTATGAAGGTTTGGTTTGGGAAGATGATGGTTGGCAGGGAGAAGATGGAGAGGAAGATGATGTGGATTTTTTTTTTAATTTTAGATTTTTTGTTTAAATTATATATTACAGTCAGCATGTGACTGGTTTAAATGAGGGCCCCACCATCATGCCACGTCAGCAATTTTTGCCACGTCAGCAAACAAACTAACGCCGTCAGTTAGTTGGGTGCTAAATTCCAACATGTTAATAGTTGAGGTTATATATGGCCAATTTTTTAGTTTGGGGTGCTAGTGGCCAATTCCAAATAGTTCAGGTTATTAAAATCCAATTTCCCTATACTTAGGGACTATTTTCAAAATTTTAATAGACCACACGGACGATCCATGCGCTTTACCTTCATAATAAACTGTTTTTTAACCTATACCCAAATCAATATTCTCAAAACTAAAGCCATTATTTATTTTTTATGCTTTGCGATCGATATAAAACATAGGTCGATATCCTTGTAAATTTGGTACCGAACCAAACCGAAACCAAAACCGGATTCCCTCTTCATCGCACTAAGAAATTTACTACTTATTTTTTTTTTTTGAAACGACGACTTTCTTTATGTTTGGCCACTGCACTCCCCAAATTGGAGAGCCAGTTGCCTCACTTGGCCAGACTATGTTGTCTTAACCGGGCTCACGCTGGCTTCAAATTTTGGCTTGGGTGATCCCCGGAGAAACCATACCGTCGACCTGTGGCGAATCCAGAGGGAAAAAAATGAAAATTTTAGTGGAAAAAGTTGAAAAATTAGTGAAAATTTACGAAAGGAACCCCCTGAAAATTGTTCCTGAATTCGCCACTGCCGCCAACTATTACTTGACAGTCGTTGTGTCGCCACAAGTGCAAAACCTCTAACGTAACAAACGATGGAACTAAAACCCAGGTGAAATTGGAATTTAAACTGACAATCTCACAAGGTCTATCTAAAATCTTTTATTGCATTTTCCACCAAAGATGACACAAGTACAGATCAAATTTAAGTCATCACTAGATAACCGAAATCAGTAGGCCATAAGTGAGGATTTTGAAAGGAAAATGACCAAAATAGCCCGTTGACCGGGCGTTTTGCATAACTAGCCCTCTCCACCGTCTTTGGAGAGACAGGACACGGCTCCCAACCAGCCTGAACCGTCTCCGAGACCGTTTGGTTTTAGAGCCAATTGCCAACCAACACGTGGCGTCTCTGATCCCGAGGCTGTACCGTCTCTCTCCAGACGGGTCAGAACTCTCTCCCAGACGGTTCACGTTTCCCCATGCCGGCTGCCTTCGGTTCAACCGTCTCCCAGACGGGTCACATTTCCCAAGTCGTCTTAAGCCGTTTTGTGCTACCGTCTGAACCGTCTCACGAGTGTATATAAATACCCCAACCGTTTTGTGCTACCGTTGAAGATTTGACACTTCGTGGTCAAATCGCTCAACTTCCGGCTTAGGGACTCGGTTGTACGTTCTGACCCTCCAACGAGCCGATTGTATTCGTGCAATATTCGGAACCATTTGTTGGTTTGGTGGGTGCTTTCTTCAACATGACGCCATGCTGCAATCAAGGCAATCTCCTGTTCTTCGGTCCATCTTTGCGGTGCCATTTTTGGATGAATTAGACGGTGTTGGACGGTGGTGGTGGGGTGGTAGATAGTGTTTAGACGGTGTTGGAGGGTGGCAGATAGTGTTTAGACGGTGTTGGACGGTGGTGGTGGGGTGGTAGATAGTGTTTAGACGGTGTTGGACGGTGGTGGATAGTGTTTAGACGGTGTTGGATGACGGGAATGGGACGGGAGACCGTATTTATAGGGCTGAGCTGGACAACCGAAGCGTCGCCCGGTCATCGGGACTCACCGGCGTTGGGAAATGTGAACCGTCTTGAGAGACGGTTGAACCGAAGGGCCAGCCGTCTTGGGTTTTGTGACCCGTCTTTTGAGACGGTTGAACCGAAGGGGCAGCCGGCATGGGAAATGTGAACCGTCTGGGAGACGGTTGAACCGAAGGCAGCCGGCATGGGGAAACGTGAACCGTCTGGGAGAGGGTTCTGACCCGTCTGGAGAGAGACGGTACAGCCTCGGGATCAGAGACGCCACGTGTTGGTTGGCAATTGGCTCTAAAACCAAACGGTCTCGGAGACGGTTCGGGCTGGTTGGGAGCCGTGTCCCGTCTCTCCAAAAACAGTGGAGAGGGTTATTTATGCAAAACGCCCGGTCAACGGGCTATTTTGGTCATTTTCCCATTTTGAAATTCCACTAGTTGGTTAATTAATTAAAACGAACGCCGTTATGTTTTTGAGTTAAATAAATAAATTCTAGAAGGAAGTAAGTCAAGCTAAAAACCAAATTTTCATTTTCTAATCCCATAGTACTAAAATTTTTTTAATAAAGTGATTTAATATGTCATAAACATGACTTACACGTATTTTTTATTAGAGAAAGTATAAAATACAAAGTATTCTTAACCTATAAAGTGTAAGAAGCCACCACATCTTGACACGTGTAAACCCTAGTTAACTCTAACTAACCCAATCATAATTGATTTAAAAGGGGGTAAAAGCCTAAAAGGTAATGTTCCTTCAAATCGTTTATTAACCACCACCACCACCATCACAACCACCACCACCACCACCGCCTGACTCAACCGTCGGACCAAAGCCTCACCACTCTCTCTCTCCTCTAACCTCCGACGCCTTCAAAACCTTTCACGTTGTTCGACTTCAACCTGACCTCAATCGTGGCTCAGATCTAGTCACTTCCCTCTATCTTCGGAGAAGACAACCAAGCCAACATCTCTGTATCTCTGGCTAATCACAAAACAAAGGAAAAAGAAGAAAAAAAAACCAATCCATAAAAACCTTACCTCAACTGTGTGAGAATATAGTCGTTTGTTTGTTAGAGGAAAACAGAGGAAAATAGGGGAAAAAATGAGGAAAAGGTGAGTTTTAATTATACTAAATGCGTTTTACAAAACCAAGTGCGTTTTACAAAAACCACATTTTACAAAAACTAAGTGCGTTTTACAATAAACCAAGTGCGTATAATAAAAAACCAAGTGTGTTTTGTAAAAACCAGTTTAAATAGTGTTTAATAAACCAAATGCGTTTTATAAAAAAACCAAATGCGTTTTACAAAAACCAAGTGCGTTTTACAAAAATCAAGTGAGTTTTATAAAAAAAAACCAAGTGTGTTTTGTAAAAACTAGTTTAAATAGTGTTTAAAAAACCAAATGCGTTTTATAAAAAAACCAAGTGCGTTTTACGATTTTCTGTTTAACAGTTTCTGATATTGATCATCTGAAACTTTTTTGAAAGCCATTTTTTTTTCTTTAATTCTTCTTCTATTATCAATATCGTTCGTTTCTGTGAATAATACATGCGTTGATAGTGTTTTTTTAATATGATTCGCCTAATTTTATCGATTGAATTATCATACTCTGTTTTTTTCTATTTTTGCAAAGACATTTTGATTTTGTTTGTAATCGAATGTTTTTGATTGTTTAATCATTCTGAACGTTTAATCGAGTTGAAAACGATGAAAAATCAGGTTCAATCATTGAAAATTTTTGCATCGATTATGTCTTTTGTTATGATTTCACAGAAATTTAAACGTGTTTTTCCTAATTTACCCTTGGTTAGATTAACCCAAATATGATTAGAATTGTTAATTACCATCTTGTCACCGCCTAAATCTAAGGGTTGAGAATGTTTCTTACACTTTGTACGTTAGTCTCTCTCTTTTTTATTAATATAAGGGTTAAAGTGTTAAACTGGTTGATTTATTCTAATTTCAACCTGCCTTTTTTCAACTACATTAATTAATTTAATAAATAAATACTTTTTATTTGACTTGTTCGTTGACTAATACTAGTAGGAATGCCCGCGCGTTGCCGCGGGTTCGCACGTTGGACGGGGGGATTCATTAAATTTATTTTTAAAACTGCATTTTCTAATACGACTAATATATATTCATCAAGAGCAATGGAGTATAACAAAAGAAGTGATGAAAAAAACAACATAAGAGATGGTAAAAAACATTATGCATACACAAATCATTACAAAACTCCACATCATATTTTAGTCACTGTATTTATTAGTTTGGTAAAAAATAATTGAGTTGCAAGCTTTGTTCATACCATAACACTTAATTACAAGGCTCGAAATAAGATTCACATGTTCCTCAAGCGAAGAGAAGGGCAAATACTGAGTGTTTGCTGGGACTGGTGAAGGTTAATTGCTGATTGTTGATATTATTTAAATCAAATACTCTATATTTTCACAGTATCTAAAAAATAATATTTGAACAAAAAGTGTATCAGATTAAACCAAAATGTTTCAACATGTACTCAAAAGCATTCATAGTACAGACAATATTTAATCCAGTCAAAGAACACAATTATCAGAAAAATTTAACTTATAACACCTATGAATCACTACTACTGAAATCAATAACAAATATACAATCAATTTGAGTCGTTAGCTGTAAAACAAATTGGATGAAGGAATCGTCTGCACGGGTCATAATCAACAATTACTTCGTTAAAAATTCATAAACAAACAACAAAATACAGCGATTATGAGCAACAAGTACCTCCCTCTAGTGCCAATCCTGATGAGAGCGACCTTCTCAACGGCGATAACTGAGGTTTTAACAATGGCGACATTGCAGCGGCACTGACCGGAGCTTATTCAGGTTCAATTGTATCACACATCATAATCTAGCTGGTCAACTGAAAACCATAACATTTAAAAACCATGTGTTTTAAGTTTTAAAACAACTTTGATACTTCAATATCAAACCAGATCATGAACCATCCAAACCAAACATAGATGATACCTTACTAAACCAGTTTGATCTCAAACCAATTCATGAGATAAAACAAACATTGCTGATGCAAGTGGTTTAATCTCAAACCAGCTGCTCAACCAAACATGGCTGAAACCTTGCTTATAATTTGGTCGTAGTTCAATTTTTCAGTTTTGGATAGCCTTTTTTACACACATTAAAATGTAATTTTTGAAGAATAAAATGTAACATTTATAAAAGTCAAAGCTAATAAAAAATTAGCACGCACGCATGTTCCTACGTCAAACTAACTGAGAACCGAGACCATATAAGACTGGTAGAAGAATAAAACCTCTCAACGCATAGGGAAGCAGTAGCTAAAGCCAAGTACTCATTTTCATGCGCTCTTTCTTTATTCAGATTGCGGTCTTTATTTTGGGATGACTCGAACCCGCGTTTCCCGCTTGGTTTTGTATGCCTTTTTTTTCTCCCTTTGGTAGTTGCGGGCGGCATTTATAAATGCTACTTGTTTATAGTGAGTGTTTACCTAGCAAATACAACTATTTTGCATACTCTACATTCTACGATATACAATATAGCAGCAATATGTTTTGTGGGAAAAAACTTAAAAGAAAGTAAATGTGTGTTGCATCTAAAAAGAATCCTAAACATCCTTACCTATTTAAGTATTGCATAACATAGTGAGACCAATCTTTTTAAAGTTGAGTAGTAAGACCATTTCACTATGGCACTTTCGTTTGTGATCTTCTTCCATGAATCAAGACCAAGATTACCCAGATAAAAAATTAGCATAAAGAAAAACATAAATCTCTAATTTTGAATTATAACTAATAAACCTTAAATTGAATTTAGTAAAATGAGGAAGAAAAGGAAAATTCAAAAGTAGAAAACCCTACCTGTGATTCGAAACCTTCAACCTTGCAACCCAATTTTGTCTTGAATAATTTTATATTTGCTGAATTATGAGCATCAATTAACAAAAAGAGGACAAACGAAGAACAATTAAAGTAAGAGGAAGAAAGATTCTTCGTCATCTTCATCAAAGCCAGTGTTGAACATCGGTGAGTATATAAAGCCAGGGGTTTGAAAGTGATATGCACAATAAAATTATTATTTATGAAGAACATTGAATTAGGGTTAATTTCATAACCTACGGGAGTGTTTCAAGAGCCCCGCTCTGAATTAAGGTAACTGATGGAGCCTTGAATTTGGAGTTTTTTCAAGAGACCCTCTTCAATTAGGAGTTTTAATTCGGATTTTTAAGAGGAATCAATGGAAGGTGATGAAGCATTCAATTTGAGAGTTTTAGATGAACATCTAGAATGAATGGTTTGTTAATGCTGAACTTACACATGAATGACTTTGCATCAGGTAATTGTAAAATTATCATAAAAGGTTGTATCATAGGGGCATAAAAGGAACAAATGGTGTAAAATATGGAGATGATAGTTGTGCCCCTTCACATGCCATCTTAAAATTGAGAGGAAATTACATTTTTGTCCATCTCTCCTCCTTAATAAGGTAACATAGATAATGAGTTGTTTCCAGCCAGCATATGTAACGCGTTTATGAACACTTTATTTGATGTTTTTTATTCATATACATCTAAATCTAAATACTTGAATATTTTAAACGTATTACAAACTAGAGTGCTACAAAACATCCCTGGAAATATAAATGAAGTATAAGGGTATATATTTGTTAAATGATGATATAAAAAGGGAATAAAAAACTTAATAACTCCTCGAAAATATATTTAGGACCACTGAATTATTATATAAACGTGGTTTCTGTATGAAGTTAATTTTCCGTACTACATAGTGGTGAAATAATTTCAAAGCATATGTGTAATAATCACTCACATAATACAATTATATCATGCAACATATATATATATACATAATTACACAATTTTATAAACCTTTACGTGAAACACGAGTACAACATTCCGGTTAATTATGAATTTATCAAAATCTTGATTTCCTTTTATTAAAGGTACTTATTTACTTTGCACCATTTGTGTTAATTTCCTTACATGGAAGAAAACATGCATGAAGTATTAATAATATATAATCATACATGTATCCAGTATCAAGAGTAAGACATACACGTATAGATGTATATATAGGCCATGTATGACGTATGCATCTTTGACGTTGACTCCTATTTTTTGGTTGTTTATAAAATATATTTATATTCGAATATCAAGTTGGCTTTTGGACCCCGTTTACTTGGCTCTGGCCTAGGGGCTAGGAAAGAGACCCATAAAATGGAGCAATATTTTTACTTAATAAATTGTTACGCTATTGTATAATAGTGTTGATATCAAGTTATCAACAACCATGCATCATAATATACATATTCAAAATACGATACGGTTAACTGATCATACATCTACCCAAAATACATATCATGCTATTCAATTGTTATTAGATCATACAAACAAGACGAGATAACTTAGAGTGGTCATGCCACCATAGATGGTGTCATGGATATAGTACCATAATAGTAGGCCGTTTAGTAACATACTAACATAGACGTAGCTACCTGTTAGAGATGGCATTAGCCGTTCCAGGTGAAATATTACTTTTTGTTTGGTATATATATACACGATCGAATTCGAACTTGTCATTTCAATTCAGTTCGATCGAAATTAGAATTCAAATTATGCAATTTTATTTGTTATACACACAACTACAAAAAGGGCTTTTAAAATGGGTTATGGGTTTCATACATCACGTGACGTCACATTCTGGGGGTGTGACATCATATTCTGGGGTATGTGGCAGCCTTCTATTGGTGTGCGATGTGGGCCAGGGTGTATAAATCCTAAATATGAGGTGTATGATTCCTAAATACCTTATAAATCTAAAGTTCTAACATTTTGGGCTTCTAACACTTGATATGCAATCCAGCGATCAACCTAATAAACAATTATTCTACAAT
The DNA here is from genome assembly GCA_030844895.1 of Ambrosia x helenae. Classification (NCBI taxonomy): domain Eukaryota; kingdom Viridiplantae; phylum Streptophyta; class Magnoliopsida; order Asterales; family Asteraceae; genus Ambrosia; species Ambrosia x helenae. The sequence goes on along the minus strand of CM061230.1, from coordinate 100,787,552 downwards.
CACTAAATGTCTAACATTTGGGTCGCTTCTACAGTTCCACTTTAGTCGACAAGCATCATTAAAGAATAATCAGGATATGCATCAAGCTCAGCTCGCACAATTATAACAAAACATTATAACAAATCACACAATTATTATGTTAAAACTCAATATTTCTCAGTACACAAACTAATTATGCGCTATATCACATTGAATTATTGTAAATCATTATCACATAATTTACACTTTTATAGTTGAGTAATAACTATATAAAGAGATTGAGCTAAACACAGAAATGAACAAAAACTAACACCAACAGGAATCAAAGAATGATGAAACAAAGCAAATGAGCAAATAAATCACAGAAGATATGCATCAAGCTCAGCTCACACAATTATACAAGATCATACCAAAACTGTGTGTAGGGTTGCAGACCCATAATATACGACAAGAACAACTTTCTAAACTGCTAAAAAAGAATGCAAGCACACCATGCTCTTGTCCTCGTTCCGGAAAACAAACTCATTTTTCTTGATACAAATATTTGTTCATTTCACAATGGGGATACATGGGCTGTTTCATTCAGAAACAAGCAACCGAAAACATAGTTATAGAAATCCCGAGCTTTGACTGTTTCTCTTCCACCCACAACAGCTTCCATGTCATATTTACAAGCTCTAGTGCAATCGGGGCAATAAGTAACCTGCAAATGCCGGGGAAAAAAACACTTTTGAGCTCAAAAATAATAAATCACTTTGTATGCATGTATTAAAAGAAAGTGAGTTTCAAGCCAAAACACCTCCAATAACTTGGGTTTAAAGGAACTATCAAGCATGACATCAACGCCATACATAGCCCTAGCAGTTGGACTATGCATCTCTGGATGAACTAGTGCTGCCGACTCAAAAACCTTCCGGATCATCTGTTTAACCCTTGAATGGATTTCCAGCCATTCAACTGCAATTCTCCACACCAATCATCGTCATACAAACCAGGTGCTAATAAATATCACAATGCCAATAACGTTAAAGACAAAACAAACCTTGATGTTCCTTCTCAAACTCCTTAACAAACTCTGGTGTGTTCATGTGATTCAATGTTCCCCTGTAGTTCTGATAGTTCGGAACACAATAGTAGATATCTTATTATCTGTCATAACTTGATATAGAATGAGCATATTACGAATGCTTAAAAAGATAAAATGATTACCATGACAGTGAAGTGTGTCTCGTACTCGTACAAACTCTTCTTATCCAAAGTGTATGTATTGTTCGCCAGCCTAACCTGAAACGGTATGTAACCAAATTAAGGAAATAAAAAATATGAATCAAATTCACAAACAGTAAAACGATAAAAAAGATAAATAAATAAATAACTTATTGTTTTACTCTACATACCCAAAAAACATCGGTAATGAACAACTCCAATGGGCTAATACTGCGAACAAGAACAATATACCGAATATCAAATTTCCTTCCCTTAAACAAGGCTGGCTGCTCAATATACTTTTGACATATTTTTGGGCCAGTTTCCATGAGACGTATAATTGCGGATAAATTTCCAGTAACCGTTGTATCTATGGTTCTAGCCATGTTCCAAGGCTTCAAAATCCATAAATTGTCGGCTTTATCATTCTCACGTACATAATAGTCCCCAATAAACTGAGTAAGTTGTGTTTCAAGATTATAAGTTGGCTGAAACCATTCTGGAGATCCATAAGCCTGTAAAAGTAACAATAAATTTAAGCAAATCACACCAAAAACAAATAGTAGGGAAATGGAAAACGATAATATCACCTTTTGAACTGTTTCTGCCAAATGGTGTTTCATGACAAGACAAGCTTCAAAAGGAAACTGATTCATGTATTGTTGATCATTTAACCCTATGGCCTTCCTTGATTCCTCATCCACCTGCATACTTGTCCAAATTATATCTGCTTTCTTCGGGTCCGTCGCTGTTAACCATATGAAATGAAAAAAAAAAAAAAAAAAAAAAAACTTAGAGAGGTGAACAAAGGTAAGGACAATTGCCAGCTTCTAAAAGTATGAAAAAAAAAAAAAAAAAAAAAAAAAAAAAGTGGAGCTGGCAAGTTCAACCCATTTATTTATGAATGGGTCAAGATTTGGTTATGTTTTATCACAGGTCTATATTTTTCCCAAAGTGAGACAAAAGTGCAATGAGTCAACCTGACCCATACCAAAAACTACTTGTTTTAGCTCCTTACCCAACCCACCTGACCCGCCCACTTTGCTACATCTAAATAAAAGAGTTACTACTAAAGTCTCAATAACATCACATACTGATTATAAATCCTGGGTGGGTCAAAAACTCCTCAACAGGCGGAATATCTGTATAAACATGCAGTGGACGTCCATCACTACGTGCTACACTACAAGTAGTAGAGGCCTTGTTAGCTAAGGAAGAACTTGTTGACCTCAAATTCTGCCAATGTTTTTCATATTCCTGTAGAGTTGATGATATGTGAGCATAAAGTCGGTAGTTTTGATACTAATTCAAGATAATTATAAAGCTAATCTTAAGTTAACAGGCATACTCTTATGAAGTATTGTTGTGGGGTGTGAAACCAGGCAGTAAGCCTGGAAGAACGTTGTTTCTCCTCTCCGATGCCAAATAAATAATCACGGGTACACTCGTCACCATATTGGATATTTTTGGTAGGCCAAAGAATTGTAAAGCTGAAATTATAATCCAGTCAATATTTATATCAGATGCAAATTACAAGCAAAAATAGTTCTTTAGTTGCTTTGGTATTGGTGGAATCACGTTGAAGGGAGTTTGGCTATGCGACCCTGTATTAACTATATAATATGTTTTATATCAACAGAAACAAAACTGACTGTCAAATGTCAAATAAAGTATATATATATATTAAACTACTAGGCTTATTTACATGTGTGTGACACGGTTAAACTAAAAAGGTAGTTCACATTATTGATAAACCAACGCTCTAAGTAGTTAACTCGGCCGATATATCGGTGATATATCACCGATATCTCGATTATCGGTCATCAACCGATATATTGGTACCGCTATTTTGACCGATATTTTGTACCGATATTATCGGCGATATTTTACCGATATTTGAACGATATATCACCGATATTCCCGTTATTGGTGTTTTTCTTCTTAGTTCTTCCATTTTTCTTACTTCTTATAGTTGTTATTACTTTTTTATTACTGTTTTAAGTCTTAGTTGTTTTGTAAAAGGTTACTTTGTTAATGGTAGGAGAGTATGTTGAATTGTTAGTGTTAAATTGCTACATGTATGGATTTTGCATGATATAAAAATTGCCGATAACCCACCGATATCTCACCGCAATAACCCATATCTCAAATATCGGTCCTTCACCGATATCCAATATTTTACCGCATTAACTGCTTAGCCAACGCTAGACAACAGTTTAGCAATAATAACTATACACTAAAAACAAAAAATCAACAGATTGACTGAATAGATAAGGGTTTTTACGGGGTATATTATATGTATTTAAATGTATGTCAAGTAAATAAACATACAAAAACTAGTACAATGTATTACTTATATTTGTCTTGTAAGTAGTTGCCTATGAATAGAGAACTATAGAAATAATTTGCAGAATAGTTTTTACATGTTTTGTTTATCTATTAACATACTATAAGAGGGTGAGGTTCCTGTACAAAGGCCATATTTCGTGAAAACTGTGAGAAGTATTAAGAATTGACATGTAGGCATCATTTTTTGGACTTAGTCACGATGTTTTTCGGATTGTTTTGCCTAAAAAACACCAAACATAACAATTAAAAACCCAAAGCAATGTATTTTAGGCTTAAAACTTAAAACACTACGCCAATAAAGTTAAGAAGTGTGTTTTAAGTGTTAAACAGTGTGTTTTAGTTATGTATTAAATTCCATTGCTATAATACATTGCATTGTGTTTTAATTGTTGTGTTTGGTGTTTTTCAAGCCAAAACAACCCTATACATCATTCCTAAATGGCTAAATCCAAAACATTATGCCTACATGTCATTTCTTAATCCTTCTCACACTTCTCACGAAATATGGCCTTTGTACATGAACCTAAACCTACTATAAGATATAAAAAATCCAATCGTATGTTCATTCTAAAGGCATTGAATAGATCTTTTTAATGACACGATTGTTTAAAAGTACACTACATTTTGTTATTTGATTTAAAAACATAGAAATAGAAAATAGATAATATAGGAAACGACATATGTATGTGTACAGATTTGGGAGGATTTTATATTATTCTTGTAATTGTTATTTAGACATCTAAGGGGGTCTTATGAAAGTTATGAGATGGCAAACTGAACAACATCTTGAATTAATAGAATCTTTTGTCATCAATCAGATATGACTCCAGACAGTAGAAGCACAACCTAACGCTATCTACTGTTTTATTATAGTTATCTGATCTGTTAATATGATATAAACATAATAAAGTTTATACAAATACTTTTGCATTCAAAAGAATTAGAAAAAACAAAATGGTAAGAATAGAGTACCTCACAGCTGATTCCAGTGTTCCTTCAGGCATGTACAGAAATGGTGATACTCTGAAATTTGGCTCATCACTGTGCCTCAGTGCCGAACCCAATTCATCCATCACATACCTACAAAAAAGGCATTATAAAGGTCAATCAAAAAATGTGTGTATTCTCAATAAAGATATATAGTAACATCTAAAACTCGCTTAATTTTCACTCAGCATCTGCAATCACAAATACCATACTGGTTTGGCTTCAATCACTCAATGCACAACAGGAGATAGTGGCAAATAAAGCAAAATAATAAATAATTAGCAGTTTAAGGGTACCCATTGAACTGAGACGCTTACCATATAGATGTCTCGTCAATCTTCTCTTCATCTGCTAATCTATAAGACATTAAGTATAACCACATGGCATTCAAAACACGATCAAGCAAGGGTTCACCAGCAGTCCATTCAGGAAGACGGGGAAGAAGCACTGAATCAATCACACCCTTTCCAGATTCTAGAATTTTTGTAGTATTTACACCGTTTAATAAAGAAAGAGTAGGAACACATTCAGCAATCTCAACTGCACTGTCTCCAAGAGGACCAGGAATATCCACCTGTCACATAGCAAATATTAGAAAACTAAATATATACGTGTATCAAAAACTCAAAAAGTAGAAAAAACATATCTGAATAAAGATACCTCCAGTTCATGTAAGCTGGTAAAGTCTTTTAAGAGTTCCCGTAAGTCGGAAATAGAGTGACCATTTAGTGGATTGCCTCGAAGATTTAAATAGGAAAGAGATGGCATAGTTTCAGGTGAGAATCCCTTTATAAAAAAATAATATGTTATTAAACCAATTCAAAAATAAAAATAAACGTAAAGATGAACAGACTATCGTATTATACCTTGTTTTGTAAGCTGTGAATACGCCTATTTGAAAGGTCTAGAGAGGTCAAACCCTGCAAAGATCGGTCAGTGTGTCCACAGCCTGGATTGTCTTCATCATAAATTCCTCCACAGAAACCCAAGGCCCAGCCCGTATAATTACGAGTAAAAGCTGAGTTCAAAATTTCCAGACTCGGGCAATTATGAATAATAGCATCTGCAACAGAATCATCCCTACAGACAGGAACGGGATACTTCAGTTCATCTCTGTTACACTTACAGCTATAAGTTTATAAAAACTAATCTAACACACAACAAAGGAAACATACAGGTTCTGTAGGATTGGGTTATTGTTTAGCCAGAGAGCTTTGAGGTGTTTGAGCTTCACAACTTCATTAATTATAGTTTCAGCGGCCTTAAGCTTGTTGCCGCACAGACTAAGCGCAATTAACTCCTAGAAAATTTTGTACAGCAAAAAAGTTAACTAGTTGCCTTTATACTTGTGAATTTTTAATCGAACCGCATGCTGTCAATAAATAAGAAAAGAAACTGGCATGTAGATAATGATTGCATACAGGAAATTTACTAGGCAAATCAAGTGATAGAAAAACATCATCATCAATGTCGAGATCTTCGAGTTCCAACCATACCACTGCCCCAGGACCCTCCTTTTTAACCTTTTGTACTTCTCTCTCCACAATTTCCATTACACCCAATTTATTATCCTTCGATTCACAACCATCATTATCTGCATCTTCAACATCTGATTTCAAATCAATATCCACACACATCAATGAAGCCATTCTCTCTACCAAGCCTGGAACTTCTTGCAGCTGTTAAAGCAACGAGCGTATTTCCAATCAATATATATATATATATATAACTAACAGCATAGTAGACGAGTACAAATTACAAAAATGTATGTTTTATGTATGCAACAGAAGATTCACTTATATAAATACAATGCAATTACACAACATAACCAGCAGACTTCAAGATTCAGTTGCAGATAAGATTAAACAAAAATATTTAAATATTACATAAATACAAGTTAGCTCAAGTGAGAGAAACTAGAGAGCTAAAAAGTTCAACCAAATGCCAAGCAACCCTCCTCCTCTCATCCAACTTTATTATAATGACATTAGCTAACAAATCAAAGGTTCGTTAACAGGTTTACAAATTTTACAAATTAGACCTTACATTTTGTCATCATTGTCATAGTCAGTTAATCCCATTAATAGCAAAGCTAAGGTAGGGTCTTAGGAGGGTAAGATGCAGACAACCTTACTTCTACCCCCTAGGAAGAGAGGCCGCTTCCAATGAGACCCCCAGAACGATAATAGTTTTGCATTAAGCCCTGAACATAAGGCAGATAACACTCAACAATCGAGACAAGCCCAATTGGTGCATATACCCCTTTGTCTTTTGGCTACCAATGCCACCACATGATGCGTGATTAACCGTCACCCCTTTTTAACGTTATTAGTAAAATAACGCTAAAATTAAGCAAGCAGTGCCCAAATATGAACAAACTATTGTAAATGTAACAAAATGAATTTATGGCTGTAAATGAACCGAAAGTTCAACGAACAGTTCATGAAACCTTCGGTGGGAAATTTCGTTCATTGGGCGTGTTCGTTCAATGGCGTTTGTAAACATTTGGTAATATGACTGTTTACGTCTTTTCATGGCCATTTGTTTGGTTCATGTTCAGTCATTAGAAACTTAGATAATTGAAATATTATTTTGGGATTGCTTAAGCTTATTATGTCGAACTTGTGCCTTTGTTTTGGTACAATTATGTTTATAATTATTATTATTATGATTATGATTATTATTATTATACAGAACAAACTGACCTGTTTAGGGGCATCCGTAAGGCGAAACGACAACGCATGATCAACTAAAAAAATATTCGATTCCTTTCCCATGGAATCAGAAGCTGTGTAAACGAGACGGCGTTGACGGCCATCTTCAACGGGCTCGACCTGGAAGTAGTTACCGCCGTCAAAGGTTTCAGATGACAGTTTATCGAAGAGGTTCCGGTAAAGTGAATTAGGGATACCGGCAGCTGCCAGTAGCAGGCCGTGGACATTCACGAAATCTTCGAACGTTTGGATAGCTCCGGTGGTGGTAGACATGGTGGTTAACGATGGTTGGGTTGGTTGTGCCGGCGAGGGTTTAACACGAGGGTTTTTCCGACGTAAGGTGTTTGGAATGGATATTGATTGGGTTGGGTTGGGCCTTTGTATGGCTTACTTTAAGCCCACATTTTAACTATAGTCCAAAAATTGCTAGTAACGTTCGATAAGGATGAGTAAATGGTATTGAGTAGAGGTGTAAATGATGTGTAACGGCTTAAGAGTTACTCGGGATTATATAGGTAAAAAGTTCAAATGAGCCGAGCTTTAATGAAGTCAAGCTTGAGCTTTTCATACAAAAGTCGTTTAGGCTCACGAGCCTAAATAAGCCCAAACAAATTTTATATTATTGTTATTTTATTTATAGTATACCTACTGTATAACATTGGCGAGCCGAGCTTTGGCTTGTTTAAGTTATCGAAGCGAGCTCTAGCGCGCTTTTAAATCCTTTATAATTGTTCTAAAACTATTTCAAGCCGAGCCCAAGCCTTTGTGTTTTACTTTCAAGTCGAGCTCAAGCTCAAAGTATTAGGCTCAAACCGAGCCGAGCCTCGGGCTCGGGCTCCGCTCGGCTCGTTTCCACCCCTAGTATTGAGTACTGTCGTAACGGTAGCGAATTTCCCCGTTCTGAATTAGCTTTTATATCAAATCAGTACTGGCCCGGGCTCAGCTCGGCTCGTTTCCACCCCTAGTATTGAGTACTGTCCTAACGGTAGCGAATTTCTCCGTACTGAATTAGCTTCTATATCAAATCAGTACTGGCTTTTTTGCATTTTTGGTACCGGTACTTTTGGTTCGGCATGATACCGGTAAATGCTAATTTTACCTTCAAATACCGGTACCCAATTTTGGCGATTTTCGATAATGGTACCAAGTTCATTCCTAGAGAGCGCGTCTTTGCTCATGCTTGGCTCATTTAGAAGCTGAAATCAAACATGAGTATTTTCGAGTATCTTTTATCAAGCGTCGAGCAATTTGGATAGCTATAATCAGAACAAATCTTATTGTACCCAGATGTTTTGAACAATAAGTTATTTTCCGTTAGGATAAATGAATTCTTTTGAAATTAACATATTTGGATGGTGGACGAAAATGGAGTGTCTACTACTCCAGTAGCACTGAAATCATGAAGGTCCAAATCCATTCAAGATTGTGTGGTCTTTGTGTTGAAGGGTTAGAGACAACGGAGTGTGCACAATGCACATACTAAGTTACTAATCCTTTGTTACATCAAAATAATAGTACATGGTGTGGTCTACACCTTATGTGAGCCTTCTCGGTTTGTGATCTAATGGTGTGTCATGATATTGTTCAGCATAGTGATGTTAAAAAGAAAATGGTGCAAGTAGTGATCTTATCAACATGTTGGTGTCTTTAGGGGGTAACAAATGGTTTCTTCTCCAACATGTGAATAAATGTTACCTACAATTGCGTATATGATATTGAGTTATAATCCCTTACTAATTTTGATAACTCAACTATATCATGTTGATGTGAACTTATAACTTAAAAATTTACTGTACCTAGAAAAAATATATATCGTGTAAGGTACATAGTTAAAGCGAAAAAACGCCTTGTTTTATATAATTTGTAATTGTAATTATAATATACACTAGATTTTATCCCGGGAGCGTCCCGGGTTGAAATATCTAATATAACATAATAAAATATATTATTATTATTATTTTAAACAAATCTCTGCCATAAGTTATCATATTCAAATATAAAAAAAATGAATCTCTGCGCGGGGTATAAATCTAGTGCCATTACAAATGAATTCGGAAGTTTGTAATCGATCATTCTAAAAAGAACTAACATGAAATAAGAAAAAAAAAAGTTAATTATTGAAATATCAAACGCATTAGTCTAAGGGTTATGTGATGCGTTAAAAAATTCATGGGTATATGATCGGGTATGTAGTTCAGGTATTTGGGTATGTTGTTTCGGGTAATCGGATCGGGTATCACCTAATCCCAGACCCGACCCAAACCCACAATTTTTTTTAAACTAATCCCAAACCTGATACAATACCTGTCGGGTTACAAAAAATAGTCATTTTTTTTCTCCGATTTTTATATAGCACTATGTTACTCGTTGGAAAGATAATAAAACGCTCGTTAATTTGGTGTAATTTTTTTCTTTAAAAAATCTTGTATATAAAAGATATTAACGTTTAAAAGTTATGGGAGGAAACACGAGAGATAAAATAATAAAGGTTTAATATTTAGATTTAGTAGATTAGGTATTTAATAGATTAGGTTAAAGATTATAATAGATTAGGTTAAATCATATTTATTTCTTTTTTTTAATTGGTTTAGAGTTGCCACATCACATCCTATGTGGCATCTCTCAAATGAGAGATTGCATAAGAGTATGACATGTAGGATTAATTCCTTTGCAATATATATATATAGATAGATATAGATAGATAGATATATAGATATAGATTATAATGTTACACGCTATATTTATATAATATAGCATTTTAATACAAACGAGACAAAAATAATTAAAATTAGAAATTAAGACATCCATAAGCTCTTTAAGATTACCATCTCATTTCTTTCCTTGTTTTGTTCTATAAGCTACTTTTATTCTTTAGGTTAAAATTAACACAAAATAACAACTAACATGAAAATAACTATAGAAATACATTTAATATTTATTATCATTTTCATATTTTAAGGACAAAAACATGTTATACATTTAAACACGATATTATATTTAGTTCTATTATTTTATCTTAACTAGTGTTATAGGTTCTTAGCACTTTGCTATAGAGGTGTCTGCTTCGTTAAGGGTTTGGTGGACGTTAGAGATAACATTAGGTAACTGTTGTTCATACTACCGAAACAGACTGATTAACGTTACCGAACAAATACTTTGTTGCTAATATAACTCTATTTGAAATCGATTTTATACTTTAACGTTTAGAAAACTATGAAAACGAATATGGTATCATTACCGACATTAAGACAATACTGGTTCGATTATCCACAATAAAGGAAAATATTAATCTTTTGTTACCGAAAGTACTGGTTCGGTACAAATACCAGATAGCAAATGTTTATCCCTAAAAAAATGCTCATCCTTTAAAAAATTAAAATAATAAATTAATAATACGGCCAGTGTACGTTAACGTTTGGTGCATAGACAGTGCACGTTAAAGATGCCATACTATTAAAACGTGACATATTATATTATTATAATATTAATTGATAATATTATATGCTTTTAAAAAATAAAAGAAATAAAATACAGGGAAATGGAACAAAATATTAACAATTTGAAATTTGAAAGAAATATGAAACGTCAAAAGGTTCGAACTTGTGACATGACGGTTGGAAAGCAACACGTTAACCAACAAACCAAGCTTCCATTTTGTTTTCTGTTCGTTCATTGATGTTTATATCAAAATTAAATGTTGCCGAGAATATTATAAAATGGGTCCTGGGTTTCATATACACCGTAACATCATATTTTGATGGTGTGACATCACATTATGAGGTATGTGACAGCCTTCTATTAATGTGTGATGTAAGTCAAGATGTATGAATCCTAAATAAGAGATGAATGATTCCTACATACCTATAAAAAGAGATAGCGAATGTCACTTGCATCCACCAATAGGGTCGGTTGATGTTAGCCTTCACTATTGAAGTGTCTTTGGTTTAGTATAAAGATAAAGACAATTCATTACAACAAGACAATCAACCACTAGACATGAGAATATACATGGTCCAAATTTAGGATTCATATGGGTCACAGGGCCCACAACAACAGTAGTCAAATAGTGTATGAAACCAGAACCGCTTATGGAAAATAATATAATTATTCTATATATCAAAAGACATCATTGGTTTGTGCCATGAAATTTTGAAGCCTTTTGGTTTTGCCACCAATGTTATGGCATTTAGGTTTTGCCACCAATGTTTGCTTAGTTGTACGTATTTGCCCTGGGTGTTAGACTACTCGGAATGGGGGGAAAGAGAGGGATGAAGCGTCATGTGGCACTTGTGAGACCCTGGGGGGGGGGGATTGTGGGGAGTGGAAAGGGGTGAAGAGGGGGAAGGAAATAATATTATATTGTGTTAAATTTAAAAAAAAAATACCTGACCAATCAAAAGGTGACACCTCACACCCAACCCCGCCCCACGCCAAGCAACTTCTCCCCGCCCCCTCATTCCTGCCCTCTCCACGCCAGGGTGGCGGTGGTGTTCCCCCCCCCCCCCCTTCCCGCCCCCCACTCCGTCCAGTCTTATAAGACACATTCTGCCTAGGGATTTAAAACCCTTCTACTTCACGCCCACATCGCTCCCATTCTTGCCTTTCGGGGTTTTTTATGTTGTTGTCGGTGACGATGGCGGAGGTGTACCACCATCGTGTTACCAGTAGTTTATCCTTGACTTGGGTCGCCGACTAACTCTTTGTCTCCCGGTCACGATAGCGGTGCCTCTCCACTTGAATCTCTGAGATTTACCATGAGGGTCGATGATGATGACCAGTTGCTTATCTCAAAGAGACAAACCTGCTGCCTGTTGAAATGTTTGATCAGTCAACATCTTTGACCAATTAAGACTTTCAAGGCAAATTTTCAATGGTCAATGGTCATAGCATGGTCAATGGTCAATGCACTATTTCTTCAACACCATTTAGTATCTAGTTTCTTGTATAGACTATAAATATTCATACATAAACCTTTGTAATACACAAGAAAACATCAAAACAATTTCTCAATCTCTTTTTCTCTTTACACCTCTGATTATCATTTTTTACATGGTAACAAAGCAGTGTTTATGATCCATAAACTTTCTTTGCTCGTCATTTACTATACACAATGTCAGAAGAAGACAACAACAACCTAGCCATCCAACTAGCCAATCTCCTAAAAAATGGAGTTCAAACTCAAACCAAAACCCAAAACCAAATCCATCAGACAGCCTAAAACTTAGCCTTAACCTCACAAGCCAAAACTATCATATATGGGCTCAATGCTTCAAACTCGTATGGTATCCAGACTGGTGGGCCGATGGACACAAAAAAGGGAAAGGAGGTAAAGCTGTTGTAGCCTTAGGCAATCCGAAGACTACCATCAGCGACGGCAACAGTGAAAAAATAGCCGGAGATCAAGATAGCTCAGAGAAAGGGAGTCATGGTGGAAAGTGCTGCTTCGCGGCGGTAATGGAAGAGGAACCAGGAAGTATGGCAGGTAAAGGGTTTGGAGTTACAATCTCAAACCCTCCTCTTTCTAAGCTCTCCCATTTTAAACCCAAAATTCCCAATAAAATACTTGTAAACCCTCGATTCTTTAGCCCCCAAATTCTAGAGTTATTAAATGAGTCAAAAAGCTTAGAAAATACCAACAACACCCCCTCATACTCCGAACTTAGATAAAAATGAGTCAAAAAAACCCATGTAATATTGGGAAAGTTAACATGGCAACAAAAAATTACCAAGAAAAAGACTCATGGATATTTGATTGTGGTGCCACCGATACAATGACTTATGAAAAATCGGATATGTGCTCGATGACAAAACCACAAAAAATCCAAAATTCACACTGCAAATGGAGAAGTGCTTCAAGTAAAAGGAGGAGGGACTATCTAAATCTCGGAAAACATGAAACTGTCGAATTGTCTTTATGTTCCATCTTTATCTCACAAATTGCTATTAATCAGTCATGTTACGAAAGAGCTAAATTGTATTGTGCTAATGCATCCTACCTTCTGTATCTTACAGGACATCAGGACGGGAAAGATCATTGGGTGTGGTACTGAGCGACAAGGGCTATACTATGTGGATGAAGTAACTTGACAAGTCACTGTAATGCTTGCTCATGGGTCAAAAGATAGGGAAGATTGGTTATGGCACCGAAGATTGGGACACTCATCTAGTGGTTACTTACATCGTTTATTTCCTGAATTGTTTCCAACAAATAAAGTCTTAAATTGTGAGACATGTTTCTTGGCTAAGAGTCATAGACACACCTTCAAACCAAACGATACTAAGGTTGATTCTCCTTTTCTATTAATTCATTCAGATGAGTGGGGACCAGCAAAGGTTGTGGGGGGGGGGGCAAAATTTTCGTTATTTTGTAACATTTATTGATGATTGCACCCGCATGACTTGGATTTATCTATTGAAAAATAAATATGAAGTTTTCTCAAAATTCACGTGGTTTTGTGCCATGATCAAAACCCAATTCAAAAGCGATATCCAAATTCTTAGGTCTGATAATGGGGGGAATTTGTAAACACCTCAATGAAACAGTTTTGCCAAGAAAAGGGAATACTTCATCAGACATCATGCGCTCATACTCCCAAACAAAACGGGGTGTCTGAAAAGGAAAAACCGTTTTCTTTTAGAAATAACTCGTGCACTCGTGATCGAATCCCAAGTCCCAAAATCTTTCTGGCCCGAGGCTCTTGTCACAACAAACTATCTTATGAATCGTCTTCCAACAAGAGCCCTTGACTTTAAAACCCCACTTCAAACCCTTGCTAAATTTCATAAACCCCCATCAAACCTTATCCTTGAACCTCATATCTTTAGATGCTCTGTTTTTGTTCACCTACCAAAAAACAGACCGCTCCAAACTTGACGCGTGTGCCGAGAAATGTGTATTTGTTGGCTACGAGGTCAATCAACATGGTTATCGGTGTTACAACCCCAACACGCGTCATATGTATACTACGATGAACTGTGACTTTCTCGAAACCGAATACGTCTACACTACCCAACACACTGGTCAGGGGGAAAAGGTAACCGATGACACATTGAGTTGGATACAATGGATGTCACCCTCAGAAGAAGGAGTTAACCACGAAGCCCAAAACTTGTCACAATCCACTAGCCTTGAAGAAAGTACCACCAACAATGATCCTCCCAACCTGGCGTCTGAGGTAAGTAAGTCTCAAACTCAAGAGTGTGATAATTCATCTGATTCGCTTACTAACCATGGAGAACATGAGCATGTTGAAACTCTTGAGTTATCTGAGGATGAGTTAGAATAGTAATCACCACAGGTCGAACCAGACAGATATGTTCTACCCCCAAGATCCAACAGAGGAGTTCCTCCAAAAAAAGTACTCTCCCGAGAAAGAAGCTCGAAGCTCTCGATATCCAATGGCAAACGTGGCAGCAGGAAATTTATCTCCAGAAGCCAAAGCATTTGCCACATCTCTATGTTCTGAAGAGATTCCAACTACGGTTGAACAAGCCCTCGAGTCTAAAGAATGGAGAAAAGCAATGGAAGTTGAAATGGATGCTCTAAACAAAAATGACACGTGGGAAAGATGTACCCTTCCTCCTGGAAAAAAACCAGTAGGATGTCGATGGGTCTTCAACATAAAATACAAGCCAAATGGAACTATTGAAAGATACAAAGCCCGACTGGTGGCAAAAGGCTACACTCAAACATACGAAATTGATTATTCTGAAACTTTTTCACCAGTGGCCAAAATCGACACAATCAGGGTTCTATTCTCCATAGCTGCAAACAAAGAATGGCCTCTTCTTTAATTTGACGTAAAAAATGCCTTCTTACATGGAGAGCTCAAGGAAGAAGTCTATATGGAAGTCCCTCCTGGACTCATGAAAGATCCTAATACCAGGGAAGTATGCCGCTTGAAGAAATCCTTATACGGATTGAAACAATCTCCACGCGCTTGGTTTGGTAGGTTTTCTTTAGCAATGAAGAAATATGGCTTCAAACAAAGTAACTCGGATCATACTCTGTTCCTTAAACGGAGGAATGGACTTGTAACATGCCTAATTATTTATGTTGATGATATGATAATCACAGGTAATGATGAAGAAGAGATGACAAGGTTAAAAATAAACTTGTTCAAAGAATTCGAAATGAAGGATCTAGGAAGGCTTAAATACTTCCTTGGAATTGAAGTCCTGAGATCAAGACAAGGAATTTTCATCTGCCAAAAGAAATACATCCTTGACTTGCTAGCCGAAACAGGGATGATTGATTGCAAACCTGTGGATACTCCTATGATGGTGAACCAGAAGCTCTATATGGAGGAAAATGCCAAACTAGCCAACAAAGAAGAATATCAACGAATAGTGGGGAAGCTAATCTATCTCGCACACACCCGGCCTGACATTGCTTACGCTGTGGGAGTTGTGAGCCGATTCATGCATCAACCTCAAGTTAATCATATGGAAGCCGTGTGGGGAATTATTAGATACCTCAAAGGAACACCTGGTCATGGAGTGTTGTTCAAGACAAATGGGCATCTTGAAACGTCTCTATATACCGATGCAGATTGGGCGGGAGATAAAGGAAATCGGAGATCAACATCTGGTTATTTTACCCTTGTTGGTGGAAATCTCGTCATCTGGAGAAGCAAGAAACAAAAAGTGGTGGCCCTTTCAAGTGCCGAAGCAGAGTTTCGAGGGATAGCACGCGGTCTAGCAGAGATACTATGGGTACGAAAACTCTTGACAGAAATCGGGTATCCTTCAACCCAATCCAGTAAAATTTTATGTGATAACAAGGCAGCTATTCAAATTTCAGAGAATCCAGTCCAGCATGATCGCACAAAACATATTGAGGTCGACCGGCATTTCATCAAAGAAAAACTTGAAACAAGGACAATTGAACTTCCGTTTGTCCGCTCAGAAGATCAACTCGCAGATATACTAACAAAGGCGGTCAATGGGAAAATTTTTAATCATTGTATTGGCAAGTTGAGTATCGGGAACCCCACTACTCAACTTGAGGGGGAATGTTGAAATATTTGACCAGTCAACATCTTTGACCAATCAAGACTTTCAAGGCAAATTTTCAATGGTCAATGGTCATAGCATGGTCAATGGTCAATGCACTATTTCTTCAACACCATTTAGTATCTAGTTTCTTGTATAGACTATAAATATTCATACATAAACCTTTGTAATACACAAGAAAACATCAAAACAATTTCTCAATCTCTTTTTCTCTTTACACCTCTGATTATCATTTTCCACACTGCCATCTGCAATCGCTAGTCAAATATCCTATGTGTGGTTTCCCATGGCGGCGACTGTCCACAGCCGTTGCCGGGAACTACCGTGCACGGTGATTGTTCATTTTCTGTTTTGATTGTTTAATTTTATGCTCGATGATGGCGTCTAAGACTTGAGAGCTTGAAGTTGTATCCTTATGTGGGTTCGATTGCTTGCATTTTTGTTGTATTGGCCTGAAATTGTTATCAATACCAAGTCATATGCAGGTTCATACACACTTAAAAATTTCTATAACCAAACAGTTATTACATGAAACTTACCCAATGGTCTCTTATAATTTTTATTGGTGATTTTAATGTGAGCGAGCCAATTTAGAAAGAAATAAGAGAATCAGCGAGTTTTGAAAATTTCCGTTGGTATGAATTGAAAATAGATTAAACCAAGGGTATAGAGGTAGAGGGAGCACTCCTATCATCTATGCCAGCCTCCTCCAATCATGCACTATCACGATATATGTTCCATTAACTATTCAAACTTAGGACTGTTCATTTTTATCCGAAACCGGCCCGAATATGAAGCCACCCGAACCTAAATTAGAGAATACCCGGAAATCCCGAACCCGAATAACTCAAACTCAACCAACCCGAACCTTAAATGGATCGGTTATCGGATCATTTTTTTCCAACAAAAAACCCGAACAACCCGAAATCTGAAACCCAAATAAAAACCCGAACATTTAATGTCTTTTTTTCTATATGCGTCTAAGTATAGAGTCTTTAGCATCTTAAACATCAAGTTTTAGGACTTTTAAACACTATTATATCATGTTGTCGTAACGTTTGAATTTTGATAATATTTTTTAAGTAACATGATAAATTTGACGATATTTTATTAAAGAAAAAAAAAAGAATTTTCATATTACATCTAAACCCGAACACCGTACAACCCGACTCGAACTAACTTTGACCCGAATAACCCTAACCCGACCAACCCAAAATTTAAATGGTTTGGTTATCGGGTCACTTTTTCTTGAACAAAAACCCGAATAACCCGACTCGAAAAACCGAAACCTGGAAAATAACCCAATGAACACCCCTAACTCTAACGCTACATAATCACCGACATCGCTCCTTTCAACTACCCTAAAACTTTTTGTTTTTAAATAAAAAATAAATTAAACACATTTGCCACCTAAAAAAGCATGGCGTTTGTTCACTTTTATATACGAATTTAGACCATGTGTAATGACAACTGAAAATTTTCAAGCCCGGGCATTAATTGACACGTGGCATGTGAGACTATGAAGGGAATCAAATTAGAATGAGGTATACTGGTAAGGTGGAAATTTTCATGAAAGGGGTTAATCATTTAATATTATTTTTTTATTTTTTATTTTTGCCCAAAAAATGGCCCAATTCAGAAAGTGGGGCGGTGTGCAAATCATGTGGGGGCATTTTGTGCCCCGAAAACGCCCTAATTTTGGCTCCATTACATATCATAAATCATGGTACAAGTTTTCATACAAAAATCCGATTTAAGATTTGGAGAGTAGTATAAAAAATTTCTAAAGCTTATATAATAACAACTTTGCTGGATTTTCTGGGTTCTCACGTTTATTTGCTTCGCTGTTTTGTTGAATGGATTATGATAGGCATAACTTTTCCCAAAAGACAAAATTGCCTCTCAAATCCAAATTTATAGTTTTAACCCATAACTTAGCATTTATCATTTTTTTAGTCTATTTGAAGTCTTACACTATAAAAAATAATGTATCAATTTACACCCTGTATTATGAGTTATGACCATTCAAACTTTAAACTAAAAAAAATTGTTTTATTATGTTGTCACTTTCAAATATAAGAACAGATTAGACTAAAATGAATGAATAATCTATAACAAAAGCTGCTTAGAACATTTCCAACAAGAAAATAAATTAAAAATAATAATAAAAAAGAACAAAAGATGAGAACTACAACTTGAGGATGGATTCAACAAGCTCATATAGAGGTGCAAGCTCCCCCTGATTAATTAACTGGAATTCCTGCACATCAACCATCCATCCGTTAGTCGGGTTTAATTATCTCTTAGTGTCGTCGGCTAATTGTTTTGTAAGATGAGAAATACGGCGAATATTTAAGTGACGGTAAAGGCATGGAATAGAGAAACAATAGATGGCTTGGCTTACCCATGTGAAGAGTACGAAATGCTTGAAGCAAGTATTGAGATGAGCTTCTTCTTTTAAACTCATAATCATCTGAAAGTGTGAATGATATATGTGAGCATAGACTCTAAACAGCCTCTTGAATATCGTCTTCACCACATCTTGGAAATTCGGAGGAAATGGCGCACCTGCAGCGCGCGCACAAGTTAGCTGAAGTCTTTTGTAATGTAAATTGGGCATGTTTATCACAAAGAATTATAGCATACCCAGTTTTTTGCGGAAATATTGATTCGTTATCTAGTTGAGTTTCAATCCACTCCATCAAATACTCGACGTATTTAGGGGCCGACACTTCTATTGGTTTCTTGATAGATACTCCGTCAGCCCACCTGTACTCGTATCTGCACATAACAAAACTTAGAAAAAAATGTCACATAATGTATAATTTTGATTAATGAAGATGGATTAAGCAAGTTACTTTGTTCCAGCGGTCATTGTCGGGCATGTTGATGGTGTGCAGAACTCAGTAAGAGTACCATAAAGGATGTTCACTTGATTAAAGAAATCAACAGCTGCAGAAACAAATCATGATTTAAAACAGTTAATATGAAAATCAGTAATCATATGCTAATTTACATAAAATTTTAGCGAATATCGTTACCATTAATCGCCAACCATTCGTTAAGATCTTCTCCAGGAGGTAGGCGAACAGCTTCCCTCAAATTTCCACTACCTAAAGTTGCATCAATGTGTTTCTTAAGTTGTGCACCCTGAATCCATATAAATCAAGGACGCCAAATGAGTTTGGTTAACATTAAAAAAATAAATACATATAAGTTCGTTTAAGTTGTAGTTAGCTAACCTTACTTCCTGATGGAGCACTCTTTTTCGGCCGAAAAGTCTTCTGGTTTCTGTATAACACAAATGTGAAGGGAGGATTAGCAGTTGTCTCAAAAAAAAAAAAAAAAAAAAAAAAAACACTTGTAGTCCATAACACTTGTAGTCCATAACAATCAACTCAAAAGGAAGCTTGGCTACTTGAAACTATAAAAAAAAGGAAAAAAATAAAGAAAGAAAGTGGCTCTGACTTTCATGGTTGTCTTGAACATATCCATATTTGGAATTAACTATCATCTTTATATCCAAAATTGGTTAAAAAAAACCTATCATGTTTTTGTAAAAGGATCACCACTGGTTGTACATGATGCAAGACACCAACATGAGTTGACTGGATCATGTAACACATAAGCTTACATCAAAATAGGTCCAGATATGCTTATATATGCCAGACAAAATTTATTGATTTTATAACAAAACTTGTAACAATCACATCAAATAATTAAATACGGAGTAAGTTCTACCTTAACAACATCTTCAATCTAAAAACCTTCTGTTAGTTAACAATACAACTGTTTTATTCGAAAAAGATACGCTAATCAACAGTTTCTATTGCTATCGCTATAAGATAAAATTTTAAAAACTAGTAAACTCATATCAGTCAAACAATAAACGTAGACGTACCTGCTACCGAGGCCAAAGAGACTCATGATGTGATGGTTTAGGGTTTCAAGTATTGATGTTTGTGTGTATATATATATATATATATAGAGAGAGAGAGAGAGAGAGAGATGAGATGAAGAAGCAAGAAGAGAAGAAGAAGAAGAAGATTATAATAAGGAAGGTGAAGGTGTTAGTACAGGTGGATATTTGGCCATGGCCATCTTCAGCTTACCTGTCATATGGCCGATTCTGCCGCCAACACTACCCTTTCTCTTTTCTATATTCTACTTTCACCCCTAAACTATTGGATTTTTTCACTTTTAGTCCAAAATTAAAATTAAAAAAAATGATAAAAAGTAAAATAAAACATTGAGGTGTAGGACTTTAGTCACGTAGATATCAAGAACAATCCGTTAAATGGTAACTAGGTTGTTGAAGTTTGAGAACAATCCGTTAAAAGGTGGTCATCACTCATCACTATATTGCACAATCAATTATCATGTGTAACTTTATTTCTTTCACATTTATCACATCTAGGGATGACAAATAAATCCTAACTAATATTAAGCCCTCACGTGTTGTGGCGAGAGTGTAAAAGCATGACAAGTAGCACTAACATCACACCACCACCAACGACCGCTAACATCAAAAAGGTCGTAAAAGTAAAATAAATAAATAAATAAAGGAAAATAACACCGAAAGAAAAGAAGGAGTAAAATTGTATAACCACGCACGCTCGTTACGACGTGTTAATGCCAAAGGTGTAAAATCGATGACTTTTAATAACTATGGTTAATGTGAAGTAACTAAGTCAGTCTAGGACCTGCGCATTGCGACGAACTTGTTATAACTCGCAAAATTTAGAACGGAAATTAAAACGAAAAAATCGCGTAAGATGAAAATTATGTGGGACCAAAGATGAAAGAAAAAAAGTGTTAGGGTTAAATTGTAAAAGATGAAAATCTTAGCGTTAAAAGTAAAAAAATGAGAAGTTTTAGGTAAAAAGTGGAAAATCAAAATTGTTAGTGTTAAATTGTAAAAGATGAAAATATTTGTGTTAAAAGTAAAAAAGAAAAACATTTGGGCTAAAAGTGTAACATCAATTTTTTTTTTTGAAAAAACCCCTTAAGCATAGGGTACAACCCCCTCTAAGCACAAAGGTTTTGGTAATTAGAATATTACCGAAACTGGAATCGGTTCCTTCAATACCTGGTCAAAGTAATACCCGACTCTACCTGGAACCAATTCCATACCTAGAACCGGGTATTAGAAAAACCCGGTTTGTGCACCTCTAGTGGTAGGACCATGGGAGTATGTACACCAATAAGAAACCACAATGAGTTGTTTTTTAAACTTCCAATGCATGGAGTACAACCCCTAAATGCATAAAAGCTTTGCTAATTAGAGGATTTTGAATGGAGAACAGACGTAAAAGCGCTAAACCACACACGCGCCTTACCGTGTGTTAAACTCGCAAAATTTAAACCGAAACGAAAAATATAAAAGATAAAAAGTATTAGGAATTAAAATTGAAAGTGAAAAAAAATTGGGTTAAATTGTAAAATATACAAAACTTTGGGTTAAAAGTATAAAAAATAAAGATCAAAAAATAAAAAAGAATTATAAATTAGTGGGTATAACTCACAAACCTATAAGTACAAACACCTTATGCATAAAACACCTCTAAAGCATAGAGTACAACAAAGCATTGCACAAATGCTTTGCTAATTAGTAATATTTAAATTCGACATGTATACCCGATACCTGACAGGTCCGGGTTTGGGTACGGGTTTGATATACAGTGATACCCGACCCGATTACCCGATAGGATTTATCTATAATATTTTCTTTCCTTATATTACATTTATTTTTTAGATTTATATACTATGAAGTTAATCTATTTTAGTTATTTGAGACATTTTATGATGGTGTAGATATATGTAACTTGTTGTATGTTATGGTAAAATAACAGGTATACCTAATACTCGTGGGTATTTTCTAATTGAAATCCTAACGGGTATTTTTTTTTACAAAATAAAGGGTATACTCGATACCTGTGGGTTTACCTGATACCCGACGGATAATTACCCGACAAACACCTGACAGGTATTGAGCCGGGTTTGGGACACGATTTTACTACCAGGTACGGGTTTGGGATTGCCAATACCCGACTCATTGCCATCTCTAATCACATCCATCTTAAAACACAAAGGGTGATGATCACATCCATCACTATTTTTTTAGATAAATAATAATTAAATTAATAAAACCCAACAACTTTTTTTTAAAATAAAAAGGTACAATAAAATTAAAAATAGATAAAACCAACCCCGATCTCGATACCGATTCTGAAAAAAGAAAAAAAATTAGGGATGAGCTCGGGACGGGATAGGTACCGTACCGGTACGGAACCCAAATGTGACACCCTGCATATTCAGGTCAATACTTTTATACTTTACATACATGCGTTTCATACTTTACATGCATACGAGTCTATCTCAACGAAAACATTTTAAACAACTACTTAATATCATACTTAACTGGGGTCAATTAAGTCGTACTGATGATTCGGGAATCATCGGGAGTCGTTACAATGGTTCGAGAAACCATTGGGTGTCGGTCCATAACCATGTGTACAAGAATCGGTGATTCGTGGAATCGCCGGGTTTAACGCACCCACGCAAGTCTTGAGTCCCGGGAATTGGTGATCGGGCGGGAACGTGTTATTTATCATGCATTATATGTTTACAATCATTATGTGGCTTGTCGGTATGTGAATATGTGTTAACATATGTTAAAACGGGGTTTAACGCGCAAAACACACGAACACAGAGGTTACAGGCGATTAGGCTTGTGTGGGATAGCCTAATCGCCAATAAAGGGGCGATTGGGGGGATATTATAGGCGAGTAGGGCTAATCACATGACTGTTCATGCGATTAGGCCCCAATCACATGAAATTACATGCGATTAGGCTCCCTAATCGCGTGTAAAGCTGCATAATCGCGTGTTACGTGCTGGACGACTAAAAACGCCTATAAATACCACCCTTGACCTCCAAAACATCATTTGTGCAACCCTAGCCGTCCCATAACATAACCCAACACACAAACACCCTCTGGAACTCGTTTTTGCATCAAAACCACCATTTTCAAGCTTATTCCATCATCACCTCTTGAATACAAGGTGTGTTCTTCAAACCCAAACCTTTAAATGATTATGTTTTACTCCCTAAACGTCCAGACCTGACTTATAAATGTTTTTGTCTTTGAAAATCCATTTAAAACCGTTTTTAAACAAACCCACACCTTTACATGTGTTATATGTGTTAGATGTGATTAAAGGTAGAATTTTTAGGATTGAATCATGGTTGTTTTTGTGTTATTATAATGTTTATGGCTGTTACAAGTTAGTATGATGATATCCTAGGAGTTTGAATGGTTTTGGTGGCGTATTATTGATACTTGAGGTTTTGACCCATTTGAAGGATTTTGGATGATTAAGGATGATATGAGGTATGTTGTTGATTGTGTGATGTTAGGGTTTGCTCTAGGATGATGCTAGAACAGTAGGATGCTATCGGACAACGTGGTTATGTGATTTAATCTGAATATTTGCTATTTAGGGCAAGTTCTTGCATGTTGATGTGATGTTTACATGCTAAGTTGCTATTTTGGGAAAACGCTCGCATTCGGAACTGTTAGAATGATGAAAACTTAGGGGTTTTGCTTGGAATATGTTTGTTAATGTGTTAGGATGATTATTGGGTGTTTTTACACGTTTCGGATCTGATTTGGAGGGTTAAACGCGCGAAAAACCATAACAGCTGCACTATAGGCGATTGGGGATCCTAATCGCCTATGTTATAGGCGATTAGGGGCCTAATCGCCTGAATGGGAAGCCTAATCGTGTATATATAGGCGATTGGGGCCATAATTGCCTTCATTTCATGCGATTGTGATCCTAATCACTAGTTAAGCCCTGAATTGCATACCTTATGACCATAATCGCCTATAATGCATGGGAATAGCCCTAATCGCCTATCCTAAGGGGCGATTAGCCCTTGTAATTGCCTGTTGACCATCCCTAATCACATGTTGACTTTCCTAAATGCTAGTTTGCTTCCTAATCGCGTGTAATGCTGCTGTATGTATATATTTAACATCCCGAACATGATTTGACGCCTAGAAACATGATAGGAA
This sequence comes from Ambrosia x helenae, assembly GCA_030844895.1. Taxonomy (NCBI): domain Eukaryota; kingdom Viridiplantae; phylum Streptophyta; class Magnoliopsida; order Asterales; family Asteraceae; genus Ambrosia; species Ambrosia x helenae. The sequence goes on along the minus strand of CM061230.1, from coordinate 100,763,221 downwards.
CCCCGGGATACACCCAATGACTTAGTAATACGTGTTCGGACCTGTTTACGCGTTAATTGAACATTATGCTAGACTAGGTGAACTATTACGCGTATTAAGTGTTTAACTGCATATGTGGCATGATGTCTTGTATTGTCTAACACATGAGATGTCGGGTCACCAATGGGATGTCGGGCCTTGTCTGGTACGGTCGGTTAAACGTTGAAACATCATTTCACATGTACACGGTTATGGTCTGGACTACTAGGGACTAATCAACCTACGGGTTGTTAGTCTAACACCTTATATGCTCGTCATGATAGGTCACCGGTATTAGGGGCCGTCTATTGAGCAGGTTTACTTGTCGTAGTGCGAAGAGCAGCATCAGGTGAGTTTCACGGACCCGCCTTACGCTTTACATTTTGGGGGAGACACATGCTTATACTTATTACATAAATTATCATGTTATGCTAGTGGTTGATTCATTTACATACTATACGATACGTAAAGTCCCGGGGAAACCATGAATATGCTGGATAGCATAACGGGGGAAATGTGGATAGATCTATTGGGATTGACAGACCCCACCCATCGGCTGGGAGCCGGACGGGTGCATATTGTCTCGGTCGTACGCTAAATCATTTCGGGCAAAATCATATTTCGTTGTCTGTAATGGTTTCCGGTCGTAGTAGTATAACTCATGCGTCTAGCTAACGCTATTACTTCTGATATAGTGGTAACATGATGGCTTTTATTACTTTAAACGTTTATTATAAAACCTGTGAACTCACCGGCATTATTTGCTGACGTTTTTAGCATGTTTGTCTCAGGTCGTTGAGGTAGCAGCTTATCATAGGCGCACGGAGTCACACGGCGTCTAGGTTTCATATGCATTGTCATATCTTTTTCAGACTTACGTACTTTTTCACTTTGGGTTGTAATAAAAGTTACGCTTCCGCAGCGAATAGATTTATGAAAACTTGATGGTTGTTTATTTCATTTTACGTATCATATAGTGTCGTTTATTGTGACCGTTGACTTAGATCCTGGTTTGTCATGCGCCTCGCGGTAAAACCCCGCACGTGGAATTTGAGGGTGTGACACCAAAAGTCTCAGAAAACCAACCCCGGCCCCGATACCGAATATATCAGTACCAGCATCGGTTCATGATCAGAATTTTGGTATAATACCGAAAAAAGACTGTTTTTGAAGTTCATCTTTGTTTTTATACCTATACCGTTTTTACACATGCTTAAGAGGTGTATGGTTGCAACTTTTATGATGCATCATTTGCATAATATGCAAGGGGGTCCATACGGTGGTTCTGGTAGAGGTGGTGGGCGAGGAGGAGCTTCTAGCAGAGGCGATAGTCAGGAGGAGGTTCTGGTAGAGGCGGTGGTTGAGGTGGAAGTCAAGGTGGAGGTCGAGGTCCTTGGAGCTACTGGCATGGTGTGAACTTTGTCGAGTCAATTGCAACATTCATGAGGTTCTTGAAAATCATAAGAATGGTAAAAAAAAAAACATAAAAAAGATTTGGAAATACAAGAAGAAATGCAGAGACTTGCAAACAAAACCCATGAAACTCAAATGGCTCCTGCCGTAATTCAGTATTCAATTTACATTATATGGGGAAAGATTCGGTACAAATAGCTTTTTTGGTAAGAACTGTGAGAATCAAAGGAGGGTATTTTTTTTTCAATTTTTTTTTTCAAATTTTTTTCCCCATATTATTAAACATGTATTATAGTATTGAAAACTAAAAAAAAAATGGTGTAGAGTAATTACGTGTAGAGTAATTACATAATTACTCTAGTGTAAACTAATGTATTTACCTTAATGACGTAATTACACTAAAAAAAATTTTAATTTGTTTTTTTATTATTCATCTAGAAAGAATGTTTAAGCACATGGGAAAAAAATTCTAAAAAAAAAATAATTTTTTTTACCCCCTTTGATTCTCACAGTTCTTACAAAAAAACTATATGTATTTGATCTTTACTCTACGTTATATATATAGTATACAATTTTCGGTATTATATCGGTATTACCAACCAAATCCCACCCCGATACAGCCTAATACCGATCCCGAAAATTCTAAATTATTGGTACCGATACCGATATCGTAATACCTCGGTACGGTATCAGTTCAGTTCGATCAACCTGTGCGACTTAACATAGGGGAGAGAACTCTGAGGTTACTATAGAAAAAAGTGGGTCAATTCTAAATTATACCATTGCCAATGATTAAACGTTGGACCTCCCTCTAAAAAACATATGTCTTTGACAAGTGGGCTACCTCATGTCTAATACCCGGTTTGCATCTTTTTGTAAGGTAAGGTTTAATGCATTTTTTATTTATTTAGTTTTTTGTAATTTTATCTTTTAAAGTCTACACTGCTCTAAATAAATAAATAAATAAATCTTGAAAGATTACATGAATTCGTCTAACCTTTACAATTATCCAATAAGGATATTGATCCTAGAAATTCGAAGAAAGGGTCGTAAATCTTTTTCTAAATTCAACTTGGGATCTCTTACGATCATTTTTATTTTTATATTTTGAAGTTGTTGGTTGGATTGGAAAACAAAACAAACATAAAATAAAAACAGAACAACTGGGATATGTGCTGAACTGGTGTGGGGGCTGGAATTTAACTACAATTAGCTGTGTATGATTAGGGATGGCCCCCATATCGCCTTCCCCCGATACATTGAATTTAATCCATCATCTTTTTTGGCAATCGTTTTATATTTATTATTATTAGTTTCTGTAATAAATGATAATAATAATAACAATAATATTGATGGAGAAATGACTACAAGACTTGTGATCCGACACTTTACATTCATTATGAAAACGATATATATAAAACCTTACAAGATAAAACAATAGTATGTTTCTAAATGTGTACATAAAAACACACACATAAATAGTCTCATCAATGTCTAGAGTGAAAGATACTTGAATTATTTTTATTATACAACTAATCAGCAAGTTATGGTGGTATTGTTCATTATAAAAAAAAATAAGATAAACATCAATTTGTGTAAGCTTTTTACAATAGATTTAGTGGTGTATGGTTTGAGGATATATTCATATTTTTTAGGATTGTTGATTTTTTGAGTTAATTGCCAAAATGGCCCCTGTGGTTTGGCCCAAATTGCTTGTTTGGTCACTTTTTTGAATTTTCTGCCAAAAGCACCCCTCACAAATCGAAAATTGTCAAAATGGTCCATATTTAACTGAGTTTTTAACTGAGTATTGAAAGTCAGTTAAGTCTCAGGGGCAATTTCGTCATTTCATCTCACTCCTTCTTCCTCATCATCTTCTTCAACCTACCTGCACCCACCCCTCCTTCCACAACTCCACCACCTGCGACTCCGCCACCCCTTTCCTAACTTTCCCATTCTCTCTCTCTCTCTCACCCTGCCACACCTTCATCGCCTAAAATCATCCAACGCCTTAACCCTACCATCATAAATCTCCATCCAAACTCCACCAATAACAACCTAAATCCACCACTTCTATTCCCATGCTTCCTCTTTCCGACACACCTTTCTCACCACACAAACCCACCAAACCACACAAACCCACCAAACCAGAATTATTAGATCGTAACCCTACCATCGTTAAACTATTTTCGACACACCTTCCGGTTACCGCCAGTCACCGCCGCCGCCGACTGTCACCGTCCTCCTTCTCCTTCTCTCCGGTAAGCACCTCAACCTTCCTCCTCTCTTGATATATGTGAACTTAACGTCTTACTCCTCCGTTTCTGATGCGAACCAACCAAACCCAACTCGTCACCCACGTGGGTAATACCCGATAATCAGCCACAACCAAACCACCATCTCCTCCTTGTTACCGTTGTAAACCACCGATTAATCACCATCAGTCAAACCCGAACCCATTCGATAACCCCTCTGCTCATTGAGTTAACATCGAACCAACCTATTATAACCCGATAACCTCCTGGTTCCGGTTACGAACCACAGAACCACCACCATATTTCTCCCTCCGCTGGAGGTGTAACGGTGACGGGAGGGTTTAACGGCGGGTTGTTGATGGAGAGATGAGGAATGATTTGGGGATTTTACCTTTGAGAACAGATCTGCTCCTATCGGAAGCCTCGTCACCACCGCTGACCCCTCTCCTTATTCCTTCCTTCTCCTTCCTCCGAACCCTCTCTCTCTCTCTCCTGGCTCCTCTTTCTTTCCCTCTCTCTCTATCGATCCCCCCCTCTCTCTAGAATAATAATCGGTGGAGTAGTATAGGTGATGGTGTGGTTGTGTTGTCCGGCTGCCGGAGCTCCGCCGCGGGTGGAGGAGACCACTGGTCTCCATCTCTCTCTAGATTACTCTCTCTCTCTCTCTCTCTCTATAGATGTGTGTGTGTGTAGAGGATGAAATGAAAATGTACAGACATATGTGTGTGTTTTATTTTTATAAAAGAAGTCAAGGGAGGTTGGAGAAGATGAACAGATGAAAGGACGAAATTGCCCCTGAGACTTAATTGACTTTCAATACTCAGTTAAAAACTCAGTTAAATATGGACCATTTTGGCAATTTTCGATTTGTGAGGGGTGCTTTTGACAGAAAATTCAAAAAAGTGACCAAACAAGCAATTTGGGCCAAACCACAGGGGCCATTTTGGCAATTAACTCTGATTTTTTTACATGAGTTTTGTCTGAAATTCACAATTATAAATGTAAATGCATTCTTATTATGGGTTAGGCGTTGCACATGTGTCAAATTTACAACAATGTCATCTATGTTATGTTTTTCTTTTTATTTTTGTGTATTCAACGCTTCAACTTTTAACATTGTTAGTTTTACGTGCTTATTTTAATGTGCGTTTTTTATTGGTCTACATTTTGTTTGGAAACGAGTCGGGTCAAATATAATACATTTTCACTAGGTGGTATAAATTCGAGTTACTTTACGTTTCGACTTCTCCGCAACACATGGTACCATTCTCTAAAGTAAATAAAATAAAATAAAAACACTACTTTCTTACGTGCTTATTTTAAGTATGTTTCATTAGAAATCCAAGTTGGTTTTGCGGTTCGAAGTAAGTTTTCACATTAATGGGTCATGTGAAATATAATACATTTTCGTACTTATTTTCATGTGCGTTTTCAGCTGGTCTAAGTTTTAACGTAAATTTTGTTCAAAAATGAGTTGGGTCAAATATTTGACGGCATAATTTCAATTTACTTTAAGTTTCGACGTCGCTACTATGCACGACGAATTAAAATACTAGTTTTACATAAGTTTAAGACTTTAAGTAATTACAACATTTAAAATATATGGTACAATCATTTTAAACATATCGTTGACCTTTAATCCAACTTTCCCACGTTTATAAAAGCCAAAACTTTTTGATACGATAACATTTAAAGAAAATTACAACATAAAAACAAACATTTATTTTCTTTAAGTATTGCTATTTTTTAAATTAGTTTGTTACAAGATTTGCCGGTACATGTGTTTCCTTCTACATCGAGTGAACACCACACTAATTATATATATTGTGTGGTGTTCATTAGAGAATTTTAAAAGGAAGAACAATGAAAGCAATTGTATTCGTATATTAATATATAGGATAGTTTAGGAAAGTGTCAAATACTATTATCTGTTTTTTTATAAGACTAAGCTTTCACCTCTATGAAGTTGTCTTCTTAACACCTACACGCAATCAAACATTATGTTTGATGTGTATTTTTATAAGACTAAGCTTTCACCTGTCTCAAGTTATCCTCTTAACATCAATGCAGAGTTATTTATTTTTATTTTTTATGTGTTGTATGTATACCTACCTACCCAGTACCCACAAGAAATTTGGTGCTCTCACACAAATTACTATATATTAATTTGCAAACTACTTTGAATAGTAGTTTGCAAATGAATAGTAATAATATTATTATTTTATTTATATTATTATTTTATTTCAAAACTCTATCTATCTATATATATAAAACAAAACGTATATGCTGACGTGACGTGCAATGGAGACCTCAACCTTCCTTTGAGAGTGTCACGTGGCATCATAATGGAGATTTTTGGTGTTTTTCAATTATTTCCCTTTTTTTAATTAAATTGGGTTATTTTAGGAAAAATAGAATTTAAAAATAAATTTAAAATTTTCTCTCTCATATTTCCTCCCATAATTTTAAAACGTTTATATCTTTTATATACGGGATTTTTTTAAAGAAAAAAATTACACCAAATTAATGAGCGTTTTATTATCTTTCTAACGAGTACCATAGTGCTATATAAAAAAACGGAGAAAAAATCGACTATTTTTGTGAGGTTTCGTTCATACAGGAAAAAACACACAAAGTGTTCATGTTATTCATTAATCATGTTTTTCTTTTAAACCAGGTCTTATCTACGATGTTGAAAATCAGCCCAATCGCCATGTTATCATTGAAATTTTACTAGGTATACTTCATCAAGAGAAGCTAGGAGAAAGAATCGCGCAACACTGCAACACATGGTGTCAGCTTATAACAAGGTTATCTTTTTATTTATTTAATTACAAGAGTAATAATTATTACTATTAGTATTAGTATTATTAGAATAGTTATATTTTTCAACCCCGAGACGCTCCCGGGAAGAATTGATAGTTGCTGACGTGACTTTAATGGTGGCCTCAACCATCTCTTGATTATGCCACGTGGCATAATGAGATGCAATGGTTTACAACTTTCAACTTAAGTGTTTGTTTAGTTGATTAGGTTAGGAATTTTAAGAGCCATTAGAATGTGAGAAATTAGAGAGATGTGATGAGTTTTTGAATAGTTGCAGCTTACATAACTGATTCTTTAGATGATTACTGATTAGGTTTTAGATTAGGGAATATGAGTTAATACTGATTATAATACTATGAACATGCAATGATTGAGAGATTTTGTGGTTAGTTAACTTGAGCCATTTGCAATAGGTTATCACGTAAAATTAGATTTTTCAACCCCGGGACTCTCCCGGGGTAATCAGCTAGTTAATCTTATAAACATTCATATCAATGTATATGACTGTTTTAAACACTAACTAGTGTGTTTAAAGGCGCGTTGCGCACCTTATAATTTTGTCGTATCCAAATTTAAAAACGACATCTCACACAAACATGGGTATAATTTGTATTTATTACTTAATAACATGTTGTAAATAAAAAAAAAATCGGTTCGCCCCTTGCCCTTCCCATGTTTCGAACCTAAGACCTTAAACAATATAAAACATATATTAAAAAAGTGTTTGAACCTTTAAAAAAAATAAAAAAAAAATCTTGAACTTCCCATGATTTGAATTTGAGACATCATCAGGGAATACAAATGCACCACAAACCACTCCACCACCAACCCATTTTGTGATTTATTATAGAATCATATATTTTTATATTAACAAATAAGTGTTTGTAAAAATAGAAAAAGGAAAAAGAAGTTGTGGCAACACTATTCATTTAGGTGGTGTTTGTTTTTCTCCCAGAAGCACTTCTGACCTCTTTTATGTGCGTCGCGCAGACGCGGGCAGACGTTTGAGGCGGGCAGACTGTTTTGTTTTTCTGAAGACATTTCACTCCAAAAGCTCTTCCTGACCTCTTCTTGGTGCAGACTTGGACCAAAGTCTTCTAAGGTCTTCAAAGGTCTTCTCCTCTTCTCTTCTCCTCACCCACCACCACCACCACCCACTACCACCACCACCACCACCACCGTCACCCACCCACCACCACCACCTAGCATCGTCCACCACCACCGTCCATCACCACCACGGTCCACCACCACCACCCACCACCACCACCAACCACCCACCCACCACCACCACCTAGCATCGTCCACCACCACCGTTCACCACCACCACCGTCCATCACCACCACGGTCCACCACCCACCACCACCACCCACTACCACCACCCACCACCACCACCACCCACCACGGTCCACCACCACCCACCACCACCTACCACCGTCCACCCACCACCACTACCACCACCCACCACCGTCCACCACCACTACCACCACCACCCACCACCACCCACCACCACCACGGTCCACCACCACCACCACCACCGTCCACCACCCACCGTCCACCACCCACCACTGTCCACCACCACTACCACTACCACCACCCACCACCCACCACCACCATCACCCACCACCACCACGGTCCACCACCACGGTCCACCACCACCACACCACCACGGTCCACCCACCACCACCACTACCACCACCCACCACCCACCACCGTCCACCACCACCCACCACCACCACCACCACCACCACCCACCACCATGATCCACACCACCACTGTCCACTCACCACCACCACCATCTACCACCAGACTGCTGTAAAAACTCAGTTTGTTTAAATTTAAGTTTATTTCAGCAACCTGCAGACGTTAATAAACAAACAGTCTTCTTCTTGCAGACTGCAGACCTTTGGTCCACCTCTTCTCCTGCAGATGTCTGCAGATGTGGTCCGCAGACTGCAGACCTTTTCCTGCAGAAAAAACAAACAACATCTTAGTGGAGCTATACACTTATGTATAATGTACAAGTGATTTGAGCGATTGTGAGATCAATGTGAATTTGAAGTAACATGGTTCTCTCAAGTTTTACTACATTTACCTTAGTACATTTTTTTTTTGCTTTTTCTTTTATAACTTTAAAGATATAACATTTTGATGAAAAATTCTGAACATAGTTTATGTGCTTATGTTTATGTACATTTAGGTTTAAATTTCATCTAAAACGAGTTGTGCATAATAATGTACAAGCTATCGAATCACACACGTACAAACCATCAAAGTTGCCTCATGGTTTCGATTTTCTAACAGTTTTTTTAGTTTACCTATTAAAACTTTTAAAACATGATAATTCAAAAAATTAGAATTGACCGTTGCGACATGTTTATTTTTATCAACCTTTAGTCCTAGTTTAACTTTCAAAACCAAGTTGTCGATGTAAATTTGTTCAAAATCATGTGTGAATCGTACAAGCCATCTAAGCCAAACCTTAACTTTCAACAAGTGTGCCCATCACGCGAGTTCACCCCTAGTTAAACTACAAAAGCCATTAGAATGATTTAATTCATACAAACAACTAATCAGATTAAATATTGGTGAAATAAACCCTCTTAGTTTTTCCAACGTATTTCTATTTTATAAATTTATAATCTTGTTCATGGAATTCTTGCTATCTTCTTCCATTCTTCGTGCATGATTTGGGGTGTTATAACAATAACCACGATCTATACATGTTGCACTAATCAAAAGTTACATACGAATCTACTGGTTTTATACCTTTAGTTTTGTTGAAAAATAAAATAAAATAAGGTATGAATATATTCGAGAGGTTTGATGGTTTTTTTATGTGCTTTCAGTTTTTTGGGCAGGTCTTTGCAATTAAAGATAAGAGCCTAGTTATAGGGTGTTTGGGATTGCGTTTTGAATCTGATTTTTAGATTATTGCGTTTTGAAAACGCAGATAATCAGTTTTTAAATGTTTGGGATTGCGTTTTGAAAACGCAGATAATCAGTTTTTTTAGGCTAACAAAACGCAATAATCTATAAGCAACTCCAACCCTGCTTTTCCAAAACCAATAATTGGTTTTGAATAATCAATCCCAAACACCCCTTAAGAAGAAGGTTCAACTTGATTGATCTATGTTAGTAATAAAAATTGTATGAATTAAACGAACACACACATCAAGTGACATTATATTATTCAGTTAGATATTCGTCATTATTCCTTTTCTCTTGCTCGAGTTAATTTTTGTCACGTTAATAAATTTGTACAATAATATATTAATACCGGTCATTCCACGATATCCATTTAGCACTTAATCCAAATTCAATACGAATAGTGGTGTCATTATTTTTATTTTATATCTTGCTACTAGCTTATACCCCGGGAGCGTCCCGGGTTGAGAAATCTAAGTAAAATAAATAAAATTAGAAGTATCTAAACTATAAAAATGGCATCTATATAGCAATTACCTGTTGGAGAGCGTCCCGGGTTGAAATATCTAATATGACATAATAAAATATTTAATATGACAACATAATTAATGACTTGCCAATATATGATTAATGAATATTATTATTATTATTATTATTATTATTATTATAAACAAATCTCTGCCATAAGTTATCATATTTTAATATAAAAAAAGGTAATTGGGTCGGGTATCACCTAATCCCAGGCCCGATCCAAACCCACAATTTTTTTAAACTAATTCCAAACCTGACACAATATCTGTCGGGTTACAAAAAATAGTCGTTTTTTTCTCCGTTTTTTATATAGCACTATGGTACTCGTTGGAAAGATAATAAAACGCTCGTTAATTTGGTGTAATTTTTTTCTTTAAAAAATCTCGTATATGAAAGATATTAAAGTTTAAAAGTTATGAGAGGAAACATGAGAGAGAAAATAATAAAGTTTTAATATTTAAATTTAGTAGATTAGATATTTAATAAATTATGTTAAATAATATTTAAACCATATTTATTCCTTTTTTTAATTGGTCTAGAGTTATCACATCACATCCTATGTGGCATCTCTCAAAAGAGAGATTGCATAATATTATGACATGTCATCAAAATGGCTTTGGTTTATTATATGTATAGATAATAAACTTAAATAAGTACTCACTCCACGTCAACTTCTTTATTTTGTAAAAAATTCCGATGGATATAGCTGTCAAACTGTTAAAACTCAAACCGTTAAACCGGATCGTTCATGTTTCAAACCAGTCGACTTCTTTTGTTATTTAAACAATTATATTTTTTTTTTAAAATAGAACTTCATTCAAAACAAAACGGAGGAGTCCTCAAATAAAGGACCACTCACTCCACAAATTCTAACATGTACAACGGGTATTTAACCCAATCATTCCAAACAATCCTATGGTACTTAGATTTATACTTTAACCAAATGAAAGATATAGACTTAACCAAAAAATCCACCTCCAACACCTTTGGATCAACGTTTTGAAAAACCACATTGTTACGTTCTTTCCAAATAGCCCAGCTAGTAACCTAAAAAATCCCACTGATAACCTTCTTTTCCTTGGCAGAATTGGAATTCGAGGTCGGCCATTTAAGCACCGCTTCATAGTCAGCGAATGAAGCTATACCCATATTGCACCATCTCCAAACCAGAGACCACACCCCTGATGCGAAGATACAACTGAAGAAAATGTGGCTTATCGACTCGTCTGCTGAATTGCACATCAGACACCTAGCGCTAGGCAAAACAATGTTCCTTCTGATCAGCTCAACTCGCGTGGGAACTCTACCTTTATCTATTCTCCATACCAACGTATTAACCTTGATCGGAACCCAATTAATCCATCGAAAAACATGGCTGGAACAACCGTCTAGGTTTTGACGAATTGAAGCTTTTACCGCAGCTACAGAGAACTCCATTGCAGGTTTATTATCCCAAATCCAAATGTCTTTGCTGTCATAAAGCCGAACCTGAGATAACATAAACAAAACATCTTGTTTCTCCAAAATTCCTTCCACCGTGTAAACACTCGTAGACCAGCTAGACGACAACTGATACTGAGACCCATCGTGCACAACTGATACGTATTTAGGTTTCGGGGTCGAAACCTTTTTAAGGGGGTAGACTTGTAACACCCCAAAAATGTTTAAGTAATAATAATATGGTAGAAACTAATATATGTGTAAGTATGAGTATGTATGTATGCGTGAACCATATGTATGTATAAGTGAGTACCCCTAGTTGTAAGTAGTGTATTGGTAGTTGTACATGTAACAAAAATAAAACTAACCAAGTTAGTTACTTAGTCAATTGGTAGAAATTTAGTAGGTAAAAAGGGAAGGGTTGAACATGAACCAACACTCATCTTGAGGGGTGGGTTTTGGAAGAATAGAAAGGTTAATTAAGTTAAGGGGGTAAAAAGGAAAAAATGGTGGGTTTGGGGAAAAAGAATAGAAATCGCAGGAAGAGGGGAGGGGGGCGACCAAAAGAAGCTCTCCAACTTGACCCTCTATAACTACAAATTGGAGTAGGAAATCACCCCAAATCTCTTGCATGTTCTAGGATTTATGGTCATCTAGTGGTGCTAATCATCTTGGTAAGTTGTAGAATCAAGTTTAATGAGTTTGGAGGTAGTAGGATGGACTATGCACGCTCACGTCAACTTGGGCATTGTCTTTTGTAAACTTAACTAGTGTCGCCAAGGTTGTTGGCATGTTGTTGGGCAAGACGTTTGGGTATGTATATATAATGGATGTTTATATATTATCTACATGTTTAAAAAAAACGAGTCTTACGTTTGGGTAAGTTGGTTACTACCAACTATGTAGTTTAATGAGTATATTAGTCATAATTGTTATGTATGCATTGTTGTGGTTGAATTAGATAGAATGGAAGTAGTATGAAGTACCCTTGTGGCTACACAAGGGTGCAAATTGGTAGAATGGTTTAAAATGGTAGAAGTACCCTTAATGGGTCAAAACGGTAGAGGTGCCCTAACGGGTCAAAACGGTAGAAGTACCCTTACGGGTCAATATGGTAGAAGTACCCTTAACAGGTCAAAATGGTAGAAGTAAGGATTACATCATGGTTCCATGGACCCCTTGGGTTCCTTGGATGAGATAATGATATTGTTTATAGCATACTAAATGTTTGCCTTGTTGATTCGTAATATGTAAAGCACATGAATGAAGATCAAGTCTCAAGCAAGGATGGATTATGCATGCTCACGTTCTTTTGGGTTGGGTACCATGGTAGTATTAGGATCTTTGAGTCTTTTAAACAAGTTGTTAGTGTTTTGTACATGATTTTGGATATGGGTCAAAGATTCACATGGTAGCCAACTTGGGCATTGTCTTTTGTAAACTTAACTAGTGTCGCCAAGGTTGTTGGCATGTTGTTGGGCAAGACGTTTGGGTATGTATATATAATGGATGTTTATATATTATCTACATGTTTAAAAAACAAAAAAAAACGAGTCTTACAAGTTGGTATCAGAGCCAAGGTTTGAGCGAATCTAGTATATTAGGTACTTGAACTCAAACCGGAAGCTCGTAGGGGCGTGCATTCGATCCGAGACTTGATCAAGGTATGTGTGGAATAATGGGTGGGAGAGTTAGTCAATGAGCTGCTAGAATGTCGGAAATTGTGGGTAAGAATGGCAGGAAAGATATTGCGTTGAAAAAGGAAGGCGTTGAGCAAAAACTGCTTTTGGCGTACCCTACGCCAGTTTTGGCGTAGGCTACGCCAAGCCCAGGTTGCCTACGCCAAAACCTTCTGTCCTACGCCACCCTGTCCCTCCTTGCCTACGCAAGTGGCGTAGGCTACGCCACTTTTGGTGTACCCTACGCCAACTCCCCCTTCAGCCTTGGATGTTGACTTTTCAGCTTGTTTATGCTTACGTACCTTGCCCGAGCAACTCCAAAACTCATTTATAGACGCATTTATACACATGGGATTATAATCCGTATATACGTGTAGTAGAGAATGTGGTAGCCCAAATATTGGGAGTAGAAAAAAAATTACTTTCGTAGAAAGAATGAATGATGATTGAAATACCGTGATATGGTATATATGTTAAATGGTTGTTAATGTTTCAGAAACATGGCGGATGAAGGTGATAACTTGGCGGGGGAACATACCCAACATGATGAAGTAAAGGAGATGGTAGCAATAGAAGTGGGGGAGGCTATAAAAGTAAACCTCCCCAAGATAATAGAAGAGGTGGAAAGTAACATCATGGGGATAGTGGAAGGTATGATGACGAGTAGGTTCGATGAACTAAAGAAATTGATTGAAGAGGGGTCGTCCGGCTCCAAGAATGTTAAGAGATGTACATACCGAAACTTTATGTCGTGCAACCCCACCGTGTTTAAGGGAGAAATAGATCCACTCGAATGTCTAAGGTGGATCTCGGATATGGAAGGGGTGTTTGCACGAAGTCATTGTGAAGGCGAAGATGAAGTAATGTTTGCCACGGGTCAATTGCGACTCCGCGCAAAGGATTGGTGGGATAGTTATAGTAAGGAGGTGGGACAAGAACGAGTAAGAACCATGACATGGGCCGAGTTTAAGGAGCCCTTCCTGAAGCATCATTGTCCTCAAACTGCAATTGATCGTATTCAGGAAGAGTTTCTGCACCTCCGCCAGAAGAATGAAACCATTGATGAGATCACAAACATATTCCTCGACAAGATGAAGTTTTGTCCAGAATTGGTGGGAACGGAACGGATGAAGATTAACAGGTATCATGCCATGTTAAGGGCAGAATACCGGGAGTTTATCACTGCATCGAAATGCAACACATTTGGTGAACTCATCGATTGGGCTCGTGAACGGGAAATAGAATTAAAACGCCAAGAACAACGGGGTGAGAAGAGAAAGGTTGAAAGGACTTGGGAGTCACCAAAGAAGGCTAAGGGGCACGAACAGGGCAAGAAGGATTCTAAAAAGGGTGAGGTACCGAGTTGTAACACGTGTGGGAAACCGCATACGGGGGAATGTCGCTTGGGACAAAAGACGTGCTACAACTGTGGGAAGGCGGGACATCCGTTTTATAAATGCCCTAGTCCGGTTCAGTTGTGTTATCATTGTTATGAACCCGGCACTTCAAGGCGGATTGTCCCAAGCTCAAGAAGGAGGCACCGAAAGAAGGAAAGAAGAATGAAGCTTCGAAGGCTCGTGGAAGAATGTTCCAAATCACCGCCGAAGAAGCAAAGAACCACCCCGAGGTGGTGTCGGGTATGTTACTAGTCAACAATACTCTTATGTATGTGTTGTTTGATACAGGGGCAAGTAGGTCTTTTGTGTCTACCAAAGTGATTTACCACCCCTCCTTTATCATAGAAACGTTGTCAAGCCCATTAGAAGTAGAAATTACGGATAGTAAGAACTATTTATTACACAACGTATGTAGAGATTGTACTCTCACGGTAGAAGGGGAGGATTTTAGGGTAGACTTGGTACCTATTCCTATGGGGGAATTCCAAGTGGTGATAGGCATGGATTGGTTGGCCAAACACCACGCGGAATTCCAATGCAAGAATAAAACCATATACGTTACCTCACCTAGTGGCGGCGGGTAAGTTTTATAGGGGATAGAAAGGTCGAAGCCAAGTTGTGTACCTTGGTGGAGACCATGAAGCATGTGCGTAATGGGGGAAAGGCTTTCATGGCCTACGTAGTTGATACCACTATCACCACCCCCAAGATCGAAGAAGTACCGATTGTTAGGGAATTTTGGGATGTATTTCCGGATGATCTTCCGGGGCTTCCTCCCGAATGCGAAGTAGAGTTTAAAATTGAATTGGTGCCCGGGGCTCAACCCGTTGCAAAAACACCATATAGGTTGGCACCCACCGAACTCCGAGAGTTGATGACACAACTTCAAGAGTTACTCGATAAGGGCTTCATTCGCCCGAGTGTGTCCCCGTGGGGAGCCCCTATATTGTTTGTGAAAAAGAAGGATGGGTCTATGCGAATGTGCATAGACTACCGGGAGTTGAATAAATTAACAATAAAGAACCGCTACCCCTTACCTCGTATTGATGATCTATTCGATCAACTTCAAGGGGCGAGTTGGTTCTCAAAGATTGACCTTCGCTCCGGGTACCATCAGTTGAAGGTAAGGGAAGAAGATGTGGCCAAAACGGCGGTTAGGACTCGGTATGGGCACTACGAGTTTCTAGTAATGTCCTTCAGGTTGACAAATGCCCCGGCCGCATTCATGGATTTGATGAATCGGTGTGTCGTTCAATGTTGGATCGTTTTGTGATAGTATTTATAGATGACATTTTGATCTATTCCCGAAGTGAATCGGATCACGCGGATCACTTACGGGGAGTCCTCGAGACGCTTAGAAAGGAAAAGCTTTATGCTAAATTTTCTAAGTGTGCCTTTTGGTTGAGGGAAGTCCAGTTTTTGGGACACGTAGTGAATGAGAAGGGCATTTCTGTAGACCCTTCGAAAGTGAAGGCGGTGGTGGAATGGGTTTCTCCCAAGAACCCGAGTGAAATTCGAAGTTTTCTGGGCCTAGCCGTTATTATAGAAGATTCATCCTAGATTTTTCAAAGGTGGCACTACCTTTGACACAGATGACAAAGAAGAATGAAAAGATCGTTTGGGGCGAAGACCAAGAAAGAGCCTTTCGAGTGCTAAAAGAGAAGTTGTCTAGTTCGCCTGTTCTGACCTTGCTGAAGGGTCGGATGATTTTGTAGTTTATACGGATGCCTCGCATCAAGGGTTGGGGTGTGTTTTGATGCAACGGGGAAAGTCATCGCCTACGCATCAAGACAACTCAAATCCCATGAATGTAATTACCCAACCCACGATTTGGAGTTGGGGGCCGTAGTGTTTGCGTTGAAAATCTGGAGGCATTACCTATATGGGGCAAAATGTACCATATATTCCGATCACAAAAGCCTCAAGTATTTTTTTCGAACAGAAAGATCTCAACATGAGACAACGGATGTGGCTAGAGTTGATCAAGGATTATGATTGTGACATCGTGTACCACCTGGGCAAGGCTAATGTGGTGGCCGATGCTCTAAGTCGGAAGGAATACCCACCCCCGATTCAAGTTAAGGCCTTTGGTGTAGTAATTACACCTACCCTTTTGGGCGAGATATGAAAGGCCCAAGTCGAGGCCTTGCAAGCCAATGACCCGAAGAAGATAAGAATGAAAGGGATGATAGACGAGTTGGAAGAAAATGCGGATGGGACGAAGACACGATATGGGCGGGTATGGGTTCCTTGGACATGTGAAGTCAAGGCTTCATGATGTGTCGTAAAACACATCTATTATCCTATGTATTTTAAGTTATAATTGAGTCTTTTGTATATAGTTTTTAATAGTTTTAGGCGTGTATTCGTTTGTTTGTCTATTTTTATCATTTTATAGAATTTTATTAGTTTTTAGTACTTATTTATTTATTTTATTATTTTATAGGTGTTTGTGGAAAATGAGCTCAAAAAGAAAGAATTTTAATTGAGACACGAATACTTGAGAGCATGTGTTCATGGACGTTGAAGCGTAAACGAGCAACTTTGGTTAAGTTAAGAACACCCGAGTCTAGACCATCGCGTTATAATACTACTACTACTAATAATAATAATTAATAAAAAAAATAAGAAAAAAATGGCTTGGGCTCGTGGCCCAAAGCCTAAAACAACAACACCAATAACAAGTCGGTTATTGTTATATAGATATGGATATACTATTTTTTCTTGGGCGGCAATTAATTAGGATGGGAAGAATATATATCATTCATTCATTCAATCGCAAAAGGAAGGATCGCACATACAGCAAAAGTAGCGACCGGTCAAGAACGGTGACGAGCGAAAGGGTCCGGAAGGAGAAAAGGCCACGGGCACATTAAAGATCAATAGCCAACGAGCCTTGGGTTAGGTTTAGTTTTCGTTTATTATTTTTATAGACATGGTAAAAACTATTTTTATTTATTTTGTGATGTTTATAAAGATTATGAGCTAAACCTTTTGTTGGTGGCTTGGGATGATGAACTAGAGTTTGGTTTTTAAGTAAAGACTTATGTTTTCCGTTTTGGATGTGTTGGGTTACATGATTTAATTTTTATGTTTGATTTTGAATATTTGTGTACTGGCGCTTTTTGATTTGATTACTTGTTTGTTGGTTTTGATGTTCTAGGCACATAGGAATATCCCCTAGATCTAGAAATCATTCTAGTTTGATTAACTTTTGTTGTCGAGCTAGTTCTTGCAGTTAGGAATAGCGCAAGTTTAACAGGTTTTTAAAATCAATTAGCTAAGGTGTGCAATCCCTTCCCGAAGGTTAGGAATATAATTCGGGATTGCTAGGTTGACTAACTAGGCATTGTTTGGTAGTTTGGTTATCGCTAGGGCGAGGCCGGTTACTTATTCGTGTTTAGAGTTTTCCTAGGATTTCATTCGTATTAGTTAAGTCTGCTTCACAGTTTGGGAGTTTTTCGATCCAAGAGTGGTTGATTAAAGGATTACTGTGGGATTTGGTTTCGCTGGGGCGATCCACTTTCATTTTAGCATCTTAACACTTGTCCCGCCTTGAGTCCAGTTGACTATCCTTGACAGGAGGTTTGTTAGATGAGAACAGGGTCTCTAACCGGATTACATAGGTCAGCTTTTATAACCAAAGTCTAGGGATTCTACCCAGGTTACCAGCCTCCTTCCTACCTAATTTCTCTAGTTCCTTAAGTTCCCATTAGTTGTCAAGTTAAGTTAAGTTTAATCTATTTTAATTAAGTTTGTAATTAGTAGTTTAAAATACCCCCCCCCCCATTTAAGTATATATTTATTTAGGCTAGTATTCGGTAGAGGTTGTGATCTAGAGTTGCATTCGCGTCTTTGGGTTCGATACTCGGTCTTATCTGTTTACTGCTTTGCGACCGGTACACTTGCCGTGCGTGTGTAGTTTTTAGGTGAGTCGTTTTAATTAGAACTTGTGTTATTTATATTTATACATTTACACACATCACTTCACTACTTGACAAAGCCCACAAGTCCAGTGATGTGTGCTGATATATATATAAAAATTACACAAGCTTTAATTAAAACGACTCACCTAAAAACTACACACGCACGGCAAGTGTACCGGTCGCAAAGCAGTAAACAGATAAGACCGAGTATCGAACCCAAAGACGCGAATGCAACTCTAGATCACAACCTATACCGAATACTAGCCTAAATAAATATATACTTATATGGGGGGTTAAACTAATGATTATAAACTTAGAAGAAACTAAATATAGATAAAATAACTTCAACTGCTTATAGGAACAAGGAACTTGGAGAAATCGGATAGGAAGAAGGTTGGTTACTTAGGTAAAATCCCTAGACACTAGCAATAAATCCTGAATCTGGTAATTAACTTGAGACCCTATTCTTATCTAATAAACCTCCTGTCAAAGATAGCTCACTAGACTCAAGGCGGGACAAGTGTAGAAATGCTAAAATGGATCTGGATCGCCCTAGCGTACCAAAATCCCACAGAAATCAGATTAAAACCTCTCCTGGATTAAAACCCTCAAACTATGAAGCAGACTTAAACTCTACTGATGAAAACCTAGGAAAACTCTAAACACGGACAAGTAGCGACTCCCGCCCTAGCGCTTGCCAACTACCGAACAATGCCTAGTTAGTTACCTAGCAAACTCGAGTTAGATTTCTCACCCTCAAGAATGGACTGCACGTCTTAGTTAATTTATTATATTAGTTTGTTATACTTGTGCCGTACTCCAACTCCAAATACTAGCACGCTAACCTAAGTTGACGAACTAGATTGATTTCAAGACCTAGGGGGTATCTCTACATGCCTAGCTCCACAAAACCAATAAACAAACTTCAAATAAAATCAACACCAACACACATATATCAAATCCAACAATAAACTTAAAATCATGTAATCCTACACATCAAATTAAAAACCAAAAATCATTAAAAACTGCATATTACGTGTCTAGTTCATAAACCTAAGCAACCATAAAAGTCTAGCTACTCATAATATTTAGAAACATAAATTCAAAGTTTATAAAAAACAATTTCATCATGTCTATACAAATATAGAGCGAAAACTAAACCTAACCCAAGGCTCGTTGGCTATTGATCTTTAACGTGCCCGTGGCCTTTTCTCCTTCCGTGCTCGTTCGATCGTCACCGTAGTTAGGTTGACTTTTGTTCCTTTTCTTCTGTGCGATTGGAATTGTAGAATTGATGTGAATTGTATGAATTCTCCAATCGTCGCCGTCAAAGCATATATAGTTTAGAATTGTTTAGGTTTGGGCCTTTATTTTTTTTTATTTTTTTTGGCCGTGACAATGTGACCAAAGTCACATTTTGTTTTATTTTGTTTTCTATTATTTATTATTATTATTATTATTATTATTATTATTATTATTATTATTATTATTATTATTATATATAGCATTATAACTCGGTGCTCTACACTCGGTTGTTCTTGGCTTGACCAAAGTTCATCGTTTACGCTCCAACGTTCACACTGTAACATTACACATTTATTATACGTTACGGATTAAAACGACTAGTGTATTATTTTTGGTGATATTTTGAACCCCTACACAACTATAATTATTCATACATATATCTCTATATGTATATATATATATATAAAGTTATAACAATAATAATAATAATAATAATAATAATAATTATAATTATAATTATAACATATACTAGTTTGTGATTTTCTTACCCATAGCCCATTACCCAAGCCATCCAAGCCCAACCCCCCCTTGGAAGACAGAAGCCCAGCTGAATCCCGGCCCACCAGGAACCGGCCCAAACCCCCCACCCCTCTCCCTTGCTATGTAAAAAAAAAAAAAAAAACAAAATGCCTGCTTCTCCTGAGTCTCGAACCGGACCACCCTCCAAACACACACATGTAAACAACCACTTGTTCCAGACTTCCTTGTTGGTTTAAACTCAACTTAAATAGTATTTAAGCCTTTCCTAACTCCTCCCTTTCCCTTCTTCCCCTCGTCGAGCAGCAGCAGCAGATGTTGATATATATTTTTTTTTTCCTTCTTTTCTTTTTTTTCTTTTTTTTGACCATTCATTAACATGCAATAACCAAGGTTTGACATAGGAATCGTGATTATCGGCATTTATACGTGATTACCCATCCAATTACAAATCAATTAGTACACAAATTAACCATTTACGCGTTTATGTTTAAAGCAAGGTCAACGATTTCCAAATCGAACACCCGGCCATTTCACTATAAATTGAGCATTCAGGAACCATCACAACTCGCCACTAATCCTTCCTACATCCCCAATTTCTACCTATAAACTCCTGATCTTGATTTGCGAACGAGTGTTGACTTTTTGGTTGACTGTTCAATCGAACACGAAACATACTTGTAAGTCCAATCTTTTCTGTGGGTTTTGTTATTCGGCATACACACAACAATAACCCTATGATTAATTGGGTTATTGTTGTGTAAATCAAACTATTATAAATCTAGGGCTCGAAGTTGATATTTTGGGGAAGAAGACTAGAATTCCCATCTGTTTAAAATCAATTCGTATTCAAATAAAACACAAACAGACGTGCAGGTCAGTTGGTTGTGATCCTTGTCTGAACCGGGTGAGGAGCAGGGTTCGATCCCTGCAACCACCACTCTTTTTCTTTATTGTTTTGTTTTCTTTAAACAAACAAATATACTTCCTTATTTTTTTTAAAAATTCATTTTAAATACCAAAACTCTCTTAAAAATTCTACAAAAATTACCCTATATTAATCTCATGTAAAAGTTCAACTTACAATTTTTAGTTTTCTGAAATTTATTTATTTAATATTTATAATAATTAAATCAAGTTTATTCTATTTTATTTATAAAAATTTATAAAAATATCAAAACGATCTTATTAATTTCCACAAAAATTATTCTGAGTCTTTTTAACATTAAGCTTTTCAGAAATGATTTTTATTTCTGAAAAATCATTTATTTAATATTTTTAATCAATTTTTGTTAATTTTAATCATAATTAAATCATAATAAATCCAATTTTTAATATTTTTTGCACCAAAATTTTATACAAATTGTTTCTGATCATTTAGAACAGAAATATAATTTTTAAAATGCTAATTCTTTAATTTTAGTAATTTTTAATTATTAAAGTTAAAGTTTGACAATTTGTAATAAATAGATTTAATAATCTATTTTAAAGAAATAAATTTTAAAAATTATTTTTATACTTTAAACAACATTCTTGTGAACATCTTAAATTTAAATTTCATAAAAAGAGTTTTGGACATTTATTTACTAAATTTCTCTCTATTGACGAGTATTTTTAATATTAATCAAACAAGTATTTATCCCCAAATTCGAAGCCCTAGAAACTTATACATTTGTAGACTCGATAGACTTAGACATATTTATTACTTTATTATAGGGTGATACTTGATACATTTGGTCAACACAATTATCCAATTTTTCAACAGATATAACATTTTACCAAGGTGAGTTTTACATAGCCCCTTTTCTATTTATCACCATTTTTGGGGTGAAACATGTTTATAACATCATCATTGCAATTCAATCATCAATGTGTCTATGTGTTTTCTATGTTGCATTATGTCTTGAGCATGATTAGAGTAAGCACCATTCTAGCATAATCATTAACTCCGTACAAGCCGACGGTATACATTGATAGATCTATTGGACTGACAATCCCACCCGGATACGTGCCTCCTACAAAGGTTACGTGGGTGTTTGTTATCGCATAACATATTCAATTGGACCATGAGCGTATGGTATGTATCATATTATAACAGTCATTAGGGTTGATTATGCACTCGATTTATTTCTAGTATGTTCTCACATATGGACTAGATTGACATGACACATGAATTGCACAACATTTTTATTCAATTATCCAAAAATCTATGTAATTCTCACCAACTTTTGTTGACCCAAAAACATTTTCAACTTAACATGTTTCAGGTTCTATTTGCTTGAAGATTTGAATTGATGCTTGAAGATATGTGTATAGCTTTATTTAATTTGATGTACAAATTCTAGAACAATTGTATGTGATTCATTTAAGTTATTTAATGGAATTTTTTTATTCACCATGAGCTACTGAACAATCATCATTACGTGACATCCCGATGTTTCCGCCATCGGTTGGGGTGTTACTGATTAGTATCAGAGCCATGGTTATAGGGAATTAGGTTATTAGAAAAATAATCTAGTCTATAACCATAGGATTTAACCAGTACTTGCTTCTTTTGCTTGCTATTCTCTATCTCCCTCCTACTTCTTATCCCTACTTTCATTCCTACAAGAAGGTTGCTCTCCATCAGTGGATCTACTCTTAGACTAATAAGGCAAAATCCTCAGGTTTAACCTGAACTACCTTGAGATCCCGTCGAAATTCTAGATTTTAATAACGAACACGTGCAATCTGGAAGGGTGAACGCCTGTATTCTGAGTCTTCTGTCTAGGCTGGCATTGCGCATAAATCCCAATCAGACGAGGGACCCGGATGCCTACCTGGGAATTCTCGGGATGAGTGTTCACTTATAGGCTAAAGCATGCCTTCATATGTTATTAGAATTTAGAATCTTTGATAAGTCAACGTTTTCGTTTATTCGTTATAATGAATAAATGATTACACTCCTTATATAATCTCATTCATTTCACTGTGTCTCTTACAGATCATGCCTCCACGTCGCAGTGCTCGTCTTAACAGTGGTGAAAACCATGATGAAGGAAGTAGCAATCACAACCACAACCACGATACTAACCACAACAACAACAACAACAACAATGGTGTCGATGCCCAACTGGCTGCAATCATTTCTCAACAAATGGCGCAGCAAATCGCAACTCTGGTTCCCAATTTACTAGCTCAAGTCATCCAGTTGAACGGCAATGGGAACGGCAACGGGAATGGAAATGGAAATGGACACCACAACGGGAATGGACTTCCAGCCTGTACCCTTAAGCACTTTAATTCTTGCAATCCCCCAAAATTCAGTGGAGAAGAAGGAGCTTCAGGACTCCTGCAATGGTTTGAGGGTATTGAAAATACCTTCATTAACAGTGAATGCCCCGACAACTTTAAGGTCCGTTATGCCATGAGTGTTCTTCATAAGCGAGCACTCACTTGGTGGAATGAAGAAAAACGCACTCGCGGAGCCGAAGCTGCACTAGCCTTAACCTGGGATCAAGCTAAAGACATTATGAAGGCAGAGTTCTGTCCTCGTAATGAAATTAAGAAGCTGGAAGATGAATTTCATGATCTTGCTCAAGACAGTGGGGAAAACCTCGCTTACAACACTCGTTTTCACGAACTTAGCTTACTGCTACCCCACAAAGTCACCCCTTTGCCCATTGCGATCGAAAAATACATTGGTGGCTTACCGATGCAGATTCAAGACACGGTGTGGGGAAGGAACCCTGCTACTTTGGAGGAAGCAAAGCGTTTGGCTGCCACCCTAACAGATAACCATGTGAAGGCAGGAACCCTGACTCGTAAAGGGGAAAAGAAAAAGGATACTCCCCAACCTGCCGTTGATATCAAAACTGAGGCCTCAACCAACGGGAAAAACAAGGTCAGAAATTTTGCAATAGACACCACTGCCCCACCCACCAAGAAACAATACAATGGGAACCTGCCTAAGTGTGACACCTGCCAATATCACCATCCAACTCAAGTACCCTGCCGACAGTGCACCAATTGTCAAAGGTATGGACATCTTGCAGATGCTTGTCGAATCCCTGCTACCGACGCTCTTGATGCTCCAAATAATCCCGCTTGAGACCCTCCAACTACTTAACAGCAAACCCTACCATTTGAATAATATCTACTTTCTCTTTAATTTCATGTATTGCCACTTTTGAATCAAATAATAAATTCAAGTATTATCATAACATCTGTGTGTATGCTTGTTTGAATGTGAACTGATTGCTATATCTACACTTGCTTACTTGTACAACAAATAGTTGACTACCAAACAATCCACTTAACGATGGGTAGAGGTCATCATGTCTTTCCAACAGTCGGGAGAGGCCCTACCACCTGCTCAACGACTGGTGGGGACTATCAGACCTGCTCAACAATCGGTAAAGTCGTAAAAGGACACAAAACCCTAATGTAAGGTAAATTGGTAATTACGGTCCGGAACGTAATCATGAATTTACAGGTACATTAAGGTAGTGTGAAATTTTATCAAGGTTTTCGGTAGTCGACTAATTGTAAACCTAGTGTCTTCCTTTAACTTCGGGACGAAGTTCCTAAAAGGAGGGGAGACTGTAACATTACACATTTATTATACGTTACGGATTAAAACGACTAGTGTATTATTTTTGGTGATATTTTGAACCCCTACACAACTATAATTATTCATACATATATCTCTATATGTATATATATATATAAAGTTATAACAATAATAATAATAATAATAATAATAATAATAATTATAATTATAATTATAATTATAACATATACTAGTTTGTGATTTTCTTACCCATAGCCCATTACCCAAGCCATCCAAGCCCAACCCCCCCTTGGAAGACAGAAGCCCAGCTGAATCCCGGCCCACCAGGAACCGGCCCAAACCCCCCACCCCTCTCCCTTGCTATGTAAAAAAAAAAAAAAACAAAATGCCTGCTTCTCCTGAGTCTCGAACCGGACCACCCTCCAAACACACACATGTAAACAACCACCTGTTCCAGACTTCCTTGTTGGTTTAAACTCAACTTAAATAGTATTTAAGCCTTTCCTAACTCCTCCCTTTCCCTTCTTCCCCTCGTCGAGCAGCAGCAGCAGATGTTGATATATTTTTTTTTTCCTTCTTTTCTTTTTTTTCTTTTTTTTTTGACCATTCATTAACATGCAATAACCAAGGTTTGACATATGAATCGTGATTATCGGCATTTATACGTGATTACCCATCCAATTACAAATCAATTAGTACACAAATTAACCATTTACGCGTTTATGTTTAAAGCAAGGTCAACGATTTCCAAATCGAACACCCGGCCATTTCACTATAAATTGAGCATTCAGGAACCATCACAACTCGCCACTAATCCTTCCTACATCCCCAATTTCTACCTATAAACTCCTGATCTTGATTTGCGAACGAGTGTTGACTTTTTGGTTGACTGTTCAATCGAACACGAAACATACTTGTAAGTCCAATCTTTTCTGTGGGTTTTGTTATTCGGCATACACACAACAATAACCCTATGATTAATTGGGTTATTGTTGTGTAAATCAAACTATTATAAATCTAGGGCTCGAAGTTGATATTTTGGGGAAGAAGACTAGAATTCCCATCTGTTTAAAATCAATTCGTATTCAAATAAAACACAAACAGACGTGCAGGTCAGTTGGTTGTGATCCTTGTCTGAACCGGGTGAGGAGCAGGGTTCGATCCCTGCAACCACCACTCTTTTTCTTTATTGTTTTGTTTTCTTTAAACAAACAAATATACTTCCTTATTTTTTTAAAAAAATTCATTTTAAATACCAAAACTCTCTTAAAAATTCTACAAAAATTACCCTATATTAATCTCATGTAAAAGTTCAACTTACAATTTTTAGTTTTCTGAAATTTATTTATTTAATATTTATAATAATTAAATCAAGTTTATTCTATTTTATTTATAAAAATCTATAAAAATATCAAAACGATCTTATTAATTTCCACAAAAATTATTCTGAGTCTTTTTAACATTAAGCTTTTCAGAAATGATTTTTATTTCTGAAAAATCATTTATTTAATATTTTTAATCAATTTTTGTTAATTTTAATCATAATTAAATCATAATAAATCCAATTTTTAATATTTTTGCACCAAAATTTTATACAAATTGTTTCTGATCATTTAGAACAGAAATATAATTTTTAAAATGCTAATTCTTTAATTGTAGTAATTTTTAATTATTAAAGTTAAAGTTTGACAATTTGTAATAAATAGATTTAATAATCTATTTTAAAGAAAATAATTTTATAAAAATTATTTT
Organism: Ambrosia x helenae; assembly: GCA_030844895.1. Classification (NCBI taxonomy): domain Eukaryota; kingdom Viridiplantae; phylum Streptophyta; class Magnoliopsida; order Asterales; family Asteraceae; genus Ambrosia; species Ambrosia x helenae. The sequence goes on along the minus strand of CM061230.1, from coordinate 100,736,725 downwards.
TATACTTTAAACAACATTCTTGTGAACATCTTAAATTTAAATTTCATAAAAAGAGTTTTGGACATTTATTTACTAAATTTCTCTCTATTGACGAGTATTTTTAATATTAATCAAACAAGTATTTATCCCCAAATTCGAAGCCCTAGAAACTTATACATTTGTAGACTCGATAGACTTAGACATATTTATTACTTTATTATAGGGTGATACTTGATACATTTGGTCAACACAATTATCCAATTTTTCAACAGATATAACATTTTACCAAGGTGAGTTTTACATAGCCCCTTTTCTATTTATCACCATTTTTGGGGTGAAACATGTTTATAACATCATCATTGCAATTCAATCATCAATGTGTCTATGTGTTTTCTATGTTGCATTATGTCTTGAGCATGATTAGAGTAAGCACCATTCTAGCATAATCATTAACTCCGTACAAGCCGACGGTATACATTGATAGATCTATTGGACTGACAATCCCACCCGGATACGTGCCTCCTACAAAGGTTACGTGGGTGTTTGTTATCGCATAACATATTCAATTGGACCATGAGCGTATGGTATGTATCATATTATAACAGTCATTAGGGTTGATTATGCACTCGATTTATTTCTAGTATGTTCTCACATATGGACTAGATTGACATGACACATGAATTGCACAACATTTTTATTCAATTATCCAAAAATCTATGTAATTCTCACCAACTTTTGTTGACCCAAAAACATTTTCAACTTAACATGTTTCAGGTTCTATTTGCTTGAAGATTTGAATTGATGCTTGAAGATATGTGTATAGCTTTATTTAATTTGATGTACAAATTCTAGAACAATTGTATGTAATTCATTTAAGTTATTTAATGGAATTTTTTTATTCACCATGAGCTACTGAACAATCATCATTACGTGACATCCCGATGTTTCCGCCATCGGTTGGGGTGTTACACACACGAACACCTACCAAAATATAAAATAAATAAATAAGTACTAAAAATTAATAAAAAACTATACAATGACAAAAATAGGCCAACAAACGAATACACGCCTAAAACTACTAAAAACTATATACAAAAGACTCAATTATAACAAAAAATACATAAGAGAATAGATGTGTTTTACGACACATCATCCAGGTTCTCAATCCACCCGGGGCGACCAAGATGTATCGGGATCTAAAGAAAGACTATTGGTGGCCGGGAATGAAGCGCGACATCGCTAAGTATGTAGAGAAATGTTTGACCTGTTCTCAAGTCAAAGCCGAACACCAAAAGCCTTATGGGAAGTTACAATCACTTGAGGTCCCGGTGTAGAAGTGGGAGGAGATCACTATGGATCTCGTGACAAAATTACCAAAGACAAGGAAGGGTTATGATGCAATTTGGGTAGTGGTGGACCGACTCACTAAAAGCGCACACTTTTTGGCTATTCGGGAGGCCTACACCTCCGAACGGATGGCAGCAATTTATGTGAATGAGATTGTATCCCGGCATGGTGTACCCGTGTCTATTGTGTCGGATCGGGACACTCGATTCACATCCCGGTATTGGAGGAGGTTTCAAGAAGAAATGGGTACAAAGTTGTGGTTAGTACCGCCTACCACCCTCAAACTGACGGACAAACCGAAAGAACCATTCAAACACTCATAGATATGTTGAGGGCATGTGTCTTAGATTTTGGGGAAGTTGGGATGAACACTTACCATTAGTGGAATTCTCTTATAATAACAGTTATCACAGTAGCATCCAAATGGCACCGTTTGAGATGCTATATGGGAGAAAATGTAGAACCCCGGTGTGTTGGGGGGAACTGGATCAGCGGGAGTTAGCTCCAAGTGATTTAGTGGCCCTCACTACCAAAAAAATTAGCCTAATATGGGCTAGAATTCAAGCCGCTCAAGACCGACAAAAGGCTTATGCGGATCGTAGAAGACGCCCGATCGAATTCCAAGTGGGAGATTTTGTGTTATTGAAAGTCTCCCCTTGGAAGGGGATCATCAGATTTCGTAAACGCGGGAAGTTAGGCCCGCGTTATATAGGACCTTTCAAAATTTTGGCACGGGTCGGGCAAGTGGCTTACCGGTTGGAGCTACCGCCATCCTTGAGTGGGATCCATGACACCTTTCATGTGTCCCAATTACGGAAGTGTCTCGCAGATGAAACCGCGCACGTGCCTCTTGAAGACATAGAGGTAGACGACAAGTTGAATTATGTAGAAAAACGGGTGGCTATAAAAGATTTCAAGGTGAAGCGGTTGCGAAATAAGACCATAAACCAAGTTTTGGTCCAATGGCAACATCGGAAGGGTTCGGATCTTACGTGGGAATCCGAGGAAGAAATGCGGAAACACTATCCTGCTCTATTCGGTACGTATTTAGGTTTCGGGGTCGAAACCTTTTTAAGGGGGGTAGACTTGTAACACCCCAAAAATGTTTAAGTAATAATAATATGGTAGAAACTAATATATGTGTAAGTATGAGTATGTATGTATGCGTGAACCATATGTATGTATAAGTGAGTACCCCTAGTTGTAAGTAGTGTATTGGTAGTTGTACATGTAACGAAAATAAAACTAACCAAGTTAGTTACTTAGTCAATTGGTAGAAATTTAGTAGGTAAAAAGGGAAGGGTTGAACATGAACCAACACTCATCTTGAGGGGTGGGTTTTGGAAGAATAGAAAGGTTAATTAAGTTAAGGGGGTAAAAAGGAAAAAATGGTGGGTTTGGGGAAAAAGAATAGAAATCGCAGGAAGAGGGGAGGGGGCGACCAAAAGAAGCTCTCCAACTTGACCCTCTATAACTACAAATTGGAGTAGGAAATCACCCCAAATCTCTTGCATGTTCTTGGATTTATGGTCATCTAGTGGTGCTAATCATCTTGGTAAGTTGTAGAATCAAGTTTAATGAGTTTGGAGGTAGTAGGATGGATTATGCACGCTCACGTTCTTTTGGGGTGGGTACCATGGTAGTATTAGGATCTTTGAGTCTTTTAAACAAGTTGTTAGTGTTTTGTACATGGTTTTGGATATGGGTCAAAGATTCACATGGTAGCCAACTTGGGCATTGTCTTTTGTAAACTTAACTAGTGTCGCCAAGGTTGTTGGCATGTTGTTGGGCAAGACGTTTGGGTATGTATATATAATGGATGTTTATATATTATCTACATGTTTAAAAAAAACGAGTCTTACAATTAAGTAGTATATGGAAGTCGAGTCGTCTCCACAGGGAATTGGTGGAAAGAGTAGTTTTGTAAATTTAACTATTAAACTAAAACCTAATTACTTTGCTTTTGCTTTAAATTAAGAAAACGGATTAAAAAAGTTGTAAACAATAATAATAAGAAGTAACCCCCTCCGACTTTCCGGTTCAATGATTCACCCAAACCTGGTTGAATGATAGGATACCACATAGACATGGCTTTGTTAAACGATTTTAAATCAAGTGATAACCGAACACAAATTTTTAATAATAACCTGTACAATTCAATTACCAACCCACATGTATCAATTACCCTCCCAATAATCAAACTGCTCACGATGCAAGAAAACCGAATGCGAATGATTAAAAGATAAGTTATTGAAACACACATAAATTGTTTAAATGATTAAAACCACAAATATTTTTCAAGTGAATGAAAAACAATCCAAGAACCAAATCAAACAAGTTTAAAGGTTTCACAAACGAACCGTGCACCCGGAGGTGGTTACATAAAGAAACTAGCTGCTCATCATGATTATGTATGCTTCCATGGATGATTTTGATGATTGATGTATGAAAAGAATGATTAAAATGTGTTTTGGAATGATAAAATTTGTCCTAGAATGGTCCAAGACGGCTAGGGTTGAAATCCTTCTCGTTTGTGGAGTAAAGAACCCTTAAATATGGCCAAAACCCGAAATTTCGCGTCCATAATCAGATAGGGGCGCAAGCTTGCGTCCCTGGTGAAGTAGGTTGCGCCCTAAAGGGCGCAGATCAGCCAAACTTTGCCTATCAGCGCAAGGTTGCGCTCTGCTGAGGTAGGTTGCGCCCCTGTCTGCTAGTAGGTTGCGCCCCTGTGTAAAAATTGGCCATTCTTCGTGTTTTCATCCCCGGTGCTCTCGGGTGACTTCCAATCCTTCGTAACTTGTCCTGAAACCCTCGAATATGCTCCATCGTCTATGAACACCTCCATATCTTCGGTTCACCATCCAAACTCAACCTCAACCACATTTAAGCTTCCAAATCCATCCAAATATGCCATTTAACCTACAATCACACAAAGTTGCGTAGTTATCACATTCAAAGCATATAAACGCTCCAACGACATTAAAAACACATAGTTAAGCATCTAAAACACCATGATTGACCCCGTCCATCAGCCCTCGAAATCAACTTAGCCAAGCCCTCCATCACAGTAAGAAATAAAAAAGGAGATAAAGGATCGCCTTGTCTAAGTCTTTTTGACAATTGAACTCAAACGTAGGCGACCCATTCACCAAGACCGCAAAACGAGCAGATTGAACAATACCTCTAATCCACAAGCACCATCTATCCGGAAACCCCATCTGCTCCATAATGGACACTAGAAAATCCCAGTTCACGTTGTCATACGCCTTTTCAAAATCAATCTTCAAAAAGAAAGCCTTCTTATCATACTTCTTAATCCACCCAATCAGCTCGTTAAGAACTAGAGGCCCATCCAAAATAAACCGCTCCTTAAGAAAAGCAGACTGCGACTCGGAAATCACATCCCCCATAACTTTTTTAATCCTAGTGGCTACCACCTTAGAGATCACTTTATTAATAACCCCCACAAGGTTTATAGGCCGATAATCTTTCAACCCCATAGGTGTTTTATTTTTATCTATAAGAGTAATATAAGACAAACTGCATTCTTTACTAATGGAACCCGTTTCATGAAATTCTTCAAATAACCTCAAAAAATCCTCCTCCACCAACGACCAAAAGTGTTTAATAAAATGAAAATTAAACCCATCTGGACCAGGCGCCTTGTCAGAACCACAATAAAAAACTGCATCCTTAATTTCTGCCTTAGAAAAGGGGGCGACCAATTCTTCTATCTTCTCTACGGGAACCTGTTTCAAATCATCACAAATAAAAACCGGTCTCCTAAAGTTAGTCTCACGAAAAAACTCTCTATAGAAGCGAAGAACTTCTCGTTTGACTAACGGAGGTTTAGAAATCCAATCCCCATTTACCAAGACCCCCGGGATATCATTAGCCGCTTTCCTACCGTTGATACAACGATGAAAATAAGCCGAATTTTCATCACCCAAAGACGCCCAGTTCACCCGAGATTTCTGTTTTAGATCCTTATTCTTCAAAAAAACCATTCTATCCAACTCCTTCTTGCTTTCTTCCCAAACCCACAACTCATCTTCCTCAAGATCACGAATCACCATAATCAACTCTAACCGCCTAATGTCATTTTTTAAGAACTCTAGCTCCGCCCCTTCTTTCTTAGATAACGATTTCCACCAATTCTTAAGTGCCAACTTAACCGCTACAAACTTTTTAAAGATCACTATATCAGTAGGACCATCAACCGAAGCATTATTCCACGCATCTCGAACAATATCTTTACACCCTTCCCGATCAAGCCATGAGTTGAGCCACTTGAACGGTTTAGCCCCATAATTAGTATCACTAACAGTTAACAACAGAGGGTTGTGATCAGATAACTCCCTTGGTAAAGCTCTAAGATTAGACAAGCTCCATGCCATCTATTAAAAAAATCCTGGCACACCAACATACGATCTATTTTGCTCATCTTCGCATCCTTACCATAACCTGTCATAAAAGTAAATCTACTTCCCTGCATAATAAATTCTTGTAAACAAGCCTCATCAATAAAACTATTAAAATCCCGAGCAGCCCTGTTATTGAATTTTGAATTTCTTCTTTCACAATCCCATCTGACCGAATTAAAATCACCTATAAAAATCCACATCCCCACCATCCCTTGCATAACAGCCAAGAGCCACTCCCACGGCGCTCTTTTTTCCCCCACCTTCTGCGGAGCGTAGACATTAACCACATTCAAAATAGACCCATCTTCAACTATATTGTCAGTCGTCACAATAAAATTTTGATCCAAGGTAGTTTTAAGTTTTTTAAACTTCCTAGGATTCCAAATACTAATTAAACCACCAGATTTCCCCTTGGCCCCAACTACATCAACATCAAAATCCCTAGTTCCCCATACCATAGAAAAAATTCATCGCTTACCAAACTGTAAACCTTCGCCTTCAATTGTTTTCGAAACCAACTGGTCAAAGTCCTGAAGTTCGACACCAAGCCGAGCACCGAACTCCTTAGTAGCTTCCATTTCTTTATCCCTTAACTCCGCTTCTGATGCTACGTTCGGACATAATTCTTTAGGAACAGAAGGTACTTCTTTTTCATTCTCCTCATGCGTCTCTTCCGTCTCAACCAACAGAGCTTGAAAAGAATTAGATATATGAACTGGGCCCGTACCTCGTGTTTTTACACCATTTTCATCCAAACCCAATATAAAAGGATTTAAGTTAAATGGATCATCATCAGAAAGCCCATCATTCTTTAAACCCTTAGTGGGCCTATCATTACTACTATAATAATGACCCCCAGATGCACAGCCCACTTCTACATTCTTTTGTTTGGACTTTTTCCTCTTGAGCACTTTGACCGGATTCTCTAGGCCATAATTATGGCAATGATTACCACCATCATTGACATTATCAATAACCGAAACCCCTTGACCACTAATAGGACAATGATTGACATCATCAATGTCGTTCAAATTCAATCCCGAGTCACCAGCCTTCTCGCTCCTGTTATCATTAATATTTTCATTGACCAACTCCTCAAAATTCTCCCTTTCCAAAACCAGTTCCTTCGCCGGAGAACACATAGGTTCCGCCATCGGTTCATCTTCCTGGTTAACATTCATCGGATCACTGGACCAAGTGCCATCGACGTCATTAACAAAATCCGAAATCCAATCTTTGTCATCTTCCTCAATCCAAATCTTAAACGTCTTTCCGCGCCATTTCGAAAAAACTACCTCTTGAACTCGGGCTCCATGACTGACTAGAACACCAATGTAATGGAACGACGAATCCAACTCCAACCTTTCCAGCGAAGGTTTCTTGACCACCGCTCCAAAAAAAACTCCCAATGTTGTCGAGAACCATATCGTCTACCATGCACAACGGAATCCCCACCACCTTCAACCATGCGATACGTTCAAAGGGCACGTATTGACCTTCCCAAACAGCCACTGACCTGAACATTTCAGGTCTACCATTAATTTCATCCCTGGCCATGATCGCATGCTCCTTCGAACGGAAAGAAATCGGCACCATCAAACCACCCAAACACCGCACCTCTCCTTCCCCCAACTGTGACAACCTGCACCCTTCACTTTTCATAAATGTGCATAATTGGTCCCTCAACTATTTCAAAATTTTCATTTTTAACCCTCCTATTTTAATAGGACCAAAAGTCACAATTTAATAAAACTTATAATTTTATAAGTAAAAGTATTGCACGTTTTATACTTACATCTACACCCGAGCACGTATGTTTCAGAACTTGATACTCAAAATCCTTAATTTTCGGTCCTAAAACAACTTAGAAACCGAAGGAAACAAGTCCGAAACTTAAAATTGATTAAATTAGAAAATTTGATTTTTTTAGTTCTCGCGGTCCGCGAAGACAGTCAAACAGTCAAAGTCCGAGTCAAAGTCCGAGTCAAAGTCTTAGTCAAATAGTCAAAGTCCTAGTCAAATAGTCAATTCATCATAAAACCTTACTTTATGGTGTTGAACAATTTTAATGGCTAATTGAATCCAAAACTAGTATAAAAACCCACCTATGACCCATTACACTTGGCACCTCAAAATCGATTGTTTCAATCCGATTAAACTTTCCCTCATACCTTTCTTCTATAGTCTATTACTTCTATAATTGAAGCTTTGATTATAAGCTCTTGTAATTGGCGAATTGGAAGCTTGATATTCTTTCTTTTTTTCGGTTTTTATTTCTTCAAATTGGACTAGCTACATTGTTGAGTCTTTGGGATTCGCCTCACATACATTCACAACGCTTAGAGGATAATTCAGCTTAGCGAATGTGAGTATATCTTTCCCCTTTTTCATGTTTACACTTTTGGGGTGACTCATGTACGCTTATTACTTCACTCACTTAATCATGCTTTAGTCTATATTCACAATCGCAATTCTTGTATGTGTTTTACTTGTTGATCGCTGATAGTGTGTACTTATGACCTTAATCATTAACCCGGTGTGGGCCTAGCATAGCAATAAATAGTACTTGACTATTATTATGTGTAAACTAATTGATTTGTCGCATACTATATATAATCATACTATTGGGTGACTACTATACATATATACTAGATATCCCATTATTTTTAGATATCATTTCTACTCTAAGGCTTGATTTTAGGTGACATTTGTACATAGCTTGAACACTAAATTGTAGACAGTATAACACGTGAATTACGAAACTATTTTCCTACTGTATTTATTCAAACAGTGTATGCTCACCAATACATTTTGTATTGATAAAATTATTTTCGTACATGTTTCAGGTTGTTATGAGATCACTGTTAAGCTTTTGGAACTTAGACTTGAGATTTACTAAATTTTATTTTAGATTGTTAGTTCTTAAACGTTGTATTCTTGTAATTTCATTTCAATGTAATAAATTACTTAGTCAATGTATCAATATTTACATTTATAGTCCATGAGCTATTGAACAATCGTTACCTCGTGGCACCTCGATGTTTCCGCCATCGGTTGGTGTGACATCCGTCACCCTCGTCTTTCGTCAAATTTACAATATTAACCCCTCAAATATTTCCATTATCATCCCTATCAGTTTCGTCGTTCTCAAAAAAAATTATTTTAGAGTAAACTAAAAATTTTATCATTTATATTCATAATGGATCGGGTATAAGTTTTTATCCAATACGTATCTTGAAACGTCTACGGAACGGATATTATAAAAATTTCAAGTTTATAAAGTTTTATGAAACTTTTTAGTTAAATTAGTTTAACTCGGTTAAGTTTTGTATAGGAAAAAGTTAACAAGTTATAATAAAAATTAACTTAGTTATACCTGAGGGACCATTTCTGTCAATACATGAAAGTTTTTAAAACATTTCCCCCACCTCTCCTCTCTGGCACGTTTTTCCGGTCAGACCTCCGGTCACCGGATCTGAATTCCGGCGAGGTAAGGACCTCTTTACCAGCCATTAATGCTCACTGTTAATGCTGCAAAAACGTTTCTCCAGGAATGTTCAACGAATTTCAATCATAAAGTCGTGCATTTAACAGGTTCTAATCAAGATTTAATCAAAAATACTTGGTGAAACCGTCGGACATTTAAAAGATTGATGAAACGCCACTTTTATTCAAACAACACTATAAATAAATCGTGCCATCCGTTTTATGCACTTCGTATCATTTCAAACCCACGAAAAACTCAATCTTTCTGCGTCTAAAACTTTGTAATCGGGTCTGCATTAGTCGAGAATAAAGCTTCCTTCTTCGGACCTTAAACACGAATGTAAGTCGATTATTTTTATGCTGTTTTAATCTTTGTATAGTCCTTGTTGAAAGCCCTTTGATTTCAGACCGTAACAGTGTCAGAATCGGGTGATTGAAAAAACTTAGGGTTAGGGTTCTTGGTTAGTATTTTGGGGAAGAAGATGGACTTGTAATATTGTTTAAATATAATTCTGTTTCACTAATAAACAACAAATGCATGGGTGGTCTAGTGGTTAAGTCATATGCACTCTAAACTCAAGGTCAAGGGTTCGAAACCCATAGAACCCGTTTTTTTTTTCCTTTCTTTTCTGATTTTTGTTTTCTTTTTATATTCTTTTTCCTAATTCTTCAATTTAATCAATTAAAATCCATTTAAACGCAAAATATTCATAACAAATCCAATTTTTACCCAAAAATTATGAAAATTTAGGAGTAGCTTCTTGACACCTTATGGAAAATTATCCCACTTTTATTTCCTGGAAAATGTTTTATTTTTATATTTTTATTGATTTAATTTGTTTTAATCATATTTAATTGATTAAAAATTCATTTTTGATGATTTTAATCTCAAAATTTTAGGATAATTATTTCTAAGCATTTTAATCTGAAATAAAAATTATTGACTCAGAAAACATTTATTTTTATTGATTTCCCTATTTTTAGTCATTTAAACATGATTTAATTACATTAAATCAGTTTTAAATATAAATAAGTTTATATAAATTATGAGAAAATTATTCTAATTTGTTTACATCAGAAATCATTCATTTTCTATAAAACTAGGGTTTTTGGATCATGTATGGTATTATTAGTCTTATTTACGTTTAATTAGACATAATAAAACATTTATTTATTTATACAATTTAAACATCTATTTTATAAATATTTTTCTTATGAAATAGAAATACTCATATGGTTTAATGTCCTTATTATCTTTTGTTGGATCATTGTGTAACTCAAAATTATTTATTTATATATTTATGATTATTGTATTTATTTTAATTTAGTTAAAGTAACTAACTACATTATTTTGTCTTAATTATTCAAACATAAGTTTTATCTGAATAATCAATTGGTAATAATTATATTACCTAAATCCTAAATACAAACTTTGATATATTATTATTGTTGATATACAACTTTTACACTAATTCGGTTTATCAGAAAAACTCTAATTCCCCAAATCGACTTAGCAAACCCTAATGCCTTAGACCCTAGATACTTTAGACTTTTAGACATTTCCTTATTAGTATTTATATACATTATAGGTTGAATTCCTCGGAATTCCCATTACTTAGCTCACGACCGCTTAAGTGGATTTTGATCACTTTCGCAAACTGTGAGTATATCTTTCCCCTTTTTCATGTTTTACACTTTTGGGGTGACTCATGTACGCTTATTACTTCATTCACTTAATCATGGTTTATTCTATATTCACAATCGCAATTCTTGTATGTGTTTTACTTGTTGATTCGCTGATAGTGTGTACTTATGACCTGAATCATTAACCGCTGGGCGGCCTAGCATAGCAATAAATAGTACTTAATTATTGTTATGTGTGAACGATTATTCATCGCCTACTATGAGCGAATACTATATATATGTGACTCTTGATTCATTGAACGAAATGTTTGATTTTGGGTAGCATTTGTACATAGCTTGAACACTAAATTGTAGACAGTATAACACGTGAATTGCGAAACATTTTTCTACTATATGTATTCAAACAGGGTATGCTCACCAATACATTTTTGTATTGACCAAATTATTTTGTACATGTTTCAGGTTGTTTTGAGATGCATTCTTTAAGCTTTCGGATTTATATTTAGATTTTGATTCATTGTATTACAATTTAGTTGACAGTTAGTATCGTTGTATTTCATTTCAATGTAATAAATTATTTAATCAATGTATTCATATTTACAATTTAGTCCATGTGCTATTGAACAATCGTCACTACGTGACACCTCGATGTTTCCGCCATCGGTTGGGGTGTTACAGTTGGGGTGTTACACCAACCCCATCTCCTTCAGCAACCACCTAATATTTTTAAAAACCTTTAGGGAGCAAAGTTTTACAACTAACGATCTCCCATGCAGATCCTCAAAAGCACAAATGGAATTGTCAGTATCAATCGTTTTCCCTTTAGAGGCCCCAGAAAACGCCTCCTTGAACGACATGGTGTTAGCTGAAAACACTTTCTGGCTCCTGATCCCTTCACCCGATTGAAACTGTTTATCCACTCCAATATTCTTTGGGGGACGAGAAGATCGTTGCTCATTGACTTCTCCTTCCTCCAAGACAAATCTTGCCACATTAACTTTTAGTTTAAAATCTCCCAGACGAATGGAAGATAATACCTTCTCCATATCGCGACGATCCTTGACATCCAATAAAGAAACAAACGCGAACTGTTTACCCTCCTTGTTCCTTTTCTCGCCACATAGATATCAAAAATCGAACCAAAATTCCTCACTTCCTTAGCCAAATCAGCACCGGTGGTAAGACTATTTGTTTCTTCATATACCCTTCTATAATTTTATAAGATTCAACTTGATGTTAATGAGTGAATTTTATAAGATTCAACTTGATGTTAATGAGTAGCAATGCTTCAATCGATAGTACATTGGAGGCATGCGTGCCTCACCTTTTTACTCGTTATCAAGAATAGATCCCCGATTTTCTTCTTACTTTTCTACTTTTTCAGCTTTCAATTATTTATTTATTATTTTACATTTTTATGTCCGTTCGATCATTTTAAAGATATACTAAAATAGTAAAATTTACAAGCAAGTGAACAACACATGAGATATGCTTTCAGATTATTTCAAATAATTTTATAGGTTTAATACTTTAAAACCTTTAATTAGTTTTAACAACCAATCAATTTATTGATTACTCTATATATTAATTTTAGATAATTAGAAGAGTACGTTTGTTTGTTTGTTTTATTTTATTTTTTGTCATTTTGTGTACGTTATTTCGTCAGTTTTCTAAAAACTTTTTAAAATGTCATTTTGCCATCTCAAATTTTACATGCTTATTTTTATGTACGCATCGGTATCATTCTTTTTTTTCTTTTTCTTTAATCAGTTTACTTTTCTACTCCTAGACTTAAATTAAGTTATCATACAATCTCTAAAATTCAATAAAGATGCTAGCATAAATTTGACTCAGCCCGTGTTTTACGTCACATGAGTCATTTGGTTTTACAAATTCGTGCTTATGTTTTATTGCTTTTTCCTAATTTATATCGTTATTCGATTAGCACGGTTTTATGTCCCCCAACACTTGTAATGCAGTTTTACGCCCTTGCCCTGAAACACAAGGGCTTAACACTGGTTTGATATTATTTTAGTATGGTTTTGTCACTTATTAATTGTTATACGTAAATTTATGATTTTATATATATATTGGCAATTGCACATATGAAAACCGCTAGACCAAATGTCCTTTATGGCTTATCACATGATATTAATATAACCCATTTGATATCTATGTTATGTTTCCAGTTGTGATGTCAAACTTGTTTATTAAACTAGTCATATGGCAAGGAGGAGAAATAGTCAATATCTTAGGAAATGGTCATATGGCATGGAGTTGTATGTTTGCCTCTCGGAAAGAAGTAACCGACAACCCCCCCCCCCCCCCCCCCAATAAAAACCCGTAAGGGGTAGCGATGATGTTGCCACGCGACAACAGGTACCTGCGCCCCCTTGCCCTGAGTGCTCCGACCCCTAACATGTTAAGTTGTCACCCCTAACACATAGTTACAAATTCTATGCGCATAGCTAATAAGCTTGGCAAGCCTAAACCCGTTTTTTTTAACTAAATAGTTTCTTTGGATATATATATAGCTACTCAACTTTACTTTTCGTGTATTACACATAAATAAGTATATTTTTGTTATATTACACCTACAAAATACTACTACTAACAAGTATAGAAAAACCAAACCTTAAGAATATGTTTTTACTAGCTTATACCTCGGGAGCGTCCCGGGTTGAGAAATCTAAGTAAAGTGAATAAAATTAGAAGTATCTAAACTATAAAAATGGCATCTATGTATCAACTTGCCAATATATGATTAATGAATATTATTATTATTATTATTATTATTATTATTATTATTATTATTATTATTATTATTATTATTATTATTTTAAACAAATCTCTGCCATAAGTTATCATATTCTAATATAAAAAAAAGGTAATTGGGTCGGGTATCACCTAATCCCAGGCCCGACCCAAACCCACATTTTTTTAAACTAATTCCAAACCTGACACAATACCTGTCGGGTTACAAAAAATAGTCGTTTTTTTTCTCCGTTTTTTATATAACACTATGGTACTCGTTGGAAAGATAATAAAACGCTCGTTAATTTGGTGTAATTTTTTTCTTTATAAAATCTCGTATATAAAAGATATTAACGTTTAAAAGTTATAAGAGGAAACATGAGAGAGAAAATCTCGTATATAAAAAATATTAACGTTTAAAAGTTATGAGAGGAAACATGAGAGAGAAAATAATAAAGTTTTAATATTTACATTTAATAGATTAGGTATTTAATAGATTATGTTAAATCATATTTAAACCATATTTATTCATTTTTTTATTGGTCTAGAGTTGCCACATCACATCCTATGTGACATCTTTCAAAAAAGAGATTACATAATATTATGACATGTCATAAAAAAATGTTTTGGTTTATTATATGTATATAGATATATTTTTTTTTTTGAACTTTGACTTTTATTAAAAAAACGGGGCAGTCCTCAAATCAAGGACTACCTACCGAAACAACTACAACATATATAAGGGACAAATACACCAATCCTCCCAAAGGAGATCATTGAACTTGGACCTATTCTTAAGCCATAAAAACATTAAAGTTTTTATGCTCCCTATCACCAAATTAACCTTAGGCTCCACTCCCCTAAAAGTCTTTTCGTTTCTCGCTTTCCATATTGACCAAAGGGATACCAAAACGATGCCCTGAACGATCCTCTTTCCCCACTTGCCACCTTTAGCATGTTTGTATAAAAGCAAAATGTCTCTAGTATTAGTAACTGTAATCGTATCCAGGCCACACCATCTCCAAATAAAAGACCACACCCCGTACGAAAATCCGCAACTAGAGAAGATGTGAACCGATGTTTCAAGATCAACGTCACAAAGTTTACACCGGTCATTAGGGATGAACACATTTCTTTTGGCGAGAGCTTCCACCGTGGGGATCCTGTCCATTTCTGCCCGCCAAGCAAAAATGTTACACTTTAATGGGACCCAAGCAATCCATTTGATTTTGAACACATCGTCACTGTCCCGGAAATCCTTAATCTTTGACTTCACTGTTGCGACTGAGAACATCTTCGAACCAGCCCACTCCCAACTATCAGGACGGCTGGAAATGTGGGCCTGACCCAATAAATCGAACAACAGACACCATTCTTGAACTTCCATAACACTCTGTTCCAGAGTTTCATTAAAGGAGGGAAGAGAAAGGATCTCTCTCCTCTTCCTTTCTCTCCGGTTCCTTTCAAATTGGAAAGATTGAAAATCATCCTAAAAACCTCTTTATTATCCCTCTCATTCCTTTCTTTTCCCTCCTACAAAAAACTCTGAAACAGAGTGTAAGGCTCCACTAACGGGTAAAACCTATTAAAACCTATGCTTGTCACTTATAGTACAAAAGTAAAGGTTTATTAATATTTTTCCTTTATTAGTCAAACAAAATTTGGTAACAACAACAACAATAATAACATTATTAAACTACTTTAATTGCGTACTATAGTATAGTCTAACTTGTTTTGTTGTGATCGTCGTCTTCCTGACTGCAAAAAAACACAGAGCTTCATCTTCCCTTGCTATGGCCGCCTGACAACCTGTTATATATCTGCATATCACTCTCTTCTTCACATACATCTATCACAAGCATATCCGATCTACGGTGAGTTCTTTCGTTTACTCTGCAACCGATTATTATGTTGCGTTAATCTCGAACCTCTTTCCGTTAATCCGAATTTGTTCGTGTTTTGTTATATGTTCGTTGTTATTGATTGAATGTTTTGTTGCTATAAAGTTTAATCTGAGTGTTAAGTAACGCGAAATGTTTAATTGGTTCGTTTACGTGTATTAGTAACGGTGCATAGGACAATCTAATGATATGATATTGTTAACAGGTTCAGAAATTAGAAGAAGAAGAAGAATAAGAACAGTTTTTTTTTTTTTTTTTTTTTTTTTTTTTTTTTTTTTGTGAGTTTAGATATTTGGACCATAGCATTAGGGTTTAAGTGTGAACAGTGGCGGATCTTGAAAGAAAAAACTGATAGGGCCGGGCTCAATCTGGTAGGGCCGGACTCAATACATATGAAAATTTTCGGTAAAATTTACGCTACGAAACGAAAAAACTGGGTGGGCCGAGGCCCGGTCTGGCCCTAGTGAAGAACCGCCCATGAGCGTGAATAGACGAAAAGGTGCTTTTGTAGGAGATGAAGCTGTTTAAATTGGATGAGTTGTAACTTGTAAGAATACTTATAGGTGAATACAAGTTGGGTCTATCATTTATGTGGTCAATAATACAGTCTCATGGATGTGTGTGTGTTGGTTTTATGTCTGCTTCTTAGTGTTAACAAACATATAGAATGTAACTACTTTAGGGCTTTAGGCTACACGGTGTGGTCACTAGTGAAGGATCTCGACCTCAGCGTCACGTCAATATCCCCCTTCCACCGTCTCTCTCTTCCACTAAGATATGGTGTGGTCACTACCCTCACCATCATGAAACCCCTTCCTCCATGTCACTACCCTCACCCTCACCAACAACTCAATTTTTGTCAGCTTCTTCTCGTGGCCATCTTCACGTTCATCACGATCACGAGAGTGGGGTCAGTGTTCTTGTCGTGGCCACGAAGCCACATAGGAACACGACCACCTCCACGAAGTCCACACCCCACAGCCTTAGATTGTTTACAACTTTGATACAATCCTTTTATAACATGTTAACCTTTAAAATAAAAATGAGTGTCATCCCTAATATATACTTACAATTCTATGTGTACTCATCTTCTCTCTTTGTGTTTAATGCTAGGTTATAAGCATGTGTATTACACGATTGAATAAATGAAATATCTCACGTAAGTTAAAGATGATAAATACAGTATAAAAATTGTTTCCATCAATAATCAGGAAGATGCCAATTTTTTTCCTTTGAAATAAAAACAAATTGCAGTAATTTTGAAATAAATTTAAACAATTTAAGAGGCCAAAATATCATTGATAATTATTGCTAATTATCATTATATACATAAGTTAAAACTTACAATGTACAAATATTGAATTATAAATTATGTGAAATGGAAAGCTACACATGAAAAATCTGGACCATAGTAGGAGATGAAGCTGTTAAACTGGATGTGTTGTAAACCTAAAGTTGGTAATTTTAGGAATACTTATAGGTAAACAGAAGTTGGTTTGTGTGGTGAATTCCGCTCTTACCAGTTTGTCTGACTGTTTTATGTCTGCTTTATAGTGTCAACAAACATATACAATATAACTACTTTTAGATTATGTAGACATATGGGATTAACATACTGATACAATCAGTTTCTTTTTTGTCTGACAAAGGGGATTGCGGTCATGGAAAAGAATGATGGTTCAGGTAGCCCAGGTTGGGGTGCTTCATTTATCATGCAGACTACGGAAGAGATTGCCAGAGCTGTATACTCATCAAAAGAGGACAGTGGTGGCCATCTTCAAAAGCTTCAGGATCAATTTTTCCGGGTACTGAAAGGCTTATCACAGCCTACTGACGAGAAAAGTTCGTACAATCCAGAAGTATTAACCTCCCAAAAGCGTCAATGGGCTAGCTTCCATTTGCAGGCGCTGGTATGGTTCTGTTTCTTTGTCTCAAACTGTTTTATCCATGTTTATTCGATATAAAACTCCTGTTGCTTACTTTGTGATGCGGTTCTGTTTAGATAACCTCAACGTATTGTTAGTGCTGTTTTTTGTTGTTCTTTTTCTCTATGTTACTCTTTATTGTTACCCCTGTTGTGTGTTGTTGTATTTGATTTATGAGCAGTAACTCATTTACAGTTTGGGATAAAAGTAAATTGCTTCCTATATCTTTCATCCTTCCATCATAATTGTTTACAATTTCAAAAAGATTTCAGCATCGCAGGATATTGAAAGAACCGTCAAGGCTGTTTGAGAGCATGGTAGTAGTTGGACTTCATCCTAACTATGATATTCAGTCAGGTTCGGGAAAGCTGCTAAATGCAATTAGTGGTCAGCATCAGTCAACATTGGCAGTAGCAAATCTTGAGCCTCAGGTACTGCCCTACACCCCCAAAAACGTGTTAAGTTTAATAATGGACGGGAACATGTTTATTTAATTATTTTGCCGCATTTTCTGGAATATGTGATTTAATTTTTTACTTTTCTTTCAGGTTCTGTTTGTGTACCCTCCAGATAAACAGCTGCCTTTAAAGTACAGGGATCTTCTTTCATTCTGCTTTCCTGGTGGAGTGGAGGTTGGGCGATATTACTTTGTGTTTTTACCTGAAACAGTTGTGGTATCTGATGTCTATTTCATTGATTTTGTATTACTATATTGCACTTTCAAACCCAGGAACCTGAAAGTGTGTATTTCTTCAGCTGACCTTTAGTGATGTGTTTATTTTCTCTTTTTTTCTTGTGTCTGTTTTATCAAATATTTGTGTATTGAATATCGCTACTTGTGGTTGCAGGTTAATGCGGTAGAAAGAACTCCATCTATGAGTGAACTTAATGAAATACTTCTTGGACAGGTACTTGATAAAGTAACGAATTTTATAAATGAGAAACTCATTCTCATTGATCTTTACAGACAAACCTCTTCTATTTGACAGAATAACCTTTGTCTAAGCTCATAAATACTTTAATATTTGCATCCTTTTTTTTGGACATGTCATCTGTTAACATGTTGGTGGTTTTGCAGGAACACCTTAAACAAAGTGACCTCTCCTTCATATTCAGGTTACAGGTGATCCGTGGACCCCTACAATTTATTTTTTCGGGATTTTTTTTTTTGTCAGTTTTGGAATACTTGTTGGCAATTATATGTTGTTTGGACTGTCTACTTAGTAACTCAGATAATTTTATGTGCTGCTCTTTTCCTTATCCGGTAAGCAATTGAGTTTTCTTTGTCCAGGTGGTTATTATTTTTACGGCACGATTACCAAACGTATAAAAAAAGTTATAATCACCGCAACTGACCACTGTCAAAAGTATATCACTATTTATGATATCTACTCTACTTTTTTTAACACAGATTAGTTTGATAACTTTTTGGTCAAATTATTTTTGAAACTTGATTGATGCACCAATTATGTAATTTGGTTCTCAACTTGTTAACCTTTCATAAGTATTGTTGTGAAAGATTCATTTACCATTTTATACTTGAAATTTATCAGCTGTTATCAATTTCTTTCTTTGATGTAGCCATAGTTTCTTGATATTTTATGTCATGCTTTTATTAAATGCTACAACAAATACAACTTCTTTCTTAGGTCATTACGTTTTATTGGGTTCTGAAGCTTAAGACTATGTAGGGTGCTGATGATTCAATTCTGTATGGTTGCTGTTTAGTAGCTGATGAATTAGTGCAAAGACCGTCCAGATTAATTTCAATGATGTCAGATGGAGGACCTGTTCGTCCAGTTTCCAAGCGCCATATTTTAACAACTCGCAGATGTTACTGCATTCTTACAAGGCTTCCATTTTTCGATCTGCATTTTGGCGTGTTAAATAGGTTTGTCATATATTTTTTCATCTACACTACTTGCATATGGTACTTTTGACAAAGTATTAAGTTATCATGTACATATGTTTCTCCAATTCTACACGCCCTTCATTTGAATATATAAGGAAACAGTAGCGTATCATTATTAAAAGTGGTCTATGGTATTGATATTATTGATGATCTTGAATGATACAATGTAATCCCTTTATATAGGGAGAATGAAAACAAGATAAACATGGAAACAGAATAATCTATACATCTATACAATTCAAAATTTAAATCATCCAAATATAGACTAGATATCAATAATGCTAAGAATTATATCTCCAATAAAACTATATGTCTGCATGTCCATCACCTGTTGAAATAGTATCTAATTATATTGTTAAGTGAAAACCAACAGCCATATATAATTTCTCATATATTTCACCATTTGCTTCTGGAAAAGTGCGGACTCATTTACTGATCAACTTGCGCCTTCTTAGTAATGTAGGAAACTCATTAGTTTTATTTGAAGAAGAAAGTTACATTCTTCTTTAACTTTCCTTTCTACATACCATTGATAGTACAGTTGATGCAGGAAACGGAAGCAATCAAATGGCTCAAAAATCACAATCTCTTATGTGCTCAAAACCTTCAAAACCGAATGGTTCTGGAAATAAAATCTAACCTCAAAAGTTATTACTCTACAATAGTCACCAAAATAACTTAATAGCCAAATTGTAGAATGTAGATAGTCAAACCCACAAAATAAAAAAAAAGATAAAAATAATCTTCGAACTTGTAGATAATCATACTCCCCACCAACTCGCATCATACTCCTGCCATTAGCTAAATGATAATTAAATCCACGTGATAAACCATCGTTTCATGATCATCTGCATTTGCATGAATATTTTGTTAGTCATTAGCTAAAATGTTAATTAACTGGATCAAATAACTATATTTTTTTTTAGTATTAACTTTAATAAATGCTAATACATATTTGTTAAAAAAAAAAAAAAATAACTATGAAATTCATGGTATCGTACCAACCTCAATATAAGTAATAAAATTTCGATCTATTCCCGATGCTCCTGCATCAACATTGTTGTGGTTGTTGCTATTGTTATACTATCATTGTTATTAATTTACTATATTTTTTTTAGTATTAACTTTAATATCATTGTTATATTATGTAGCATCTCCACTGAAGAAAGGTTGGAACGATTAAGACAAAGTGTTGTTGGCTTAGATCTTGAGTCTTCTGTTGTGTATGCCAATGAAGAATATTTAGAAGACAACGCATGCGACAATTCAGCTGAAAATGGAGCTCAAGGAACGCTGAATAGAACTTCAGAGACTGAACAATTAAGCAGGCAAAATTCTATCACTGAAACAGCTGCAGCTGATGAATCCCCTATGGTAGGTCATGCAACAATAACAGACTCAGCTAGGCGAGAATCTCCAGCTGGTGAACCAAATCCAAAGTTTGTTGAAGGTCCTGCTTGTGATATAGTTGACAATAACCAACCAACTCAAAGGCATATACCAAATGCAATTTTGCCTTTTCTACGTTATCAAAACTATGATAGCTCAGAATCTTCCTCAAGGTACTCTATTTTCTATTGATATTTATGGTTGCATCAATGGAATGTCTACAATACAAAGAATATAGCATATACCATATTAATATATAATAAGTGTTTTTAAATAATCTTAACCTTATGGTGATATTGGTTGATGCAGTTTTCAGGGCTCACCTAGTGAAGATAGAAATTTTAGGAGTGAGCTTGATTTGGCAGAAATGGACGAGGCGTCTTTCTCTAGTCAAGAAGATAATGAACTTGATGAGATTCTTGATTGGGCCAAGGTATTTTCTTCTATTGATGTCATTAACATTTTTCTGGGCATTCAATGTGTTGCAAGATTCTCTTTCCTCTCCATATTTTTTAATATAGTGAAACACAAAAAAATGATGTCATGAATTGGTAAAACTGGTTACATGTCAAGCAATTGAGCCTCAATTCGCCTTCAATTTCCGTCACATGCAAATTGTTTGGATTTGATGATGTCATCATATCACTATATTTCTATACACCTCTTCTATTATGAATTCATTAACAAAAAACTTACCTTTGACATCTTTATCTATTCTCATTTTTTGTTTTTTTTTTGTTTATCTTCTATTTATGAAATATATGACGAAATATTATGTATAATTTTTCATAATGTACATTAAAGAGCTCTTCTCAATACCATATGTTATTTATATGTTTTCATTTTAACTGCATACACACACGTGTGTGTATAAAGATAAAATTCTTATCAACAGAACTGTTTCTAGGAAATATAGAAACATATATCCCCTATGTTATGAACTAATAAAAAAAATACTGTTTACATTTACTTAAATGTTTTACATACCATCGTACATTTATAAAATATTAACAAAATAATCCTTTACTTTTAAGAATTTAGAATTTTTAATTGTAATTTGAATATTCAGTTTAGGCTACATGGCTAATTGTTCCCGCTCAGTTAAGCATCTAATATCCTCAAATTCATTTTTAATTCAACAAACAAGAAAATAAACCAAATATCTAATATGTGCAGGCAAATAGTCATGGATCTTTGCAGATAATATGTGAGTACTATCGATTACATATCCCTGAAAGAGGCTCAACAATCAGGTTCCACCCTCTGGAGCACCTTCATCCTTTGGAATTTCATAGACCTGAAGAAACAGTTTTACATACTTCTGGCTCTGATTTGGTGTCGCACGACACAGGTTTTGATATTGCCGAGGTAGCTTTTATCTTGTTTAAAGGTTGACCATAAATGCGTATTTACATTGTTTTGTATTAATCTTATTTCCCTTTAAAAAATTGTTGATGTAGGCTTACAGTGCACTTGCAGTTGAGGAGGAGGCAACTGCTATGTCAGTATGGGCAATTGCATGCTTATGTGGCTCCTTACGTCTTGAGCATGTATGTACTATCCCATTAATTCAATTTCATGAGTTGCTGTATTGATCGCGTGTCGAGTGCTAATCAAAAAAATATTTTAAAAACTACTCCTTAGCTACAACTGACTGCAGTATAGGAAGTAGGGTTGTCGAACCTCAGGGAGTTTGTGGAAAGTGCTAATTTACTAACTACTAATTAATTAAAATTAACTAAACTAATTTTTATGAAGTTGAATGTAAAAGTGCTGCAGTGCTGCAAACGAAGTGAGAATAGAGTTTTATAAAAGACAATAATATGGAAAAACGGTCACTCCGGGTTTCTGATTTGGTAATTATCAACTGAATTATGTTAATACCCTATCTAGGAAATCACATAGACATGACTTTGTTTAAGTTGTTCGACCCAATTCAGCTATCATAACATTAATTGCAAAGTTAAATTAATCCTAGTGCAAGAAAACCAAGATACGATAACGTAATGCAATAATACTAATCAACCAAACTGTCTAGATCAGTCAAACATACAATTAGACGCAAAGACCGTTAAGGTGTTCACAAAATCTAATCCTAATAATAAGTATTAAACATAAAACAATTGATAAAATAACCAAATCGTTCACCCGGAGAAACCGCAGGATGATTAGCCTTGCATCTTCATGATTTCGACTTCAAAACTTGTTCTGGATTGCTCTGGCATCAACCGGAATGAATGGAACTGCAAAAAGTACTCAAAATCGCCCCTTGGAAGCTCTGGAAGTCGATAATAATCTCCCCAAACGGCTGCTAGGTTTTTAATTGCGAAAATGGGCTTTTTTATGGGCTGAAGAGTTATTCGCGACCCCATGAATAACTCCCTGACTTATTCGCGTGGCATGAATAAGTGATAATTTCGCGAGGGCAGCAAGGGTAATTAGCTGGATTCATTAAGGGCAGTATAGTCATTTTGCAACCCAATTCAGTTATTCGCGGGGCATGAATAACTCCTGAGGTTATTCATGGGGCATGAATAAGTGACCTGACAGATTTTATTTTCTTTTTATTCCTTATTCATCCGTGCACTCGTTTCACCTCCCATTAGACTCTTTTTCTCTCGTTTTAGCCCACGAACACCTGCTTAATACCAAGACACAAAGAAGTATCTAAGACACGATATTTACGAACGTTAAATGATTAAAAACTATACAAAATTACTATATAAATGTGATGCATTTGGCAACACATCACACCCCCACACTTACCTTTTGCTTGCCCTCAAGCAAATCTGCTCAGAACCTTACCACGAACAAGTAACAAATACCTCAAACGCCCCCGCCATGCACTAGTTAGGGTCCAAAGTCATACCCCATTCATAGATCATCATTAGATGTGTTAATTCAACAGGCAACCATGATGCACAATTTTTAAAACAGAACTCTCCCGACTAAGTCTAACATGCTTTCGGTTTTTATTTTCATGCAACACACCCCTCACAATTTTTCACTCTACTCGGTTTAATATCTGGACTAGCATATAATGCGCTAGTATTATTCACTCAAAACCAAACATGCAACTCTGTTATCATAGGCTTGTATAACAATCACACCTCAACTATAGACAATGCACATATCTAAAGGACTTACGGGTTTTGGGCTTCGGGTAAAGGTAGGATAGATTTGGCTAACAATTGGTTTTAAAAACAAGGGTTTCAACACGTTTGAATGATCATCCTTATTCATTAAACACCATAATACAATAATCACACAACTTTGGGCATATTTGACCCATTACACATACTTCTATTTTCTTTTTCACTTTCTTTTTTTTTTCATATATATTTTTTTTTCTTTTTTTTTTTTCTCTTTTTTTTTTCTTTTTTCTTTTTTTTTTTCACAACTTAAACATAACTCAATCACTTGAACAAAACATAAACACAATGGATGTCATCAATTTATTACACAAAGGTAAACAGGTCAATATGGGTAATAGGTTTAATCAAATGAAAGGGTATAGGCTCAACATGGGCTTCTAAGGGTGATTTTAGGTAAACGGATCAACACATAACAAATAAACGGGTATCAAAGAAAACGGGGAAACCTAAATTGCCTTTATCATCTATGTGCATATCTAGTCTACAACCTCGGCATGTATCAAATCACACAAGTTCTGCAACAGAGAAACATCTGGCCTACACTCAACAAATGAAAATATATATATGTATCAATCTATCATCTAGTAGGCTCAAGATCTCACCAAAGTGCGGAAATGGGTTACCGATGTGTGCATGCATTTATTACCGACAGCTCGTTACACCTAATCGGGCAAATTCTAAACATTTTTTCTAAAACACCTGTTGAAAACGGTTCATATGTCTGTTCTAAAGAATTGGACCATGATTAAGGACCCACACACCACAAGCAGAGACAGAATGAACGCATTGAAACAGTCGCTTTCATGCCCGATCAGACCGCTTTTAGGACATTTTTTTTTTTTTAATTTTTTAATTTTTTAATTTTATTTATTTATTTTTTTTTTTATGACTCAAGACTAACACAAAAACACATTCTAAAGACGTATAGCACCCCCCCCACACTTGAGCGACACATTGTCCTCAATGTGCTAACGGAATAGTAACACAAAAACAAAAGTAAAATACGAAAAGAGAAAAATAAATAAATAAAACAGAAAATCGGAACAGACTCCCCTGATAAATGCGACGATGTTGTTGAAAGTCGTGCTCCCCTGCCCTCCAACTTGTCCGTATAGCATTCCGTTCGCGGACAAAAGCGGCAATTATTCAATATTCTAACAACCAAAACACACATATAACAGCAACGTATCATATAATATAATATAATATAAACCACCCAACCGGTCTCCCCTTACAATTTCCCTTAATGTGTTAGTTTAGATACAGGCATATGATAATCAAAACAAAATAAAGGGAAAAGTACACCAAAAACACAAAATAAACCGGTTGGCGCTGCTGCGAGCTATCACTCCTGCTGCCCAGGCTCCTCAGACTGACTGCCTCCCTCCTGCTCAGCTCCTGCAGATGTACCTACAAGATCACCTATACCCCTGAAACGCTCGGGTATCTTCAAACCCATGCCCTGCATCATGAACCTCATCATATCCGTAAACATATCAACCTTTGCCTCTAACTCATCTCTTCTCTGAACATCAGGCTCTACTGTGACCAACTCAGATGGTGATGGTAAACACAAAGGACTAGGGCAGTCCATAGATGACTGAACCTGCTGTCTAGCTATAGGCATCCAAAATGGCACTCAGTTGATCATTACCTCCTCCTGATGTGCCTTGCTGATTCCCTCTCTGCTGCTGACCACTCTGATTATAGGTATTCTTTGAGTAACCCCCTTGATTATATCCATACTGCCTGTTCTGAGATTGTTGTTGATTTCCTCCCTGCACATTAGAACCAGAAAAGTTAGGATTTAATTGATTATTAGGATTACCATACCTGAAGTTTGGGTGGTTTTTGAGCCCAGGATGATAGGTGTTGGAATTCATGTCATATTGCTTCCGTTCTCCATAAACTTGATTCACCTCTTCTGTATTCTCCAAAGGCCCCTGGCAGTCTTGGGCTAGATGTCCCAACTCCCCACAATCAGTACATACCGAAAAAGCATTAGCTGCCTTCGCCTCACTACTCTTCCCCAAATTAAGTTGAGCTACCTGTTTTGCCAAGAGTAAATTTTGCTGCTTCAACTTCTCAATTCTTTCTTCAGCCTCATAGTCTGCTGCCTTGACAGATGATGGTCTCAACTTCCTACATGATTGTGCCTGTCTCTTTGAAGTGGCACTCATCCTTTCCAAGTGTCCCCAATCCACAGCTTCAGTGTTAGTAAAGAATGTGCCATTGCTAATGGCAGTCAACCCCCTAACATCCTCTGGTGTCAATCCATCATAAAAAGCTTTTATTAGTTCCCATGTCTGAATCCCATGATGAGGACATTTTCTCAATAATTCTTTGAATCTAGTAAAAGCCTCATGGAATGCTTCCCCCGAATTCTGCTGAAATCCTCTTATTGCATCCCGAGCCTCAGATGTTCTGCTCATGGTGTAGTACTCTTCCAAGAAAATTTGTTGCATATCCTGCCAAGTGTATATACTACCTGGGGGTAGTGTAGCAAACCATTGCCTTGCCCTGTCCTTCAAGGTGAACTGAAACATCATCAACATTACCTGGTCCTTAGTAAACCCTGATCCTCCAATCATATTGCACACAGACTCAAATGCTGATATATGTAAGTAAGGCTCTTCAGATCTTTTTCCATAGAACTCAGGTAGATGACCCAAATATTGGGGTCTCACCTCAAATGCTCTCCCGTTCCTGCTCACCGGTGTCACTACAGCTGAAGAATTGGGTACAATGACCGGCCTAAAATGACTATCAACCCCCTGAACCGGTGCCCTCTGACGTATCTGTGGGACACCATCTACTAACTGTAAGTCATCTCCCATCCCCATATTCCCAACATTAAATTGAGGAACCCCTTGTGGCGCTTGATTATTTCTGTATCCCTGAACACGGTTCCCCTGATTAACCCGCTGTGGTGGCTGTTGCTCATACTCCATGTCATGCCCATAATTACCATATCTCCCATCATACGGTTCCTGTTCGTCCTCTTGATCCCATTCAGAGTCCCAAGTATGCACACTTCCCTCATCATATCTCTGTTGGTTCTGTTGTCGGTTGGGTGGGATAACTGCTTGTTGTGGACGAGGTTGGTTTCTTGGATTTTGTTGGTTTTGTTGTGGACGTGGGTTAGCAGCTTGAAAATACTCACCAGGTTGGAATTGTTGTTGTGGTGGTGGTGGGTTTGGGATGGGTTGGTTTGGTAGAGCAGGTGGAATAAAATCATTCGGTTGGTTGGGTATTTGGTCATTTTGGTTATCCTGATCAGCCATCTCAATAGCTGCTTCTTCAATTCTCTGAGCGACTGTTGAAGAACTTGATTGCTTCTTTACTGCTGAACGAAAAACAACACGGTTTTGACGTGCTGTCTTCTCAATCTCTGGATCAAATAACAATGGAGACGACTTTTTGGAAAACCTAGTATGCATGCAACACAGAAGTCACCTGCACACACAAAAACAAGAAAACAAATAGAGTAGTACTGAACGAAGAAGAGAAATAAAATACGGAAACAAATAACTAAAAAGAATTTTTTTTTTTTTTTTTTTTTTTTTTTTTTTTAAGAAAATAAATGAACAAACTAAACTAAACTAAACACTAAGCGCACGAACTCCCCGGCAACGGCGCCATTTTGATCGCGTGTCGAGTGCTAATCAAAAAAATATTTTAAAAACTACTCCTTAGCTACAACTGACTGCAGTATAGGAAGTAGGGTTGTCGAACCTCAGGGAGTTTGTGGAAAGTGCTAATTTACTAACTACTAATTAATTAAAATTAACTAAACTAATTTTTATGAAGTTGAATGTAAAAGTGCTGCAGTGCTGCAAACGAAGTGAGAATAGAGTTTTATAAAAGACAATAATATGGAAAAACGGTCACTCCGGTTTCTGATTTGGTAATTATCAACTGAATTATGTTAATACCCTATCTAGGAAATCACATAGACATGACTTTGTTTAAGTTGTTCGACCCAATTCAGCTATCATAACATTAATTGCAAAGTTAAATTAATCCTAGTGCAAGAAAACCAAGATACGATAACGTAATGCAATAATACTAATCAACCAAACTGTCTAGATCAGTCAAACATACAATTAGACGCAAAGACCGTTAAGGTGTTCACAAAATCTAATCCTAATAATAAGTATTAAACATAAAACAATTGATAAAATAACCAAATCGTTCACCCGGAGAAACCGCAGGATGATTAGCCTTGCATCTTCATGATTTCGGCTTCAAAACTTGTTCTGGATTGCTCTGGCATCAACCGGAATGAATGGAACTGCAAAAAGTACTCAAAATCGCCCCTTGGAAGCTCTGGAAGTCGATAATAATCTCCCCAAACGGCTGCTAGGTTTTTAATTGCGAAAATGGGCTTTTTTATGGGCTGAAGAGTTATTCGCGACCCCATGAATAACTCCCTGACTTATTCGCGTGGCATGAATAAGTGATAATTTCGCGAGGGCAGCAAGGGTAATTAGCTGGATTCATTAAGGGCAGTATAGTCATTTTGCAACCCAATTCAGTTATTCGCGGGGCATGAATAACTCCTGAGGTTATTCATGGGGCATGAATAAGTGACCTGACAGATTTTATTTTCTTTTTATTCCTTATTCATCCGTGCACTCGTTTCACCTCCCATTAGACTCTTTTTCTCTCGTTTTAGCCCACGAACACCTGCTTAATACCAAGACACAAAGAAGTATCTAAGACACGATATTTACGAACGTTAAATGATTAAAAACTATACAAAATTACTATATAAATGTGATGCATTTGGCAACACATCATGTATGCATCACAGTCTTCTCTCGGTGGTGATAAGGCTCTAGATTTATCATGTTTAATGTACATAATTTTTAGGACTTGATGCATAAAACAACTTCGGTGTTAAAAAAAGCTTTTTTTTTTTTTTGGCTAAATGAATTTGGTTCATGTCCATTATTTTCTGTAAGCTCTTAAGTATATAGGAGAGGGGGTTCTCATTATCTTTATTCTTCCACAGGTTTTGACAATATTTGCAGGTGCTCTGTTGGAGAAGCAAATTGTATTCTTATGCTCTAATCTGGTACATATATTATCACTGAATGCAAGTTATCTTCTTTTCGTAGCTGATTTTTGGTCTGTGCCTCGTTATTTATTGTAATATCTGTTACCTTGTCTCTTTTACAAGCTTACCAATTGCTTTCCAGTTTTAGAAATGCACAAACCTTACATATGTTTAACAAATAAGAAGTTAAGAACAATATGTTGGTATATTTTTGTTATCTAAACGTCTAAATCTGTTGTATCTACAGGGAATATTGTCTGCTTCAGTGCTGTCAATTATCCCCTTGATTCGTCCATATCACTGGCAGAGCTTTTTAATGCCGGTACTGGATCCAAGATTACATATTTGTTTGTCGCTTTATAATGCCTTGCCTTCATATTCACAGTTCTTCAAAATTGTATGCATGTTATTTTCAGGTTTTGCCAAATGACATGCTGGACTTTTTGGATGCACCTGTTCCATTTATTGTAAGTTCACAAGCTAGTAGTTTAATTCGAATGCTTTATTGTTAATTTCATTAAGCTTCTTTGACTTACCAGTATGTTAATTAGGTTGGTGTGAAGCACAAAACTGTTGGAGTACAATCCAAGACAGCAAATGTTATGTTTGTTGATGTAAACAAGAACCAGGTAAGAGTTTTATTCTTTGATGTTGATGTAGCCATGTAGGGTTTGATTGACAATAAAGTACTTTATGTAGTAATTTTGCAAATGTCATGTTCAGTGTTGTTCATGTTAATGATGAAGAACCCGAGTATGAATGCATCATGTTTCTTTAAATTTTCTTTTTCATTGGTTAGGTGAAATCATCATCATTACCGCATTTGCCCCGACACAGAGAATTGTTTACAGCTTTAAGTCCATACCACTCCCAGCTTGTGGGAGAAAGCTATCTAGGGAAAAAGAGACAGGTTTATGATTGCTCTGAGGTGCAGGTATAGTCTTGCACTTAACCCCAATTAATATATTATCCGATGTAGTTATTATTTTTTTTTTTTCGTCATAAATGAAGAGTTAATCTTGTAAGTATACATTTGGGATTTCTTCAACAAATATAATCAGAAAATAAAATTCAACATGATTGTTATGGACACAGGTTGAAGCTGCAAAGGGATTTCTCCAAGTAATAAGATCTTACTTAGATTCTCTTTGCTCTAACCTACGTTCTCACACAATTACAAACGTTCAGTCGAATGACGACAAGGTATTTCTTTTTCTCTACCCAGATATAAATATGAGTATATTTTTGCCCGCCTGCCCGCTATCTTGATGTAATTTTTCGTGATTATGGGTTTATATATAAATTGACTATTTAACTTTAAAAAAAAAATTAAATTGTTTTGCTAATGAGTGATTGACTTGAGAAAAATACAAGTAGAGTTACGAATAATTTCTTGTTGATTTAGCACGTTATATTCTGTTTATTTAACACAATTCCAACTGTACCCCAGGTATCTCTGCTGTTGAAGGAAAGTTTCATCGACTCCTTTCCTAGCCGTGATCGACCTTTTATGAAGGTGTGTTGGTTGATTTTTCTAGATTCTTTTGATAGATTTCAGCTCGATCAAATTCTAACAACTTTATAAACCAAACATGATTATTTTGTCAACCAAATACATCACAAATTCTAATTCCTTTGACAAATTCAAGTTGTTTCAAAAACGATTCTGTGAACCAAACGCCCCTTAGTTGTTTAACAAGGTTCTTCACCTTACTAACATGTTTCATTCTTTGTGGCAGCTTTTCGTAGAGACACAACTCTTCTCTGTACATACAGATGTGGTCTTATCATATTTCCAGAAGGATTAGCTGAACCATGTAAGCTTGGTAATGCAATCAATGTATAATAATTTTATAAACAAGCTCTGGCCTCTGAAACTTATTGTTAAAACATTATATTTTTTTTGAACGGCCAACGGTACACACCCATAACGAAGCCCCGCACCCGTCCGGTCCCCGGCCCCCCCTAAGGTCCAGTCCCTCATTTCAGAATAACCCTACTCTGAGTAAGATTCGAACCTGTGACCTCCCAGGGCAGGAACGTTAAAACATTATATAATATTATATAGATTTTGTTTTGATATCCCTATTTAATAGTTTGAACCCCACAGCTGAAAAATTAGATGGAGGGTTGTAGTACAGTACTTGGTTAAATTTGAAGTTGGTTGATGATGTCAGTTATGTAGAAATGGAAACTGGAAAGTGGGCCTTGTTAGTGTGGTTAAAAAATGCACTATTAGGTAAAGAAGTTTTGGAACTTTAATGAGAGACCACAAAATGAGTAGTGTAGTTGTCAGTAGAGTCATGAATCTGAATTTACTTTTAGGTGTGTTCATACAAATAATTGAGGTGAGCCTTCTCTGTTACCTAATGCTTTAGGAAGCTTTATTATAATAACTAGGTAATTTATTCATTTAATGCATCTGAGATTCTGAGATATATATCACTATTATACTGAGATACACAGAGCAATAGTTATTCATTGGGTTGATTTGTTAGGTATTTGTGGCTAATTGTGTATCTACTTTTTTTTTTTTTTTAAGGCGAATCTTCTATTATAAAAATAGAAAGCGGGCCAGCAAGTAGCTGAAACCTCAAAAGTTACAAAGTTACATCGCGAATCTTAAAGTCGGACCATCTCATCCAATCAATGTTAGAAGATTTTGATCTACTTGTTATCAAAAGATACAAATTTTCTTTGATAAGCTTTGCCGTCCTATTATAGTGGGTGTGATGATTGTTAAAAGTTGTCATTCCTTGCCTTCCATATCTCCCGTCCCGTTACCATTAGAACCGCGCCTATAATCTTCTTCCACGTTTTTTTTAATCCTTGCATCTATATAGCCTTTCCAAGAATTTGATTAAGCGAACAATCCCCACCCGGAAAGAGTAATTTAAGCCATACCAAAATCGTCCACCAAATGGATTTTGCTATACAACAATCCCACAATTACCCGGAAAGGGTAATTGTTTATCTAGTGTGTTTTTGTTTTGTGGTACTTTCTTTACTGCACCAGTTACAATCACTATAGGGTTGTTGGTCATTGAATTTTGTGGTCCAAATAAGAAAACTAGAATAGGAACTAGGAAGTGTGTTAGGATGAGATGAATACCATGAAGTACAGATTTCATAGCATAATGTACAAGTTGTAGAAGCATGGTGTATAAGTTTTGGTTTTAAGAAAATCACAAAGGTAATCATTCTCTGGGTGTGTTACGCCTAGGTAGCCGTGATAGAGAACGTTTACGCCAATAACCATAAGATATGCGAATCCACTGTCGCATATCCACTTATGTCTTAAGAATTATATCATAAAAAATAGCAGAGATTGCGGGGACTGGTACAACCTAATAGAGACTAGAGAGATGTAGTAGAGAGATGTTTGGGGAGGAGATCAATAGTAATCACTTTAGTAGAAGTTTATACATTGTCAAAATAGGCTGGTACAAGCTATTCAAGTTCCTAGTTTTGATCCTTTACACCAAGTTTCTTTCCTTTGGTAAATCATGCATAAATTCAAACCTTGTGATATCAATGCCTCATATCTTGTTTAAAGGTCGCTAAGTTACTAAGGCGAGAACAACTTTTGTATGTTCTCAACTTGAAAAAAAAGGCAAGGATATCTAGCTGGAAACCTAAATGCGTATTTAGAACAAATCTAGCTTATGATAGAAATAAGTTATTATATCACCATGTACCTTTCATATTCCCTAACAACACATTTAACGATTTATTTGTGTTTAGTTATCAAGTATTCATATTCGGGTAGATTTACGACATAACTTTGGTTATGGTCTATAAAGTCAATTGTATTGTTTTTAGTTTATTAACCGTTCATTTCTATTTAAACAATAATGTATCTCAAATCCTAAAAAAAATATAAAAGATGTAGAAAAATACATTTTAGCATCAAATACACCAACGGAAACGAAAGGTTAATAGACGACACCATATTTGAATATGATATAGAAAACATAATTGACGTTCCATACGAGTAAAAGTAAATATACGATCAAGGATTCACAATATACAAGTAGGTGTATAAAGTTATGTTAAATGAATAACACTTGTATTTTCATAATTTTATACATTTGGTACAAAAAAATAAAGCTTTGCTAGAAAGAAATAAAGCTGACAAGGAGTGGAGGTGTAGTAGTGATTGTGACAGAGAGGGTGAAAGAAATATCACTTTAATCAATGATAGCAAGAGCTTCTTGATCTTTTTTTTTTCTCTCTTGGTTGCAGCAGAAAAAAAGTAGATGCTCTAGCTTCTGTTTCTGCATCTCTTTTATATCTTGTGATTTTGTTGTCTTTAAAAAAGAAGTATATTAATTTGTTCAATTAAACTATTATCTTTAAAAAAATATAAGATTACAAAAATAAATCTAAAAGGAACAGCAAATTTTCCAACTTAAATATCATTAATATTACTGGTTAGACTTGAAATTTCAAACATTAATCATCTAAGAAAATTTTAATATTCGAAGTTTTTAAAATAATCATTGAAATGTAAATAAACTTAGTTAATTATCACAATGTCAAATAAGTTTGGACAATCATCTAAATAAATGATTTACTTCTAAGGAATTACTTTTTAACACCCTGTTTTATGGGTTCCCAGAAATCCACTCAGTTTGAAAAAAAAAAATAGAAAAAAATTAGTGAAACCCTTGTATGGTTTGGAAAAAGTAAGTGAAAATCTACCAAAAGAAACCCATTAAGAAAAAAAAATCCTAGTTTTGCCACTGTTGAACAGGACAGTACATAATGATATAATGATTAGTTTTTACTATTGTCTTGTTTTTGAGTCGTACGATATTAAACAGTCTGACGAGTCTAAAGAAAAAAACTTATAGTCCAGGCTCTACCACTAATCCGTTCCGATTTTCGAAACCATGAAGCCAAGCATGGAAACATGTAGTGTCTCCTTAAAATGCAACACCACACAATGGTTATAGCAAAGGTGAAACAAAACACTTTTCTTAAAGAACCAAGTGGATGCAAGCTTACAGTACAAGGCTTCAAAGCATAAAGAAGTAAAGACTATGGACCAATTCTCCAATCAAATGGGACCAATGGGGGGTGGATGGAGTAACCCAAAACAAGAAAGGTCAAATTATTTACTGTCAAAAGAGATGAAAAAAGTAAAAGCAAGAAAAGAGAGAAGTGTACGATGCTTCTTCTCTGGGGACTTCTACTTTTTTTGCTGTCACTCTCTGATCATGTACAGATTTTATATTTTTGGTAAATCTTTCGTGATACTGTTCTCTTTTTTTTTTATTAACTTTATTTTAAATTTTTGGTCGGATAACTTATCCGCGCACTCGTCTAATATACTCTACGCTTTACAGCGGGGTTTGAACCATCCACCTCTGGAGAACATGAAAATGGACACTATTTAATACACCAAGATAAGATTGGAATAATTTTTTTTTTTACTTGTTTTTAAGAGTTTATATGATTTTAAAACCTCTGAGCTTGTTATTTATTGACCATGCCTGTCTTTTCTTCTCATTAGCCTTTTGGACGCATGCCTGGTTTTGTTTTATTGGGAAGTCACTAACCAACTTTTGTAATTTATAAAATAATTAATTTTTTCCTTTGCCGTTCAGGAAAAAATATTTTTTTCCCTTGAAACAAAGATTTTAATTATTGTAATGAACATTCAGACACATTACACCTAGAGGTGGCAACAAAAAAAACAGTTTGGGAACAAAACTCGATCCGACCTGACCTGGTATTAAAACCGGTTTCACTCTAAACCGGCCCCAAACCCATTGAACCCGCTGGTTTGGGAACCGGTTTTACCTTCTGGCATGCCAACCCGACACAAACCGGTTTCTAAGCCAACCTGGTTCGCAAACCGAACTGGTCAAAACTCGTTTCAAATAAAAAAAAAAAACCTGGTTTATATACGTATAAATACACACACATACACATACACATTATTATTATTATTATTATAATTATTATTATTATTATTTTATTATTATTTTTTTTGAAAGGTATACTTCATTAAAAAACGCCAAACCCAAACCGGGCGGCCACCACTAAAACAAATTACATAATAACAAATTTACACCAATTGAACCACGACAAGGAACTAAGACGAGCTCTATTCTTGGCCCAAAGAAAACCAACAGTTTTAACTTCGCCAATAATATCCTCCATCCTAACCGACTTGTTCTCAAACTTGAATTTGTTCCTCGCTTTCCAAATACTCCAACAACCTATGATGATAATACCATGGAGGATCTCTTTATGTTTACCGCTTAGGCCTGAGAATTTATGAAACTCCAAGAGGTCCCTAACCGAGAAAGCGTAGAAATTCTGAACCCCGCACCACACGGACATGTGCTGCCAGAGCAGCGTCGCAAACAACTAGGAGGTGAATAGGTGTTCAGCATCTTCATCCGCATAATTACACAAAGGGCAGAACACATCTTCCACGTTTATATTCCTCAACTTCAATGCAGTAGCTGTGGGCATTTTACCCATCTCAGTGCGCCAAGCGAACACGTTGCACTTGAGAGGAACCCACTTGCACCAAGACACCACAAATCCGGAGATAGCATCCGATTCCGCTTGCAACGCCCACTTAACATTTCCAACCCTGAAGGAAGCGTCCCCTACCCCTGCCTAAACCCACGAATCCCTACCGTTTGACATAACAGTCGACTGCAACAACGTTTCAAGGCTGCTTAGTTCCTGCAGTTCTGCAGCCGAAGACAAAGTTCTAGACCAGGCCCAGGATAGCTCCAATCTGTTAGGATCGAAGAACACACACGCACACGAACACGAGTATTTACGTGGTTCGGTCTAAACTGACCTACGTCCACGGGGGCAACTGGGGTATTCTTTTATTGAGTAATGCAAAAAGCTACAAGTACAAGAGATTATTTATAGGCCTAAATTAGGGTTAAAACCCTATGCTAATCTTGCTCAACAAGTTAATCATACTGGGCTTCAAAACGACTGGGCCTATAGGTGGGCTGAAGGCAACATCTCCAACAATCTCCCACTTGGTGTCTTCGGACCACGAACTGCACCATCTCTTCTGTACTTCTGTAGATAAGATCTCCCTTTGATCTTCAATGCACCTCCAGTTACCCCGATCTCCTCAACATTATTCCTGGAGACCAGCTGAAGCTCCACACAGCTTCAGCTTATCCAACGTCACACATTTAGTGAACATGTCTGCTGGATTCTTAGCACCTGAGATATTCTTCAAGTTGATTGTGCCATCAGCAACCAATCCTCTCACGAAGTGATACCTTATCCCGATGTGCTTCGTCTTCTTGTGATACACAGGATTCTTAGCAAGTTTCACTGCACTTTCATTATCACAGTGCAACAAGTGCTCAGTCTGCTTCTTCCCTAACTCTTCTAGAAAAGCTTTCAACCATACTAGCTCCTTACTGGCTTCAGCTATAGCCATGTATTCTGCCTCTGTTGTGGACAAAGCCACGCTTTTCTGAAGTCTGGACATCCAACTGACTACAGTTCCTCCCACTGTGAAAACGAAACCTGTGGTGCTTTTAAATGTATCTTTGCAGCCACCCAAGTCAGCATCTGTATAACCTCTGAGAACTGAATCCTTCCCCTTGAAACATAACCCCATCTTTGACGTTCCCTTCAAATAACGAAGCACCCATTTAACTGCTTCCCAATGTTCTCTTCCCGGATTTGACATAAACCGACTGACAACTCCGACTGCGTGTGCTATGTCAGGTCTTGTACACACCATAGCGTACATTAGACTACCTACTGCAGATGCATACGGAACTCTAGCCATATCAGCTTTTTCTTCTTCAGTTCTGGGACACTGATCTTTGGTAAGCTTGAGGTGACTCCCCAAGGGCGTGTTTCTAGGCTTGGTCTTCTCACTGTTAATATTGAATTTCTCTAACACTTTCCCGATGTACTTTTCCTGTGACAGTGTCAAAGATCCATCTTTCTTGCTCCTGGTGATACTCATCCCGAGTATCTGTTTAGCTGCACCCAAATCCTTCATCTCGAATTCTTTGGACATTTGCTTCTTCAACTTGCTAATCTCATTCATATCTGATCCTGCAATCAACATATCATCTACATACAGAAGTAGAATGATATACGAACTCTTGAACTTCTTCAGATAACAACAGTGATCGGCTTCACATCTCTTGTAATCGGTCTTCACCATGAAATTATCAAACTTCAAGTACCACTGTCTTGGCGCTTGTTTCAGACCATACAAACTCTTCTTCAACTTGCACACCCAATTCTCTTTTCCAATAACCTGGAATCCCTCAGGCTGTGCCATGTAAATGTCTTCATCAAGGTCACCATGTAGAAATGCTGTTTTCACATCTAGCTGCTCTAGATGCAAATTCTCTGCTGCTACAATACTCAGAACTAACCTGATGGTGGTCATCTTCACCACTGGAGAGAAGATCTCATCATAATCAACTCCCTTCTTCTGCTGAAATCCCTTGACCACTAAACGGGCTTTATACCGTTTAGAACCATCATGCTCATCTTTGACCCTGAAAACCCATTTATTCTGAAGAGCTTTCTTATCTTGCGGAAGCTTTACAAGAACCCAAGTCTTGTTCTTGTCTAGTGAACTCATTTCTTCTTTCATTGCTCGCTCCCACTGGAACGAGTCCTTCATCTTGACTGCTTCAGAGTAGCTCTCTGGTTCACCATTTTCTGTCAAGAGAATATAATTAACTGAGGGGCCGGTACGACTGGGACTGTACCTGTCCGGCGCTTTAGAAACTCTGGTGGATCTCCTGACCGAAGTATCAGACTGGTCAGGCTGCTGTGGAGACTGTTCGTCTTCAGACTCTGAACTCCCACTGTCAGAAATTCCCCTGACTCTTCATTCTCACCATCTTCAGTCTCAGGTTCTGTGTCATCTTCAGATTCTGTTACGGGCCCTGTGACAGATTCTTTCTTCTGATTCTTAACACTAAACTCAACTGTTTCTTTCTGAACCTTTGACTTATCCAAGTTTCTGTCTTTGTACAATTCTTCTTCATTGAACTCAGCATGCTTGCTTCTGACTACCTTTCTGCTTTCAGAATCCCAAAGCCTGTAGCCCATTTGATCACCCCCATATCCAATGAAGATATATTTCTTTGCTTTGGCATCCAACTTGTCACCTTCTGGGTTGATATCATAAGCACTACACCCGAAGATTCTCAGGTGACCATACTCAACTGCTTTGCCCTTCCATTCTTCTTGAGGTAGCTTGAATCCTAACGGTACTGAGGGTCTACGGTTGATAAGATGCGCTGCTGTGTTAACTGCATCAGCCCAGAACATCTTTGGGAGCCCTGCATTCAATCTCATGCTCCTGGCTCTTTCACATAATGTTCTGTTCATCCTCTCTGCAACTCCATTCTGTTGCGGAGTTCCTGGAACTGTATTTATCATCTTGATCCCTCTATCAGCACAATAATCTGTAAACTCCTTGCTGATATATTCACCACCGTTATCCGACTTCACGCATTTCACCTTCAAATCAGTTTCAAGTTCAACAGCAGATTTCCATTTCTTAAAAGTATCGAAAACTTCAGATTTATGTTTAAGAAAGTAAACCCATACCTTGCGTGTTGAATCATCTATGAAGGTCACAAAGTAGCGAGAACCTCCAAGTGAAGCTACTGATGTCGGTCCGTATACATCTGAGTGAATAAGCTCCAATTTCTGAGCTTTCGGTGCTCTCCCAGTCTTCACAAAAGTCACCTTCTTTTTCTTGCCTAGGATGCACGGTTCACAAAATTCTGACTCGACCTTCTTCAACTCTGGAAGTTTTCCCCTGGCAACAAGCATCTTCATCCCCTTTTCACTCATGTGCCCGAGTCTTTGATGCCATAACTTTGTCTGACTCTGGTCACTCGATACTGCGTTCACTGCATCAGCTGATGCTTCAACCATGTACAAACTACCTCTCTTCTTGCCTCTAGCAACTACCATGCTTCCCTTAACAACTCTCCATTGTCCACTACCAAAGTGAACATCATATCCCTGATCATCAAGCTGACCGATGGATATAAGCATCCTCTTCAAACCAGGAATGACCCGAACATTCTTCAAGGTCCAAATGGTTCCCAATGGAGTTTTAAGGTCTATGTCGCCAATTCCTGTAATATCAAGACTCTGATTATTAGCCAAACGAACTTTACCAAAGTTACCTGTTCGCAGATTCTTCATCTTCTTCGTGCTAAAAGTAGCATGGAAAGACGCTCATGAATCCATAATCCAGTCTTCAACAGAACTCTCAATACAGCAAATAAGAGCATCCTCTGAATCTGAGGATGTAGTAGCATTCACCTCCCTTTTCTCTTTCGCAGGTTCAGAACACTGACTTCTGAAATGCCCAAACTCCTTACAGTTCCAACACTGTACGTCTTTCCTTGGCTTTCCAGGTCTTGACTTGCTCCTGCGTTTTGACTTTGACCTACCCTTATTTCCTCCTCTGTTACTACTTCTCCCTCTCCCTTCAGTACTGAGCAACGAGCTTGATTCTCCATTGTTCCTTCTTCTGGAGTCCTCATTCAGTAACAAATCACGAACTCTTCCAAAACTCAGAGTCTCAACTGACCCTGTGACTGCTGTGATTGTGCCTGACCAACTGTCAGGTAATGAGGATAACAATAGACAAGCCTGCAATTCATCATCTATCTTAAAATTCACAGAAGACAAACGTGTCAAATGTGATTTAAATAAATTAATATGCTCAGTAACAGAACTTCCCTCTTTCATACGAATGTTGACTAACTCCCGAATTAGAAACACTTTGTTCGCAGGAGACGGCTTCTCATACATGTCGGACAAAGCTTCCATAATCCCACGTGCTGTGGTTTGTTCCAGAATGTTGTAAGCTACATTCATGGAGAGAGCAAGCCTAATCGTTGACTGTGCTTTCTTGTCAAGATTCGTCCATTCTTTCGTAATGGTCGCAGGGGGAGGGTCTAGTGCAGCATCTAACTCCTTCTGTATAAGCAAATCCTTGATTTGCATCTTCCACCATCCAAAATTCTTCCCATCAAACTTCTCTACCTTGACTTTTCCTTCTTCAGACATTGTCCCTTGTCTAAATTAGTAGGAAACTAGCCAAAATAATAATAAGTATTGCTTGTTTGACCAAACAAGTCAAATATCTCAACCAAAAAAATAATTATGACCAACTTCTTTTAATAACCCCACTCTTCTCCACCAATAAACAAAAAAATACCTCTCTCCTACTTCCTTTGTGTAAGTCCACGCATGAAACCACAAAGGACAAGACACTGAAGTTAATTTTTGTGTTTTTTTTTCTTCTTTGACACAAGAAAGGCACCTCACTATCTTGTTCAACAAATAATAAACAAACGGTGATGGCTGAGTATGGGTGACCGACTGAAACCCTAGTCGGTTGAAGAAGGTGGACGGTTGAAGCTCTAATCGGCTGATTAGGTGTGGCGGCGGGATGAGATTCAACACAGGAAAGGGAAAAACGGCTGACCGAGGGTCGACAGAACCCTAGCCGGAGTTAAGCGGCGGTGCAGGGAGGGAGGGTTGCGGCGGGTGTTGGGTGGTTACAGGTATGTGTTCTTTCAGATCTAGAGCCTGAGCTCTGATACCAGTTGTTAGGATCGAAGAACACACACGCACACGAACACGAGTATTTACGTGGTTCGGTCTAAACTGACCTACGTCCACGGGGGCAACTGGGGTATTCTTTTATTGAGTAATGCAAAACGCTACAAGTACAAGAGATTATTTATAGGCCTAAATTAGGGTTAAAACCCTATGCTAATCTTGCTCAACAAGTTAATCATACTGGGCTTCAAAACGACTGGGCCTATAGGTGGGCTGAAGGCAACATCTCCAACACAATCCAGCCTCATTGCTACTGATACGGTCGTGAACCTTGCATCTTTTAGAGCCTTCCAGCTGATACAGAATAGGATAGGAGTCACGAAGCGGCACCTCCTTAATCCACGGGTCCACCCAGAAACCGATGTCAGCCCCATTACCAATTTTACCCCTGAAAAACTGTCTCAACGGAACACCATAAATAAGCGTCCTAGAGAAAATCTTGACTATGTTCCCCCACGGCCCTGTAAGACTCCTCTTAACCGGGGTCGAGTGAATCGCTTCTATAATTCTCCTCCAAAGTGCGAGATGTTCCTGTTTGTACCTCAAACACCATTTTGACAGCAATGAAAGGTTGATATGCTTCAGTCTACAAAGCCCCAACCCGCCCAATCTTTTCGGACAAGCAACCGTTTCCCACACCACCCAGTGCATCTTTTTTGACTCGCTAGAAACCCCCCCCCCCCCCCATAAGAATCTTTTGAACAACACCTCCAACGAGTTAATAACCTTACAAGGCACCTTGTATATGGAGAAATAGTATGATGGTAAGCTTTCCAAGACCGACTTAATAATGGTAACTCTCCCTCCTATAGCAAGACACGAGGCCTTCCATTTAGAGAGACGTGCCTCAACAACCTCTATGACCGGGTTCCAGTTATTTACCCGATTCATGTTCGTCCCGACGCTGACCCCTAGATACTTAAATGGGAAATTACTAGCTCTGCACCCCACCACCCATGCAAAATTCTCCACTTCGTCGAACTCAACACCTACTCCAAATAAATTAGATTTAGCCAAGTTAATCTTCAACTCCGAACACACGTGGAAACACCGCAAAATTCTGACCACATTAGCTAGATTCTCCCGCGCCCATTCCCCCATGATGACCGCATCATTCGCAAATAAAATATGCGATACAGTAGGACCGTTTCTCGGTGTGCGAATACCTTGAATGACACCCGCTTCTTTAGCTTTTCCCAACATACAAGAGAGGGCCTCCATAACAACCAAGAACAAGAAAGGGGACAAAGGAACCCCTTGTCTCATCCCTTTGCCACACCTGAATTCGAAGGTCGGTGCACCATTAACGACCACGGACGATCTCGCGGATTTTAGAAACCCTCAACCCAATCGCCCCATTTACTCGGAAACCCCATTTGAGAAAAAACATCAACCACGAATTTCCAATTGACGTTATCGTATGCTTTCTCGAAGTCGATCTTGAGTAGAAAGACCTTTCGCTTATCTTTCTTGCACCAGCTAATCACTTCATTCAAAATGAGAGGACCGTATGGGATGAACTCGCCTTTAATAAAAGCGGATTGAGAGTTGGATACAACAGAACCGATGCACTTCTTCAGTCTATTAGCTACTAATTTTGACAGTACTTTACTCACGATCCCCATTAAATTTATCGGCCTATAACAGCTAAGGTCCACCGGATCTCTAACTTTTGGAACAAGGGTAATAAAGGAAGAACCGCAACCAACATTGATTCTCCCTGACTGGTGAAAAAATTCAGCAACGGAGGTAAAATCCCTCTCAAATAAGCATATTACAATCAACTTCGGACACCTGCGAGATACCAACACAGATCAGCTTAGGCCTGCTCTGAACATCCTCAACAAATTTCTTTCTAAAGAATCCGAAAATCTCTTTTTTGACGAGCGACGGCTTAGTGACCCAATTTCCGTTAATCAATAAGCCCGGAATGTGATTTGTTGCCTTCCTGTTATTGATAACGCTGTGGAAGTACTCGGAGTTTTCATCTCTTTCGATAGCCCATCTGATCCTAGATCTCTGTTTCAGATCCATAACTTTCCTCATCCCCGCTTCCAATAGAACCTTTTTGCTTT
The DNA here is from genome assembly GCA_030844895.1 of Ambrosia x helenae. Taxonomy (NCBI): domain Eukaryota; kingdom Viridiplantae; phylum Streptophyta; class Magnoliopsida; order Asterales; family Asteraceae; genus Ambrosia; species Ambrosia x helenae. The sequence continues at coordinate 100,694,041 of CM061230.1, read as the reverse complement.
CTGTAAGGATCCACTCTTCTTCTTTAGAGAGACTTCTAGATTCCAAAATCAGTTCTAAATCTTCAATACTCGACTGGGCTGACTCTATTTCCTCGCCTTCCTTTTTAACCTAATCCTTCTTCCACTCTTTGATCCTGGACCGAATATGAGCGAACTTGTTAGTTAACCTCACATCAGGCTCCTCCGAACCTTCGAAGGTAGCCACAGCTTCTCTGACCACCTCCTCATAACCCGAGATATCTAACCACGAGTTAAAAACTCTAAAAGGAGCACCAAAGTTGTTCGTGACAGTAGAGAGAACTAGAGCTCCATGATCCGAATGGAGACACGGTAACACCCTGACACAAGCTACCGACCACTTATCAAAAAAATTCTTGCATACCAAAATCTATCAATCTTGCTCAGCTTCCTTCCGTTGTCACGGGAGCATGTGAACTGCTTTCCTTTCATAGAATATTCAACCAACCCGACATCGAAGATGAACCTGTTGAAGTGTTGGGCACAAGTTGGCTTGAAAACCGAATTTTTTCTCTCTCCCTGTACCGGACGACGTTGAAATCTCCGGCAACAACCCACAACCCAGCCCTGTTGTTCATTTCTGCTTCAATATCCGACCATAACCTTTGTTTAGCCGATGAGCCTTGAGGGGCGTATACATTAACCACGTGGAGGATCTCATTACTGCCTTTAATCCTGCCAGAGATGATTAAGAAATACCGACTCTTGAAAGAACTGCTCATCTCAAACAGAACCGGGTCCCAAACATAGATAAGACCGCCTGACTGCCCCTCAGAACCCACATATTCAATCTCAATATTCCTACCTCCCCAAATAGAGTAACCAACAGTATTCGCCACATTCCCCAACTTTGATTCTTGAATGAGGATGAAATTAACCCCTTGTTGCTTCCTAACATCACGAATCCAGTCTGCCTTCACCGGATCCCCCAACCCTCTAATATTGAGAGATAGAAAATTCATGGTTCAACTTCATTAATACCTTCTTCCAACACAGCCACTCTAAGTGGCTCTTTATGATTTACCAGATTAGCACCCACTATGGACCCAACTTCAACCGTCAATTCAACTTCTTTATCCACCTCAGATCCACCTTGTATCTGTCCGACGACAACCTCCGCAAGGTCTGAATTCTGGGAGGGTTCCAAATGGATCTCCACATCACCGGCAACCGGTTCGAGGTCCATGTTAAGGTCCCACGATAATTCCTTCTCAGCCTCTCCTTCCTGTAGACTACCAGAAGTATCCTCTGAATCTTGAATCCCTATTAACCTGTTAAGGTCAAAAGGATCTCCCCTGGTTGACCTTGATCTTTTCTTGGGCCTAACCACCTCGGATGGGCTAGGAGAGCTTTTTGTAGACTTGGCCTTTTAGACGATAATAATTTGGGCATACTGGACTTTTTTGAATTCTTTTCGGAACTGACAAAAAAGTAAACCTCCTTTTGCTGGATAGTCCCAGAGTTGACTTCGGGAGTTCCACTGTTGACAACATTGTCTGCATGCAGAGAAAACACTTCTCTCTCCTGACCAACCAATATCTCATGCATCAACGACTGTTCCACTTCCTTTTCGGTCTTCCTCTTCCATATTGTCCGTTAGGACAGTATCCTGATTCACAAGATGACCACCGACGTCAACATCTTGATTCACGCAAAAAGTTCTTGATTTTCCATTTGAAGTGGAAGTTGGTAATTTTCTTCACATGACAGGCTCGAGCTCGGGCTCGATAAATAAACAAGCTTTGTTTTAGGCTCAAGCTCGGCTCGAGTTCGATAAGGCTCGGCTCGTTTCGAGCTTTTTACCGAGTCGAGCTCGAGTAGCTCGCAAGCAGCTTGGCTCGTTTGCACCCCTACAATATAGCATAGCGTTTGGTTTCTCAGAAAACTACAGTTTTATTGATATCAATTCAATTCACTCAAAACACGGCTTATTAAACATAAAAAACTAATAAAGTACATGTAAAAAGTTTCAAATGAAATAGCATAAGAAATCGACAATGTCTCCAAACAGTAACCAAACACATCTTTTTTTATCTTCATTATTTTCGTTATCCCGCATAAAATAAAATTATATTAATAAGTTAGATATTAAATTAAGAATATGCATAAATTATATTAACGCATTGACTATATCAAACCTTAATCAACATAAATTCCATCAGTGTCATCACGTAAGTATGTGGTGCGCTTAATGTTGTCGTGATTACCCGGTTCAATAACAACCAAAAATGGTGGTAGATCATCAACATATGGAGCAAGGCATGTCGACCACTAAATGTGCATCTTGTCTATATTTATGTAATGGCATGATTGTTTTCATACCAATTACTGCCCGACCCTCAAGTCGATCCGAATGACGAGTTTTAGGAACACCAACACTGTCGAAACCATCCATATAGCCTATGAAAAAAAAAACAAATTAATATATTGTAACATAACACTAATATTGTATGTATATATTATATAATACTAGTAAGAAACCCGCGCGATGCGGCGAGAGCGACATTTTACCTTGTGATACTCATTTCTTATTCGAATAATATTTGTCGTGGCATGATTGTGGTGGATATACGTTATAAGCGCTACACGTGTCTAATAATTAACATATTTAGCATTTAAATTATCAAGTACTTTAAGAAACCATTGATGTAATAAACTAACATATGAATAAAGAAAAATAAGTGTTAAACATAAAAGTTAAAACTCAATGCTAAGTGTGAACTACCTAAATCATAATGAGATCAATTTAGTAATACTCTTTCTTAATCTGAATAATCTCACCTATAATTTCATACCACCGTTCGTCATCAAGAGTGATCCTTAATTTCTTGTATCTCTCAATGTTTGATTGTTACATCTTTTGAGGATGAAAACAAAGGAAAATATTAAATCACTGTAAAAAATACCTATTAACCTGACACAGAAACTGTGAGGTAATGTGTAGACATTGGGTTATGATTTCAATACAACCTTTTCAACATTAGACGCGTGTACGACTATTGGTTTGTTCAATTCAGTATGTTTCTTATTGAAATGAATCTGCAACACCAAAATTGTTATAAATAAAATCATATATGCATTGATGTTTATAAAAAACGTGTTAATATATTAGATTTATATAGTATTAACTTTTATATAAAATAAAACCATAAACTAACAAAGAACTAACCTTAGAAGCTTTATTCTTTGAAGTTAGATTCAGATCCATAGCTATTTTTTTAGCAAATGAAATATGTGTGTATGATTATGTATATATTTATAGGATAAACTCTAGTAGCACATTTTAGAGTTTAAATTTAAAAATGGTTTCCCGCTTGATTCACTATAAGATTTTTTTTCACCCATTTAAAGTAGGAAGGTTTGTTGATAAAAAATGTTTAATCAATTATTTAAAAAATATTTGACTTGCTTTTATATTTTATGTTGTTAAACTTGTAAAAAGAAGTCCCAAAAAATAGGAAATTTTGTTCAGAATATCCATAAGTTTTTTTTCGTGTCGTGTTTATAATATACAGTTGTTTAATAACAATTATCATGTTATTGTTAATATCAGTACATTCATAATTATCTTATCTTATTAAGGAGGAGTGATGGCCTCAATAGTAATTTTTATTTCCGTACAAGTTAAGAAGCAATATGTACAGCATATTTAAGCAAGAAATTTAAAGGTATTATGGGGATAGTAAGGACAATTAAGACACTTAGGAGGGTAACATAGACATTTTACCTACCTCATCCTTTACTATATCAAAAGAAATTTACAATACTACCCTTTTTTCCCATCCTTACAAAACTTAAAGCTATATGTACAACCATATAATGCATTCACATTTCAAGATGCGTCTGTTTGGTTTCTTTAAGATGCCTACATTTATCATTTCCTTCAATGGCCCGCTTCATCATCTTTTTTTTTAACGGCAAGTGGTGCAACTGGTGGAGCTCTGGCTAACACCCTGGACCAGCCTGTACTGATTACCCATTCCACCTGGATTGGGGATCTCCCCAGGTGAAACCCCCACATGCGGTATATATGGTTCCAACAAGAATTGAACCCTCAACCTCCGCATGACCTCCACTCTAGCTCCCCTAATTTTCACCAATTGAGCTAGGCATCATCGGCACCCGCTTCATCTTCTAAACTCACTATTTACTTCCCTTCCCCTCACACCTCCTGGACCATACTTTAAGAGCCCCATCAATGTCGAACCCTTTAAAACCATTGCACTACATAACCTCTCGGTCGTCTATGATTTCAATCGAGGGTCCAGAAGTGGATTGATGGCGCTGAAATCAATGGAATGGACTCAAGAATTATGAACAACCACTATATCGATTGTAACACCCCAACCGATGGCGGAAACATCGGGATGTCACGTATTGACGATTGTTCAGTAGCTCATGGTAAATAATACATTTCAATAATTGATTTAAATAAATTACATACAATTGTTCTACAAGAATTTACACATCACATGAGAAATACTAAATATGCATCCTCAAGCATTAACTCTAGTCTTCAAACAAAGCTATAACCTGAAACATGTTAAGTTTGAAAATATTTTGGGTCAACAAAAGTTGGTGAGATTTACATAGGTTTGAATATTGAATAAAAACTTGTACAATTCGAGTGTCATGGCAAGTCTAGTCCATATGTGAAAACAATACTACCCGGTAAATCGTGTGCATAATCAAACCTTGTGACTAGAATATTGTGGTCCATCCCATACGCATATGGTTCACCCGTTTATGTTGCGATAACAATCACCCACGCTACCTATGTAGGAGGTACACGTATCCGGGTGGGGTTGTCAGTCCAATAGATCTATCACTGTGTATCGTTGGCTTGTACGGAGTTAATGATTATGCTAGAATAATTGTGCTTACCATAGTAATGTTTAAGACATAATGCAACATAGAATAACACATAGACACTTATGTTGAATTGTAAATTGATGTTGTAACATGTTTCACCCCAAAATAGTGAAATGGTAAAAGGGGCTATGTAAACTCACCTTAGGTGCTTAATGAGTTCGTGAGTCTTCTTGAGCGTGCAAACACTTAGTAATAATGCCTTGGAAAACTCGGAACTAGCTAGAGGAGATAATGATGGATGAAAACTTTACTATGTGGGAGATGGGATAATAATGTTTTTTTTATTGAATGTTATAAAGAGTTGAATGGTAGGCTATTGTATTTATAGTGTAGAAATTGGAGTTGTAATTAGGGACTATTTTGACTAGGCTAGAATTTAGGAACAACTTTGACTTGACTAGAAGACCATATTTACTAACACTTTGACTTGACTAGGAGACCATATTTACTAACACTTTGACTTGACTTGACTAAGAGACTACGTTTGACTTTTCAGGTTTGATTAAGGGACCTTGAAAGGGTTTAAGTTTAATTGGTTTTAATTAACATCACAAAACACCAAATGGTGTAGTGGTTTGTGTGGTGTGGTTAAGGTTTAGCCCGCCAGGGACTCGGGTTCGAAACCTGGCTCAGGCAAACATTTTTTTTTAACATTTTTAAAATCAGAATTTTTAATAAAATCCAATTTAATATTGATTATAAGTCATTTTTTAAACAAAAAATTAATAAAATGGATGGGAAAGATAATGTAAACATGAATCAGATGAATAAACGAGGGAGTTCTATATATATATATAAGAAAAAAATTGTGTGATGTTACAGTCTCCCCTACTTTTAGGAACTTCGTCTCGAAGTTTATTAAAAACACAGGGTTGAGGATGATTAGGTAGAAATTAAGTCAACTGGGGTTTGGAAAATTTGGGTTAAGGCACGACATGAATTTATAGGTAATAGAATAATCTGTTTCGAATAATTTGGATAAAAGGTTTGATATGTGTGAGTTTTAAGGGTTGGATTAGGTTCGTCTGAAATAGCAAGGAGAATAAGAATCTAGCAAAACACTAAACTTAAGTGTTAGGAAAGAAATGCATGAGTTGATTGACTATAGAAAGACTAAATGAACTACCAGGTAACTAGAGTTTATAATTGATTATCTACCGAAAACCTTGATAGAATTCCACACTACTTTAACGTACCTGTAAATTCATGATTACGTTTCGGACCGCAATCACCAATTTACCTTACATTAGGGTTTTGTGTCCTTCTATGACTCTAAACACATATGTAAGTAATGCAATATAACCTTGTGATTGAATCTTTGTATCAATGAGTCTAATAAATCTTTGTATCAAATTACATGTATGATGTATCCAAAAATGAGTCCAACTGTTGAGCAGGAAAAGACCTTTACCAGTCAGTGAGTAGGAACCTCTACCGATTGTTGAGTAGGTGCGATAGCCTCTACCAGTCGTTGAGCAGGTTATTAGAACCTCTACCGACTTTTGAGCAGGCATGATGACCTCTACCAATCGTTGAGCAGGTTGTTAGGTACTCTACTAACTGTTGAGCAAGTACTTCATCCTCTACCAGTTGTTTGATTAAGTGTAACAATTGTTTTTTTATTTAACACATAAGTTGCAAGTTTGTAATATATACATGTAAGTAAGTTTGTAAATGCATCAAGTATAGCATGCGAGTTGTAATAGAGTTGTCCTAGACAAGATTAATGACTCTAGGTGTGTTTATAGAAAATAGTTTATATTCCATGCTTTCAAGTATCATGAATAATCAAATGTTCAAGTAGATAATCAAATCCTCATGTATAACTAAGAATCAAGTTTAATGCAACGAACAATAAAAGTTTTCAATAGTCTGATTATCATAGGGATCAAGTTCATGTTCCAGAAGGTGAAGAATATGAATTTAGTTTTTGAGAGGATGATGAAGAACTCAAAGCATCATCAAGGTTATGAAAGATAGTGAACGTGAAAATAGTTAATAAAGGGTTTATTTTATAGTAAGGAGATTATGTAGCAGTGTAAATCGTGGGGTTTGGATCAAAGGTTAGAATCTAGCGTATGAGAAAACATGATTGTGATAAATACCAAAAATTGTAAAAGTTCGAACAAGTTGAAAATAATTAGGTGGCAATGGAGATTAAATTTTGTTCATGAGGATGGAAAGATCTTATCATTTTTCTTTTTAAAACTGGTTTCTTATATAAAACAAAAGTTGCTAAATAGTACAAACTAAGTGGCTTTAGATCAGAATATTTTAGTTTAGTCGAAGATTTTAAACACGACATTAGGTTTTATAGATCAAGGTGACATTATATCAAAAATCCTTTGTTATGCTAATGAATAAACATTTGGATTTAGAAATTAAGTTTGAAGATATCTTATAACAAAAATATGTATTTTCCATGGTTTATAGGTGATGAAAATTTTGACAATATTAAGAAATCTTTAGTGTTGGGCTAGGGTCTACCCAGGTTATGAGGTTACAGTTTAGAAATATGTAACATGTTGAAAAATGAAATAATATGATTTGGGGAGGGTGTTGAAAATAATCAAACATGTGACTAAGATGGTAAGATGAAATGTGATTGTGAAATTCATATATGATTAGGAAATGGGATTGATTTAAGCTGTAAAATTTTGAGATTTTAGAGCTTAGTTTTAAGGAAAGTGAGTGTAATCATTTATTCATTAATTAAAACGAATAAACGAAAACGTTGACTTATCAAAGCTTCTAGATTCTAATAACATAGTGAAGACATGCTTTAGCCTATAAGTGAACACTCATCCCGAGAATTCCCAGGTAGGCATCCGAGTCCCTCGTCTGATTGGGATTTATGCCCAATGCCAGTCCTAGACAGAAAACTCATAATACAGGCGTTCACCCTTCCAGATTGCACGTGTTCGTTATTAGAATATAGAGCTTCGACAAGATTTATAAGGTATTTCAGGTTAGGATATGAGAATTTTGTTCCAGTTATGGAGAGCAAACATCTTGTAGGGACTAAAGTAGGGATAAGAAGTAGGATAGAGGTAGAGAATAGAAACAAGTAGAGTTGCAAGTAAAAGGAGCAAGTACTGGTTATAATCTTATGGTTATAAACTAGATTATTTTTCTAATAACCTAATTCCCTATAACCATGGCTCTGATACCAATCTGTAACACCCCAACCGATGGCGGAAACATCGGGATGTCACGTATTGACGATTGTTCAGTAGCTCATGGTAAATAATACATGTCAATAATTGATTTAAATAAATTACATACAATTGTTCTACAAGAATTTACACATCACATGAGAAATACTAAATATGCATCCTCAAGCATTAACTCTAGTCTTCAAACAAAGCTATAACCTGAAACATGTTAAGTTTGAAAATATTTTGGGTCAACAAAAGTTGGTGAGATTTACATAGGTTTGAATATTGAATAAAAACTTGTACAATTCGAGTGTCATGGCAAGTCTAGTCCATATGTGAAAACAATACTACCCGGTAAATCGTGTGCATAATCAAACCTTGTGACTAGAATATTGTGGTCCATCCCATACGCATATGGTTCACCCGTTTATGTTGCGATAACAATCACCCACGCTACCTATGTAGGAGGTACACGTATCCGGGTGGGGTTGTCAGTCCAATAGATCTATCATTGTGTATCGTTGGCTTGTACGGAGTTAATGATTATGCTAGAATAATTGTGCTTACCATAGTAATGTTTAAGACATAATGCAACATAGAATAACACATAGACACTTATGTTGAATTGTAAATTGATGTTGTAACATGTTTCACCCCAAAATAGTGAAATGGTAAAAGGGGCTATGTAAACTCACCTTAGGTGCTTAATGAGTTCGTGAGTCTTCTTGAGCGTGCAAACACTTAGTAATAATGCCTTGGAAAACTCGGAACTAGCTAGAGGAGATAATGATGGATGAAAACTTTAGTATGTGGGAGATGGGATAATAATGTTTTTTTTTATTGAATGTTATAAAGAGTTGAATGGTAGGCTATTGTATTTATAGTGTAGAAATTGGAGTTGTAATTAGGGACTATTTTGACTAGGCTAGAATTTAGGAATAACTTTGACTTGACTAGAATACCATATTTACTAACACTTTGACTTGACTAGGAGACCATATTTACTAACACTTTGACTTGACTTGACTAAGAGACTACGTTTGACTTTTCAGGTTTGACTAAGGGACCTTGAAAGGGTTTAAGTTTAATTGGTTTTAATTAACATCACAAAACACCAAATGGTGTAGTGGTTTGTGTGGTGTGGTTAAGGTTTAGCCCGCCAGGGACTCGGGTTCGAATCCTGGCTCAGGCAAACATTTTTTTTAACATTTTTAAATCAGAATTTTTAATAAAATCCAATTTAATATTGATTATAAGTCATTATTTAAACAAAAAAAAATTAATAAAATGGATGGGAAAGATAATGTAAACATGAATCGGATGAATAAACGAGGGAGTTCTATATATATATATATATATATATATATATATATATATATAAGGAAAAATTGTGTGATGTTACATCGATAGTCGATTAGCCCAATTAGAAGCAGGTAAATTGTTTGTTAAAACCTTTATTTTCTTTTGGTTTGGGGTGAGAAGTTCATGGTTCAACCCGCCAGAACCGTGGAATAATCATTACTGAAACCAAAATGATTTTGGAGTAGAAGATAGAAACGAAGGTGAAAGGCAGCGAGTTGTTATGTTAAACATATTTGCTACATTTGTTGTCGATTTTGCATTTTTTATTAATAAAAACATAATTTTTGGATTATTGATTGATTATGAAACATATTTGTTACGCAATTTTCAACGCATTTCCTACGAAAACATGGTGTAAGAAATTTGTGACCCATTTCCTACGCAATTTCCTAAATATTTGTAGATATATTGTGTCGCAAATTTGCTAAAAAGTTATAGTTTTTTGTCGTCAATTTTGTTACAAAATGCCACTTTTCTAGTAGTGATTTTAAGGGTTTTTTTTTCATTTAAAATTAAATTTTAATTATGCGTTTTGTTGTCATTAAATAGGAGAATTTGTTATACCAATTTTCCATTGCATAGATTTAGTGATGAAAATTGCAAAATTTACATAAGAGCTAGCTTAATACACCAGTTGTTTGTTTAATATCAAATAAATTATCAAAAGTGTAAAGTTTAACATCTACAAGTTGTCAACATATAGGAATAATTAAATTATTCCTATTAACTGATCTGCAAACGATGGATCATATGTTGTCAGTGTTATTCGATCCAAACTCAAATAAGATGCTAGACTACAAGCCAACGTTTAAATTAAGGTTCGTGCCAGTGAAATACGACATGCGTTTCCAAACACAATATGATTTAGATAAGGAGACCTTTGTACATAATAAACCATATCAATGTTAAGATTAAAGATATTTTAAATTCACAACAACATTCAATATACATAAATACAAAATTGCCAGGATAATACTATTTAAACAAGGTTTGCACATAAAGAGACAAATATAAGCTGTAGTACCTTTTTTTTCAATATAAATACAAATTTGAAGTTTAACAATTAAAGCAATAGTGTTCATGCCCATCCATAAATAAACATATAGAATAATTATAAAACTAGATTAAGCTCCTGCGTGTTACGACGGGGACATAAACTGTGCCAATTAGCATCAGTGTCACACCATTGACAGAGACCATCAACAATGGAAAAAAATCGTATAAAAAGAACAAAAAGAAAATAAATAAAACTGAAGTTGAATGACGTACACAAAACGTAAAATATAGAAAATAATAGTTAAATCGATCTAGGTACACACTTGCAAAGCATGGTATACACCTTTCAATGCATAACCTAGATACTAATAGTTTTCAAACCCAAAAGTTTTTAAAAAACTCAAAAAGCATAATTTACAACACCTTATTGCAAAAGTTGGAAACTAATATTACGTAAATTACGGGTGTGCAAAATTAATAGTAAAAAAAAAAAAAAAAAAAAAAACTGAATCCCGAACCGTCTTAATAATTGCAAAAACCGAACCAAAATCTTTTTTTGGTTATACAGTTTGGTTTTTAACCGTTTTTGAAATGTGTATTTTGTTCAATTAGCGATTTCACATATCTTGCTTATATGGATAACCGAACCAAATTCAATTAAATAAACCGAACAAATGAACAATAACCAATTTAATCAAATAACTAAACCATATATATCAACTGAATATGGTTAAGTTAGGGCACATGGGGTGGTCACATTTCCATCACACTCATCACATTATCACATCTAATCAGATTTTGTCACCTCATTTCATCACATTCTATCACATTTCATCACTAAATACATGTGGTGGTGTGCACTTTTTATCACATTTCATCACTATTTTTTTTAAATAATCTAAAAACATTACATTAAATAAAAAAATTATATTAACTAAAAAAAACATTACATTAAATAAAAAACATAAAAACAAACATATAAAACATAAAAATAAACAGAAAAATAAACATAAAAAACATAAAAAAACAGAAAAAAAAAAACTAAAAGTTACATGCCCAACCCCACTGAAGAAACAATAAGTATACCGGAGATTAAGACTAATCTCCGGGGGGTTGATACTTATGTAACTACAGGTTTAATCCTTTACCCAAACCGTTATGACAACCCGAGAGTTTGTTAATGTGAGCGTGATAGGTATTGTGTGTGATATGAACAAGAGATTTAAGTGGTTCGGTCGTTAATGACCTACGTCCACTGTAAGGGTACCGGAATGTTATTACTAACAGGAGAGAATTACAAGCGATGAGTACAGTAGTGATGGTTGTATATGTGAATGAATACATGAGTTGTATCTGATGCTATTTATAGGCTTAGTAGTGGACCGCATGGAGAGGCCCACGAGTGACACTCCTGGCTTGGGCCCAACCGGGGCCCAAGCCCATGGCCTTTCTGGAAATGGCGGGAAAGGACGAGGCACTGTTGATGACGTCAGCTTACAGTATGGTCGTTGTTGTAGTTGGACACGTGTCCGCCTTCTGGTGGTGCACAGTAACGTCGTACTTGCTACAGTGCCCAGGCTATCTCTGCTGGCTGATTTGACGCCTGACAGTGGAGGAGGTAATGCCTGCTGGTCACTGTTCACGACAGCGTGTACAGTGCAGCCGTTCCCCTTTTGTACTATCTGCCACATGTCCTTTTTCTGTTGGTGTATGCTCTGACACAGATCCTTATGAATCTTCCTTTTGTCATCCGTTGTACCTCCTCTGACGTGTCAAGGGAATCTTCCGCGTGTGATGGCACGCGCGTATCAGGTATCAGTTGCTTATCACCTGTGCCGGTCGCGCGAGGATGTTGATTAGTTGTCCTTGCGCGAGTATGCTTCTGCGCCGTGACGTGGCGCGGGTATGTTAGTGGGGATAGGGACGCCTTTCAGATTAGGCTCCCTATCCCTTCAAGTCCCCCTAGTCTAGGGCTTCTCCTGCTCGCTGACGAGGAGGTGGAGTGCTAGACTCGAAGTGTAGAAGTCGCGGATGAAAGCTCATCTGCTTGTGTTGTAGCTTTTGGGGGTATTACTCTGATTTGAGAAAATATAGGCGGGAAACGTATTTCTCCGTTTTTCGTCAAATTTGCGCCGTGAAGGACGTTCTCCGCCTCAACGTTGCAGTGGTTGAGCGGGGAACGTCTTTTGAAAGTTTACGTCAACTTTCCGCTGGGGATGGCGTTCTCCACCCCAACGTTGCAGTGGTTGGGCGGGGAACGTCTTTTGAAAGTTTACGTCAACTTTCCGCTGAGGATGGCGTTCTCCGCCCCAACGTTGCAGTGGTTGGGCGGGGAACGTCTTTTGAAAGTTTACGTCAACTTTCCGCTGAGACATTTATTGCTGCTGGAGTAATTTAATGCGGGTCTGGAGTTATGATAAATTCCAAATCATTAGTATTGAATTTGTCTCTCATAAATTGGAATAAATGCGCCTGGAATTCGAATGATCAATTACTTCTGAGGGAAGTTTAGTGGTTGCTGATGTGTCAGCTACTGTCTGGTTGTGCAGACTGATACATGTCCCATCGTGGTTGCAATTATCAATATCTCGTCTGTGTCAGGAGCGTGGGGTTTCACGCGTCTGACATTTTTTCTTCATGGTTGAGATTGTGCCACGTGTCGAAGGGCACGTGTTGTCTGTCAGGCGCGTGGGTTGCCACGCGCTTGAATGGTTGATGTTGTGAGATCTGTTGACACGTGTCGATCATCTAGCGCCTGTGTAGTGTACAACTGTCATACACTTCCATCCAGGCCACTCGTTTTCATTGCGGACACGTGTCATCATCTTGTGAACAGAATTTGAAAAGTTGTGACGGTTTACACTCCCCCGGTGGGTCCCCTTGCCATAAATGCGATGAGTATATAAGGCCTGTTGTGGCTCATTTGAACGGTTATGCTCTCTAATCTTCTTCCATTTTCCTTTTCTCTCTTCATTCTCCGGTCAATTTCCGTTTGAAGTTTCCGGTTAATCTTTGAAGATCTTGATCTTGAAGATTTATTTGAAACTTCATATTTCTTCTACGTTGGTGTCTTCTTTTCATCTTTGTGTTGTTTTCTGGTCGGTTAACTTCTTATTTCCCACTTTCGTTGAAGATTTCGTTTGATCTTCAAACTTTCCGGTGAGTTTTCCAGATTTTTCATTATCATGTCTGAAAGTGCTAGTGTTTCTGAGGAGGTTGTGGGGGAGCAGCCGGAGGAGGTGGTGCAGGAGACCACCGTTGAAGGTGGAAAAATCAAAGAGAGGAAACTGATGTCCAACACTTGCTGTGTTTGGAGTCAAGAAGCCTTCAACCGGTTTCTTGTTATGTATGGGATCTCGCCGGAGTGGGAGCCCACCCTTCCAACTCCGACCAGCACTGTCCTCTCGGCCGGTACCGGCCGGTTGGCGTTGTACGAGGCCCACTTTGCTAAGTGTGGGTTCCGCCTGCCGTGTACTCGGTTTCAGATCGACACCATGGTGGCTTATGGTGTTGGTCCTACGCAACTAACCGCTTTTGGGATGCTGCGGTTAGTTCATTTCGAAGCTTCTTGCCGCGCCCTAGACATTGAACCCACTGTCGAACGGTTCAATGTTTTCTACTTTATGGCGCGGGATGAGATGTGGTTCTCCTTCAAACCGCGTCCCAAGGTGCCGCCCATGGCCACCCATACTCCTAAGTCCTTGCATTGGGCTAAGGAGAAGTTTTTCTTCGTGAAGAGGGGTGTGATACCCATTAGTCTCCCCTGGAAGGTGATAGGGGATGGGCAGCGGGTGGCGGACATGCCTGTGCCCAAGGACTTCAAGAAGCAGGCGTGGTTCCTTGCCCTTACCGCCAATGCCACTAAATTGGAATTCCAGAATCTGACGGAGGGTATTTTCTTTCTTCTGGGGATGAGTCGAAATGGCATCCGGGCGGGTAAAGAGCCATATATTGCGCAGGAGGGTAAGTATAATGTCATTATTATTATCATTATTAGTGTTTCCTGTGCTCTTTTCCTTATTGTTTGTTAATATTGCAGGTGTAAGTAAATTTGAGTTTTATGCCGCCCGTCAGGATAAAGGTATCAAGTGGAGGCCTCTGGCGGAGGGTCAAACTTCTTGTTTGGACGCGCTTGCTGACCGGTTCTACTACCCGGATTTAACTGCTGCGCCCAAACCTTATTACACAACTGGTGAGTCTCCCAGCCCTTTATTTGATAGTATTTTCGGAGATGATACTGTAGGGGAGACTCCGCCGGTAGGCTCGTCCGCGAGGCGTGGTCGTTGGAAGCACGCTCCGCGGAGGCACAGGTACCGAGCCATGATTACCCTTTCTGACTCGGGTTCTTCCGTTTCAGCAGGAGAAGCTGTAAAAGGGCGTCGACGGAGGAAGGATGGGCCCCCCTCTGAGGATGACGAGGAAGCGGAATCTTCTCAGCTGGAGAAGAGGAAAAAGTCGCGGACCGCTGGGCCGGTGAAGGAAACTCCAGTCGCGTCTGGCGCTGGTGGTGGTGAGGGATCGGTGCCTGGTCCGGACCCAGTTAGTATTTCCAAGGGTCCTGTTGGAAGTGGTAGCGATGGCGGGCCCGTTTTCAGCATGGGCATTGGTGCCGCCCCTGCGCGCCAACCACTCTTCCAAAAGTTATTGAGGAAGAAGACTCCTGGTAAGTTTTCCTCCTTTCTCTTTTCTATTATCATTGATTGTATTATTATTAATGTTATTGTTGACTTGCAGTGGCGCCGAAGATTGTGCCCTCTGCACCTTTGTCTTCTTCCGCCGAAGCGGGTGGAGGGGAGGAGGATGCTTTGTGGAGAGAGCAGGAGCTTGCGCAGGAGCAGGCGCGGGCCGATGAAGCCTTGCAAAAGGCTGAGGCTGAAAAGGCCGTTGCTGCCAAGCAAGCGGCAGCCGATGAAGCCCGCCGCCGGGCTGAGGCGGAGAAGAAGGCTGCTGCCGATGAAGCCGCAAGAAAGGCTGAGGCAGACAAGAAGGCCGAGGCGGACCGCCTTCGCCTCCAAGAGCAAAAGTTCTTGGAGGAAAAAACCAAGCTTGCTGAGGAGCGTGCTGCAAAGGAGCGTGCCGAAGTTGAGAGCCAGGAAATGGCTCCTGATGGAGGGGATGCCTTTGAGAGGGCTTTGCTTCAGCAGGGCGCCTCTGGAGCTGGTGGGAGCGGCTCGCGCCGGGATCGGCGCGAGGCTTCCAGGGTTGGGGAGTCAGCAGGAGTCTATCACGGCTCCTGTTGGTCTGGTGGTGACGCCATCTGGCGCCCTCGTTGGGCAATAAGGGAAAACACATTGTTTTCCAACTCCTTGGCTGCCGAGGAGTTTGTCAGCGAGGTGGTGCCTCCCTATGAGCGCACTCACCAGGATATGTTGAGTCGTGAAGACCTAATAGCCGCCTTGTGCGTTAACCAGGCGACTCAACTATCCATGATGGACTCGCTGCGGCGCCGTGATTCGTCGTTGTGGCGAGACATGGAGCAGGTGGAGGCGGAGAAGGCCAGCCTTGCTGAAAAAGAGGCTGCCTTCAAAGCCGAGATTGCCAAATACCGCCGCCGTGCCCATGACGCGGAGGCTAAAGTTGCCAAACTTGAAGAAGACGCGGTTGCTGAGAGGCGCCGTTGGTCAGATTCATGGAAAAAGGCCAACACTGACATCGCCGATCTCAAGGATCTTCTGTCAGTGGCGCGTGAGGAGCGGCGGACGGCGGTGAAGAGCCTTGAAGAGAAGAGCAGGGCCCTCACGGAGAGGACGGCGAAATATGTAGAGATGCGCAAGGAGCTCGAGTCAAAGGACGAGGCTCTTGTTGCGGCTACTGAGCGCGTCTCTTCGCTGGAGCGGGAGAGGGCCCAGGTCCTTAGTGCGAAGGAGGACCTTGAGCGAGACCTGGATTCTTGTGACCAGGCTCGCCTTGCTGCTGTGAAGGAAAGTGAGGCGGCCAAGTTGCTGCTGGATGAAGCTGTCACCGCCCAGTCCCAGATGCAGGACTCCATCAAATGGTTGATGACAGACGGGATGGATGGGGTAAGTCTTCGCGCTTTCTCTGCTTTTGAGACTTGTCTTTTCCATATTCTAACTTTGTTTCTATGTGCAGATTTTCAAGAGATTTTGGCAGGAACCTCTGCTCGGAGACCAGATTGCCGCCATTGCTGCCAGTGCCCAAGCCTATGGTTATGGCGAGGGCTATGAAGACGGTTTCTTGCATGCGCAAAATAATGGGCGCATCGTGGACGCGGAGCATTATGGTAAGCCCCTGAAGGATGAGTATGAGGCGGAACTTCAAAAGTTCGAGAAGATAGAGTTCCCCATCCTTCAAGTGCTTGCGGACTGCAACAAGAACGCGGATCCACCTGCGGCCCTTAGATACTTCATAGAAACGTCTGATGCGCTGGCGAAAGCTTCTGGCGAGGGACCTTCCGGCGCAGCTGACCAATGATTAGGCCTTTAATACTTGTAACTTTTCTTTTTCTTGTAAATATAGAAGGGTTTTTAATTCCCTTTGTTAATGAAACTTTTGTTTGTTATATCGTGTTGTCTCGTCTCTAGTTTACTTATTTAACCAAGTCGTCACCCGGTGTGTAAGTAAGAGTTAGAGCGCGCGCTCGGCTAGACAATCCGACGTCTAAGTGTTACAACACTTTCTTGCCTTGAAGATTGTAGCGGAGGCGACTTGTGCCATTGAGTCTGACTTAGGCGCGTGATCGCCTCGCCTTAAAGACCCGTTTACCGCGTTTATGTGGCGCGCTACTCTATCCGAGTTGCAATGACTCTAGAAGACAAGAGTTGAGGCGCATGTTGCGGTGTTGTAGGTCCGGCGAGTAAATCCGTCTTGAAGACTACGCTGCTTGAGTAGGCGCCCGACGCGCACGTGGCGCGTCTTGAAGGCATGCTTTGCTAGCGTGTCCGACGTGATTTTGCCTAAGTCTTGAAGACCTTGGCGCGGAAAGTACAAGTAGAAACACAGATATAGGAAACGTTTTCATTAATAATATGGCGTGTGTAGCCATTTTGATTACAAATAACAACGCCGTAACTGAGCGCCGTTCCATGATCTTGGAATAGGGGTGCCATCGAGCTTTTCCAATGCGTAGGCACCTTTCCCGAGCACTTCTTGAATTTTGTAAGGGCCTTCCCAAGTTGGGGCGAGCTTCCCAGGCTTTTCGGCGTTGGAAGCTTCATTGTTGCGGAAGACGTAGTCCCCAATCTTGAAGGCTTGCTCCTTTACATGTTTGTTGTAGTATTGCTCGAGTTGGGTCTTGTAACTTGCTTCTTTTATTGCCGCGAGGTTGCGGCGTTCCTCTAACAGATCAAGGTTCATGCGGAGTTCTTTATCGTTGTCGGTTGTGTTTGCCATCAGTACCCTTGCCGTGGGGCAAGCTATTTCTGCAGGGATTACCGCCTCGGAGCCGTATGTTAGGCTGAACGGGGTTTCGCCATTGCTTGTTTTCGTGAGGGTACGGTAGGCCCATAAGACGTGCGGCAACTCGTCTACCCACCCTGTTCGCCTGGTTCCGAGTCTTGTCTTGATGCCTTCAACGATTGTGCGGTTGGCTCTTTCTACTTGACCGTTGCCTTGCGGGTGCGCAACGGATGTGAAGATTTGCGTGACTCCCATTTGAGCCAACCATTGTTGGAGGGCCTGGTCTTCAAATTGTGTTCCATTGTCGCTGACCAGTTGCATCGGCAGTCCAAACCGACAGATAATGAACTCCCAGATGAACTTCTTGACATGTGCGCCATCGATCTTTGCCAGGGGTTTCGCTTCGACCCACTTAGTGAAGTAGTCGATAGCGACGACCAAGTATTTGACATTGCCTGGCGCCGCCGGGAATGGTCCGACTAGATCAATCGCCCACTTTTGGAAGGGCCAAGCCGCGGTAACTGGTACGAGATTATTCTTTGGGCGCAATGTGTTTGGAGAGTGGCGCTGGCAGCTGTCACATTTGCGTATCTCGGTAACTGCGTCGACGTGCATGCCAGGCCAGTAATATCCTGCGTTCATCAGCTTTGCCACTACCATTCTTGGGCCTGCGTGTAGCCCGCATGTTCCTTCATGTATATCTTTGAGGAGAAGGGAGGCTTCGGTCGGGTCAACACATCGTAAGAGTGGTCCCAAGTAAGAGCGGCGGTACAGGATGTCATCGGTCAGTTGATATTGCAGGGCCTTGGTTTTTATCTTCCGGGCCTCGAGTTTGTCATCGGGCAGAACTCCCGACGATAAGAAGGCTTTGATCGGTGTCATCCACGACACGTTGCCTGTTTGAGTAACGTTGACCTGGCGCACGGGGACCGATGGTGTATCTCGTACTTCGACGCGGACCTCTTTTGCCATGTGCTCAAAAACCGTGGATGCCATTTTGCTGAGTGCGTCAGCGGGTTTGTTCTCGCTGCGCCGGATGTATTCGACTGTGCATGTGTCGAACTTGCGCATGAGTTTCTTGGCTTGCTCCAGGTATAGGGCCATGGTTTCGTCTTTTGCATCGTATACCCCGTTGATCTGCCGTGCTACTAACAAAGAGTCTACATGTGCTTCTACGTGCCTGGCCCCCATTTTTTCCGCTATGCGGAGGCCTGCCAGCAACGCTTCGTATTCCGCCTCGTTGTTTGTGCTTTTGAACTCGAGGCGGATGGCGTATGTGAACTCATGTTTGTCTGGGCTGATGAGGCGTAAACCGGCGCCAGCACCGTCTCCGTTGGAGGCGCCATCAGTGTATAAAGACCACTTTTGCGATGGGTCATGCGCTGGCGCAGGTGATTCTTCTTCTCGGCACTCTTGAACCTTGTCGGCTGGGATCTCGGTTGCGAAGTCTGCCAGTACTTGTCCTTTGATTGCGGGTCGGGGTTTATAACTGATTGTGTGCTCTCCGAGCTCGATAGCCCACTTCGCCAGTCTTCCTGACAATTCTGGTTTGGCCAAGATATCGTTGATCCGATAGTCCGTGAGGACGTTTATCGGGTGACCTTGGAAGTATCTGCGCAATCTTCGGGAAGCGTGAATTAAAGCTAGGACCAGCTTTTCCATTATGGTGTACCGAGTTTCCGCATCTAACAGCGTGCGGCTGATGTAATAGATAGGCGTTTGCACGCCTTTACGATCGACCATCAGAACTGCGCCAATTGCCCGCTCCGTGACTGAAAGATAGAGCGTGAGTGGCTCTTTAGGGAGCGGGGCTGTTAGTGTAGGAAGGTTCATCAAACACTGCTTCATTTGTTGAAAGGCTGACTCAGCTTCGGTTGTCCAGCGGAAGTTACTTTTCTTCAGACAGTTTTTCAAGGTGTCTACAAAAGGAAATGACTTTGAAGCATAGTTGGATAGGAACCGGTTTAGGGCGACCAAGCGGCCCATCAATGTCTGCACCTCTTTGACGGAGGCGGGAGATGGCATCCGCTCGATTGCTTGTACCTTATCTGGGTTGGCGCGGAACCCGTCCCTCGTGACGATGACTCCCAGAAATTTCCCTTCTTCCATTCCAAACGAGCATTTGCTTGGGTTTAGCTTCATGCGGACCTTTCGTAGCTGGTGAAACGTTTGTTGGATGTCTTGCAGCATGTCGGTTTCCTCCCTGCTTTTGATCACTAAATCATCGACGTACACTTCCAGCCGTACGCCGATTTCTTTCACGAACGCCGTATCCATCAGGCGTTGGTATGTGGCGCCCGCATTTTTCAGGCCGAAAGGCATCTTGGTGTAGCAGAAGATACCTGCGTCCGTGCGGAACGCTGTTTTGTCTTCATCCTCTTTCGCCATCTGTATTTGGTGATAACCTTTGTAGGCGTCCAGGAAACACTTGAATCTGTAAGGGGCGAGTGAGTCCACCTTCAAATCGATCTCTGGTAGGGGATAACAGTCTTTTGGGCATGCCTTATTGATGTCTTTGTAATCCACGCACATCCGCCATCCTCCATTCGCTTTGGCGACCATGACGGGATTGGCCACCCAAGTTTGATATCTAATGGGGCGGAGGATGCCAGCATTGAGCAGCTCGGTGACTTGTTCGTTCATGGCCTTTGTTTTCTCCGGGCCCATACTTCTCTTCTTCTGTACAATTGGCTCTGCGGAACGATATACGTTAAGCCTGTGTTCCGCTATATCCCGCGGAACACCCACCATATCTGCTGGTTGCCATGCGAAAATGTCTATATTGCTGATCAGAAGTTGCTTCAGATGATTTCGTATGGATTCGGAGATTACATGGCCGATGGTCACCGTTTGCTCCGGAAATTTAGGGTTGAGCGCCCATTTTTCCGGCTCTGTGCGGGCATCTGTCTTGACCATCTTTGGCGGTTTGGCTGTCTCCGCGACATGGCAATCTTTGTTCCCCCGGATGAAGGCAACGCCTGTTTTGGTGGGAAAACCAACCATTGCATGCGCCGTGGAGGCGTTGGCGTTGAAGTGGGCAATGCCTTCTCTTCCTAGGAGTATGTCATGGTTTGATGTGGCTGGTAAGACCATGAAGTCGCATATTTCTGTGCGCTCGTGTGTACCATCCGTCCATGTTACAGGCAAAGAGAGCATGCCGCGGGGCATGATGGTTTCATGGATGAAACCAGAGATTGGCTCATTGACCGGAATGAGCTTTGCCTTGTCTTCTTCATCTAGCTGTTGGAAACATTGATCGTACATGATATCTGTGCTGCTGCCGCCATCCAAAAACATATACCGTGTGCGGTAATGTCCGAAGACGGCAGTAATCACCAGTGGAGCTGTGCAGGAGGCACCCCCTCTGACCCTTGGCATGAGGATGTCAGCCTCCTTCCATGAGTCGTCTAGTGGCTGTGCCCTGGTGCGCTTCCCATGTTGGGTGTTCTTGTTCCGCCATGTCATGTTGCATTGGTGGCGGGGGATTAGAGTTGCAGCGTGAGTGTTTAGGTCCCGGATCTTCTTCCGCGACCCTTCACCTTGGGTTTCTTCGTTGCCTTGCCCTTTGCCGGCTCGGTGAACATTTTTGACCAAGTGGCCGAGCTGGCCCGATTTTAGCGCTGCCTCTATCTCCATT
Organism: Ambrosia x helenae; assembly: GCA_030844895.1. Classification (NCBI taxonomy): domain Eukaryota; kingdom Viridiplantae; phylum Streptophyta; class Magnoliopsida; order Asterales; family Asteraceae; genus Ambrosia; species Ambrosia x helenae. Next base: position 100,672,642 of record CM061230.1, on the reverse strand, counting down.
TTTAAACTGTAACAGTTGTCCGTGAGGTGGCCGTAGTCGTTATGGTACTCACAGAACTTGCTGCGGTCCACGTTTCGGCGCTTCCCTAGGGGGTTGGGCTCTTTCAGGGTGACCTGCTCGGTTTTCAGAACTTGAGATGGAGTTTTTGTTAACGGGGTCCAGTCGTGGTTTTTCTTGGAGTGTCCGCGCTGGTCCCGTGTCTGTTTGGAGCTGATTATCTGGCGGGCATCACCGGCCGGGGAATATTTTCCTTCGTCGGTGGTGCCTGTGATGCGGTTCCAGACGGATTTGTTTTTGTGTCTAGTATTATTATTATTATGGTGTTGTGGCTGGAAACCGTGTTGTTGGTTGAAAGATTTTTCGGAGGAGGCATATATTTTGGCTGAGCGTATGAGCTCATCCCAGGACTCTGGGATGCCATCTTTGCCAGTGAGGCATTTCATGAGGTCTGGACTGCGCACATTGTGAATGAACGCGGTCCGTGTAAGCTCCTCCCCGCATCCGATTTGCAGCGCTTCTTTGTTAAACCGGACTATGTAATCTTCGATCGTTTCTCTGTCATACCGTCGGCATAGCAGGATGTCCGCCTTGTCTTTCTTATGCTTACGTAAGTGCGAAAAGTGGCTACCGAACTTTTCTGTGAGGTCGTCGAAATCCTTTACGCTTCCCGCTGGGAGGCTGTCAAACCATACCCTGGCGGCACCCGTGAGGGTTTGAGCGAAAAGGTGACACCACACTTGAACAGGCCAATCCACAGATACACCTGCGCATTCAAAGTCGTGCACATGGTCATCTGGGTCACGCAGGCCATCGTATCTACCGATGCTGCTTGGGAGTTTGGCTTTTCTTGGTACTTTTGCGGCCGCTATGCGAGCGACGAATTTGGACTTTTCCGCAAAAGCTTTTGGTCGGAATGGCTTTACCAAGTCATCGTCTACCTCACTGTCTCGCGACGTGTGAGTGTGTTTCTTTCTTCTGTGATCGGAGTCAATGCTTGACGATTCGTAACCGTCCGGCTCCTCGCGTGATTTGGCGTAGCCCCGAGCTCTGACGTTTCCGCCGAGCTCCCCGCTACGACCCTCACCGTGGTTGGCCGTATCTTTCTTCTTGTATCTTGCTTTCGACGGAGTGTCGAAAGCCAGTGTCTTACCCTTCTTTTTTGCTTGCTGCAACAGCTTGCGTTGGTAAATTGCAGCACTCTTGGCGTTCTGACGGAGGAGCCAACGATCCGGATCTTCTTCGGAGAGCTCTTGACTGTCGTCGTCGGATTCGACGTCACGGATTTCAACGGCTGCCCCGTCGAGCCTAGACGTCGTCTGCTTGACGACAGTGTTGGGTGTGGTTTGGTTATCCGGCTGTCGGAGGTCCTCGTCTCCTGCTTGGTGCATGCCGGATGTATTAGGGTTGGGTTCAGCCATGGGTGGGTTAAAAGATGGGTTAAAATAGCTGTTCTAACCGTTGGATGGCGCCAATGAAGAAACAATAAGTATACCGGAGATTAAGACTAATCTCCGGGGGGTTGATACTTATGTAACTACAGGTTTAATCCTTTACCCAAACCGTTATGACAACCCGAGAGTTTGTTAATGTGAGCGTGATAGGTATTGTGTGTGATATGAACAAGAGATTTAAGTGGTTCGGTCGTTAATGACCTACGTCCACTGTAAGGGTACCGGAATGTTATTACTAACAGGAGAGAATTACAAGCGATGAGTACAGTAGTGATGGTTGTATATGTGAATGAATACATGAGTTGTATCTGATGCTATTTATAGGCTTAGTAGTGGACCGCATGGAGAGGCCCACGAGTGACACTCCTGGCTTGGGCCCAACCGGGGCCCAAGCCCATGGCCTTTCTGGAAATGGCGGGAAAGGACGAGGCACTGTTGATGACGTCAGCTTACAGTATGGTCGTTGTTGTAGTTGGACACGTGTCCGCCTTCTGGTGGTGCACAGTAACGTCGTACTTGCTACAGTGCCCAGGCTATCTCTGCTGGCTGATTTGACGCCTGACAGTGGAGGAGGTAATGCCTGCTGGTCACTGTTCACGACAGCGTGTACAGTGCAGCCGTTCCCCTTTTGTACTATCTGCCACATGTCCTTTTTCTGTTGGTGTATGCTCTGACACAGATCCTTATGAATCTTCCTTTTGTCATCCGTTGTACCTCCTCTGACGTGTCAAGGGAATCTTCCGCGTGTGATGGCACGCGCGTATCAGGTATCAGTTGCTTATCACCTGTGCCGGTCGCGCGAGGATGTTGATTAGTTGTCCTTGCGCGAGTATGCTTCTGCGCCGTGACGTGGCGCGGGTATGTTAGTGGGGATAGGGACGCCTTTCAGATTAGGCTCCCTATCCCTTCACCCACTTGTGGCAAATTTCACGTTTTCGTTCGATGAGAATCGACTTGTATGATTCTTCGGCGTCTTCGTGCGATTCCTTCAACACCTTCAAATCTCTATTTTTTTTCCAGTTTCGGGCAAATATTTCATGTAGGTGTTATCTCTTTGTATTTTCAAGTCCGCCAAATGCTTACGCCTTTCCCGATTCTCATCAATTTCCAACAATTTGGCCGACTTGTATTCGGCCATCACCTCCACCCATGGTTCTTTCCCTTTTCCACTTGACGACTCGACACTTTTCCTTCGAGTCATGCTTCTTGTCTAGGTTGTGTCGTCGGCGGGGTCGGGAAATTCATCATTCAAATTAAGTTCGGGCATGTTGGTAGACAGCCCATCTCCGGATCGCGAACCCCATAACGGTTAAACATAGGTAGATCAATCGGATCAGGAGGTGCTTGGAACACCCCGGATGCGACTTGGGTTGGCATGTTGGGTTGAGAGTAGTGTACTTGATATTGGTTTGGAAGCGAAAATTGTTGGGTTTGAAACATAAGGTTTTGAAAACCTTGGTTTTGATAAGGTGGGGTGGGAATATGTTGGGTTTGAGATGCTTGGTGTGTAGGTTGTGGGGTTGGTGGTGCGTCTTGACGAAATCTAGTCGGTTCGCCTAAATTAGGCCAAACCTTTGGTTTAAACTTTCGTTTCGTAGCCAATTGTTTCTTGCTAGATCATTCCATTTTTTTTGAAGTTAAATGTATTGAAGTCGGGTGTATTGTTTGATTGTGTGTTGTTTTGATTTTGTTTGAATATATATATATATATATAGTGTTTAAACAAAAAAACTTTTTTTTAAAACATAAACGGTCAACAGACCGATGGTGGCCAGCCAACTGTCAGGAAACGGCTAGTTTTCTCCGTGATGTGTGTCACGAAATGAACCTATCGCGGGCGTGATAATTTGGCACGGCCGGTGTTTCAAGGCATTACACAAATCACGGGGTGGCCATCACGGACCACCCCGTCCTCCCTTAGGCACATTTATAAATAGCCAAACAAGATTGCTTCGGTTATTGATTAGACCCAAAAAAAATAAAAAAAAAATTCAAATACATACATAATCTAATCTATATCTATATATCTATATATAATAATAAACCAAAGCTAAAAATTCTACATGACACTCAAAAAGGTCAACCTCCCCCCTTGAGTGCGCCACGTGGCAGTAGGCATTAAAAAAGAAAAAAAAACCTCATCCTGTATAAAAGCTTCCTCCTATCCCAAACCCTAAAAACTCACTCTCTCCTCACCCCTCTCTCTTTCTCCAATCCTATAATATATATATCAATCACGCACACACAATTGTAACCCTAATAATCCAAATCGCTAGACCAACAAAATACTGCTATCGTTAATGGCGGTTTTTACGGTTATCACGACCGATTATGTCCGGCCACCACCTCGAAAGACCTTACACTTCCCTTGGGATCAAAAGTCTTCATCTCATTCCCACCAGTTGTTTTATGTGCTTATTGGTGTGTTATGTGCTTATTGGTGTGTAATCAATCCGTTTGTTGATTGAATGAATTGACAGATTGTGATAATTTTTTTTTATGTAGCTCCGACTTTAATTATATTTTTGGTTTGTCTTGTTCCGTTGTTAATTGTTTTAATTAGATATTGAAGAATCTAAGAATCATTGTTAGATGCGGATTATTCGGGATCAGGTCTTCCCTAATTAAAAACCAGTTATCTATTCGGTTTCTGTTTTCCTCCATGATAGTATCAAAATCGGGGAATAGCAATGTTTTAAATAATCTGTTGAACCACTTGGGACACCCAGTTGAATTGTTGCTGAGTCTACATGTTATTTGGTCATACAACGATATTCAGTTGAGGATAGTGACGTCAGTAATTAAGGTAGTTGATGGTAAGTTTAAAGTAATGATAGCTAATTGATTGAATCTTAAAATAATGGAGGGTAGTGAAATGTAACATGTCATGTATCTTATAGTATAAGACTTATACCGATTCGGCTAGGTTTTTAGAGCTTCTTCATGTTGAAGTATTAGGTGTTACTTGTTAGGATTGGATTTATAGATTGTTTTAGGTTATGTATTAAATATTGATATTATAGTTATGCATTTTTTTAGCATTTATGATATGTGTTAATATTAGAGTTATACATTGTTTTAAGTTAGGTATCAATATTAGCATATTAGAGTTGTACATTTTTTTAGTCTTTAGGATAGGTGTTAATATTAGAGTTATATTGAAGTTCTACATTGTTTTAGGTTAGGTGTTAGCAGTAGAGTTGTACATTGGTTTAGGTAAGTTATTAATATTAGAGTTATACATTGTTTTAGGTTAGATGTTAACTTTAGAATTATACTGCTTACGGTTAAGTGTTAACAATAGAGTTATAAACTATTTCAGGTTACGTGTTAACATTGGAGTTATACATTGTTAATTGTTTCATATTAGATGCTACCCGAAGCTTTCCTGCATGTAAATAAGAAGCGCATAAGTCTATTCCATATGTAACGTTGACGTGTCATATTAAATTTCTCAACCACGGGACGCTCCTGATGTATAATCTAGTGTTCGTATATTTAACAACTCCATATCGTATTCATATTCGTATACGTATAGTATAGTATATGGCTATTTATTTTATAGGTTTCCGTATAATGTTTGTCAGAGACAAGTGCTGCCATAAAGGTAGCAGAAGTGTTGCAGCCATTATACAGATCTCTGTCACAAACACACAGAAACCAAACCACACCAAACCAAACCTTGCATATAATCTGAAACATAAACCATTAGTTTATTCATCACCCCCTCCCTTCATCTTTTTAATAATAATCTCTTCCACAACCTCAAGCAACATCAACCAAAAAACATTCATTCTAGTTCTAGTAAAATGGAAACTATGACTACTAGTTCTCGGTTCCCATTCACATCAACCCAATGGCAAGAGCTCGAACACCAAGCTCTTGTTTACAAATACATGATTTCTGGCATGCCCATACCCCCTGATCTCCTCTTCTCCATTCAAAGAAGCTTTGATTCTTCCACTAAACTCACCTTCCTGCATCATCACTCTCCTCTTCACTCATGTAAGTTGTTCTCTTAGGCTTTTTACTTAAACATGGGTCGCAACTTATTGCTCGCCTGCCTGCTATCTACAGTAAGGTTTTATCCTTATTATAAACAAATTGATTGCATTATTATCAAAAAAAAAAAAAAAAAAAAAAAAAAAACACTTTTGATGAATTTTCTATGAGAACATTAACAGTTTCACAGCTTGTTGCCTGTCTGTCTGCTATTTATGTTCGATTTTATGGTATGAAAATAAAGTTTAATAAAAAAAATTTACAAATCTTGATCTAGTGGTAATTTAGAGATAGTGAGAAAAAAAAAGATCTTTTTAATTTTTTTTTGTTAACATGCTTTATTCCACAATAAAAGGGCAAATTTATAACAGGATGACGGGTAAACAACGGGCAACAAGCTGCGTTGAAACTCCTTTTTTAACTTTAAAAATAGAGAACATGGGCTAAATGTAAAGATTTTGAAGAAATATTAAAAGGGTATATTATATGATTAATAATGGTTATATATGTTAAATGATCAACAACAGTTGGAAGGGAGTATTTCCAGATGGGATTTGGAAGAAAGATAGATCCAGAACCAGGAAGGTGCAGAAGAACAGATGGTAAGAAATGGAGGTGTTCTAAAGAGGTTTATCCTGATTCTAAATACTGTGAAAGACACATGCACAGAGGCAGAAACCGTTCAAGAAAGCCTGTGGAACCAATTAACATGTCAACAACACACAACACACCACCATTAACAATCAGCAGCACTAAATACCCTTCTTCACAGCCTTCCTTCATATATCCTGCAGCAGCAGTCTCATCATCTAAATCTTCTTCTTCTGGTAATGTTATGTCTTCTCATCAAGATCGGTTTATGCTGGAATCTAGCAGCAGCTACTTGCATTCAGAAAAAGATCACAGGTTTGTTCGTGTCATTAATACTTTAAGCATTAAATGAGATGAGAATCCCTTGTCATGATTGATTGTACACATGCAGAACCAGCAGCTGACACCCACATGCTAATGTCCAGTCTCTCTCTCTCTCTCTGTCTGTGTCTGTGTCTGTGTCATATAAAATGATTCTTTCTCTGAAAATGTATCAGCACCTTAATATGCTTTTGACTTGTACTTATCCATGCTTATTGGTTACTTACTATTTCAAGATGCAAAACTTAACCTTAACACTGGCATTACTCATTAGCATGGTTTTGGAACTTTATTTAGTGACAAAAGCAAGAAAATACTAAGTTTTATCTTTGCTAATATAATTTAACTAAATACACATTTTTTTAAACATTGTTTATGTTTTGAAAACCCCTCACACGTTAGATTCTCTATCTTTATTTTTGTTTTACTTACAAACATTTATTTTATTGTTTTTTTATTGGTGTTATACACTCACAAAATATATTTAGAGATACATAATACATCTCGGTATTTATTTATTTTATTGTTTTTTATTGGTATTATACACTCACAAAATATATTTAAAGATACATAATGCATCTCGGTATTTAGAGAACTAGGGTAGGTTTGTAAACTTATGTGCTGAAGGAATATAATATAATTTTATATAGTAAGTAATAAACAAATTATATGTTTAAAAACCCATATATTGCACAGGTTGAATAAACCTAGGTATCAAACGGATTGAATAAATATAATGTAATAAGTTAACACATACAGTTGTCACGGTAACCGTTTAAAAATGAATTTTGGTGTACTATTTACTTACTATAACATTTTACTTTGGCTAGAAACTTATGTGTTACACGGGGTTGGATCAATAAATATAAAATTGTTATTAATAAGCGGATAAATTAAAAGAAATTGATGTTAAATAATAAGGGAGATGTGGGAAAATTGTGATTTAATATTATTATTTGGTAGTAAAGATTAGGGGAGGCAATTATTGACACGACCCGAAAACCGACCCGAACCCGACACGAAAAAAAAAAAAACAGATTTGGGTCAAGTAACACGACCCTTTTAAAAAAACGGGTCGGGTTCGGGTCGACCTGTTTTAAAATGGGTCGGGTTCAGGTTGACACATATATAAAATGGGTTTGACCCGTTAACCCGTTTAAGTATTTAGAAAAAAATATATTATATTTTTGTTTTTCTTTTTTCATTTCTATTTACATGGTTAGTTATAATTGTATTATTTGTGGCACACTATATTATTTATTTGTCACACTTATATACTCACTATTAAACATTTTATTGATAACCCGTTTACAACCCAACAAGCCGCTTATAATTCATGAAGATGTATGACTCATATAAAAATATGGGTTAAACGGGTCGTCTTTGGGTTGACCCGGATTTTATGTAGGTCGGGTTAGGGTTGAAATATTTGACACGAATAATAATATGGGTCGGGTTCGGGTTGCACATTTCAACCCATCAACCCGCCAACTTGAAACCCGTAAACCCGCCAACCCATCAACCCGACACGATTGACACCCCTAGTAAAGATAAAGATAAATATTTTAAAAGTGGAAGAAAAAATTTGATGATGACATGCGACATTGTATATAATTTTAAGAGTTTAAGTAATTATAACTTTTGAAACATATTATTGACTTTTAAACCCACCTATACGATTTTTAAATAGCCATAACATGTTTATTCATTAATATCTTAAACATATTGCACCATAAAGACAATTAAATTATTATCTTTCATACAAAGATGGTATTGCTATAATTTTATTTTTGTATTTTAAATTATTATGTTAATGATTACCTATGTTTGTGTTCCTCCCGCATCTTGCGAGCACTTCTCTAGTATGTGTGTTATATAGTTGTAGTACTTTTTTTTATTATTGTTAAAAATATATATTTTTAAAGTTTCAATCATACTTTTTAAATATGTTCGATTGTTTTAAATAGTACAAAATTTTAAAAAGGATGGTTGTGGAAAGATGAAACATTGGAGAGGAGTGTTTTTGAAGGATAACTTGAAATCTGACATGCTAGCTAGCGTGGCGCATTTATGGGCGCTTAGCATTGGGGATGCTCTTAGCCACGGCTAACACATTAACCCATCAATGCCATACGCGAGTTGACACTTGAAATATCATTTACTTACATTAACTCAAAAGGAATATTTGAGATATATGCATGGCATGGTGCTTAAGACTTTTGATTTTGAACTTGTTGAAAAAACTCATTGCTGCTACATATTCTAAAGTTTATTTTTCTCAATTTTTGTTAGCTATGGAATGAAAGAGGATGTAGATGAACATCCATATCTTTCAGAAAGTTGTGGTGGTGGCACCATCTCTGCTTCAGTGACTGATTCTTGGCACTTGGAACCATTGGCCATGAAAAACTCTTCACTGGCCTTATCCCAATCCAAACAGCGGTCTTTCGCCGATTATCAAAATCAAAACTACTCGTATCAGAACAGCCCAACACAAAAACAACAAAAGCCGAATCAGGGAGGCTGCTATGATCAATTAGCTCTGAAAATTGAAAGTAAAGATGAACCCGAAAAGGTAATGCACCATTTCTTTGATGAAGCACCTAATGATGATCATAACAAAGATAAAGATTCTTCCACTACTCAACTCTCGATCTCCATCCCTGACTGCGCTCGCGACTTCTTCCTCGCCCGTAATCGTTGGTACGTAGTCTCAACCTTCTTATGTTATCTTTATTTTGAATTTTACGATACAGTTTCTCACTTAGTTGTATTTATTTTTGTTGTTGCAGATAAATGAGGTTTTGGTTTACTGGTATTTGGTTTGGCATGATTGTGTAATGGGTATGTTTTTAGGGACTTGTGTTATAGATGTGTTTCTTCTGTAGCAGTGTATGTTTTAATGAGATTTCTCACATCTTTGTCGTTGATCTTGTGTTGATTAAATGGCTTCAAATGTTGCTTTTCGATCCCTTTTTTTTTCTTCCAACCGCCATCGTATTAATATTAACCATTCGATGCTTGCATGTTAGCAATGTTTTCAGGACTAGACTGGGCGTCGAACCAATCTTCTTATTAGTGGATATAAGAACCGGATGACGTCGTAAATATTATAAAAATAAATAGGGTAAAATGGAAAGAATTTAATCAATTACCGGTTCATCCTCGGTTATCTCGTCTGACCTTCCGGTTCAACTCAAAACGGTTCTGATAATATGAACCGAACTTGTCATACCCCTGGTTCCTGGCCCGGCCGATCCAGTCAGGTTTTCAAAACACCACATGTTACTGAGGGTCCCGACATACCTCATGTTAACATGAGTCTTTGAACGCCCACTACGCAATGTTATCGTTAGAAACTAAAGCTAAAACGAGGTGTATAAACGGCTGGGTAAGTTTGGTTAATTTAGTTAACCGCCTAAATTTTTTTTCATCAGGAAATTAAATATTTCATTAAACATCCCAAACAAGGCAAATTACACGAGGATGACAAGTAAGCAGAAAACAAAACTTCACATGTTGCTGGACAAACTAATTTAATGGGGAAATCCAATTATATCTTAGGTTATAAATGAGAATAATTATAACAATCTATATAACAAATTAAAATATTATTTATATAGAATAGAAAATATAGAGGTCGGTTTTGTGTAAGATTGGTTTTGTTATTTCGCTTATTTATTGACATATAACCATACTTATGTTCTTCAAAACAATACAATTACAATATTTGTTGTCTATAAAAATCCAAGAACAAAATACTTAAAACGGTAATTTAGGAGATGTTGTATAACATGGTGCTCGGGCTTATATAAAATTGGGTGGGCCTATAAACCAAGAGCCCATTAGCTTCCATCTACAAAACTCACTATGAGTCTATGATAGTATGATAGAACACTCTTAAGATTGTATTTGTGACACGTTAAAAAAACCCTACATAGTCTCCACCAGAGATACCGATTTATTAGAAATGTTGACTTAGAATACCACCAATGTGGCCTCAATGTATTGGTTGTGGATGAAAACAGAACCTCATGGTCAAAATTGGTTTGTGTAGATAGGGGTGTTTTGAATAACGAGTTTTCAAATTTTTATTTTTACCTAAATCCGTATTCGTTTTAAATTTGATTTATTCAGTTTGTACTCGTATTTGAAACTCGAATTCAAATAAATTCGATTTAATTCAATTTACCCTAAATAATTAATTATTTTACTTTTATGTTTAAAACTACTACAAACTAATTACTTTTAACATCAAAAATACTAATTTACAAAATTAATAAACTCTCAATATGGAAAAAGACCAAAATCAATACAAATATATAGTAGCCACATTATAAAAAGGAATTGTTAGTAATATGATTCATGGTACTGACAGCTACTACTGTTCCTAAAATCTAAGGTTTTGTTTTTATGTTCTTTATTTCATAGGTATATGTAAAAATATATTGTAGTTTAAGTTATTGGGTTTGTATGATAATTGGGCTTGTATATTGTTATAGTAACATTGTGGGCTTATTATATTTCAGGATTGTCAGGATTAAATGTTGGCCCATGGCCCAAGTGTGAGTCCAAGTGGGCAGATATTATAGTTCGTGTATGAGTTGGACCGTTGGATGAAATCTATCTCGGTCGTTGATCTGGGTTGAATCTTATAATAGTTGTTTGACAAATTTGTTGGTAAGTCAACGGATATTGGTAAACAGAGTAACGAAATCTCAGTTGAATATTAAGATTATCTGTTTCTTTTTAATATTTGTTATCCTAACAGAGCTTTCCATAGGCCTGTCGATTTATCTCTCCGTGGTTGTAATATACTTCAGTATTAAAACATCTTATCAGTATCTATCAACTGCTATCGCGAAAGGAACGGATCTTACTAAATAGATTTTGCTTACAACAGATGATTGGCTTCTTGATTTGGTCTTTAGTAAACAGACCTTAAAATATGATATAGTTTTCCCGTGTTTTCACACGGGATTTCACCTAATTATAATAATTGAAAGCAATAAATCTCACATGACATTCAAAGAGGGCATCATCCCTCTTAAGTGTGTCAATGACATGACATCTATATATATAAAAGAAAACGTATATGTTGACGTGGCGTGCAATGGAGGCCTCAACCTTTCTTTGAGAGTGCCACGTGGCATCATAATGGAGAGTTTTTGGTGTTTTTGAATTGTTTCCTTTTTAATAAAATTGAATTATTTTAGGAAAAAAAATTAAAAATAAATTTAAAATTTTCTCTCTCATATTTCCTCCCATAATTTTTAAACGTTTATATCTTTTATATACGGGATTTTTCAAAGAAAAAAATTACACTAAATTAACGAGCGTTTTATTATCTTTTCAACGAGTACCATAGTGCTATATAAAAAACGGAGAAAAAATCGACTATTTTTTGTGCGGTTTCATTCATACAGGAAAAAAGCACACAAAGTGTTCATGTTATCACGTAAAATTAGATTTTGTGGGGAATATGAGTTATTACTTATTAGAAAACTATGAACATGCAATGATTGAGAGATTTTGTGCTTAGTTAACTTGAGCCATTTGCAATAGGTTATCACGTAAAATTAGATTTTTCAACCCCGGGACCTTCCCGGGGTAATCAGCTAGTTAATGATATAAATTTAAATAACCGTGGCATTAAGTGATTTTAGGAAAAAAAAAATTAAAAACAAAATTGAAAATTTTCTCATGTTTCCTCCCATAATTTTTAAACGTTAATATCTTTTATATAAGAGATTTTTTAAAGGAAAAAAATTACATCAAATTAATAAGCGTTTTATTATCTTTCCAACGAATACCATAGTGCTATATAAAAACAGGGAAAAAAATGACTATTTTTTGTGGGGTTTTGTTCATACAGAAAAAAACCCCACAAAGTATTCATGTAATTCATTAATCATGTATATGCAAGTCACTAATTATGTTCAAACCAATAAATATGAATTCTATTTTCAACAGGTGTTAGCATTGGAGTTGTACATTGTTTTAGGTTAGCTATTAATATTAGAGTTACACATTGTTTTATGTTACATGTAAAGTTATATATTGTTTAAGGTTAGTCGTTAAAATTAGAGATACATTGTTAATTGTTTTAGGTTAAGTGCTACCCGAAGCTTTCCTAAATGTAACTATAAAGTGCATCAGTCTATTTCATATGTAAAATTGATACGTCTTATTAGATTTCTCAACCCCGAAACGCTTACAGGGTATAATCGATTATCTAATAAGTGAGACTAAATATTTGTTCAATTGTCCAACACTTGTAACCCAGTTGGTTGAGGGCCTAAAGTTTCCTATAGGAGGCTTGGGTTCAATTCCCACTAGCTACATTTGGAGGACATTGGTGGAGGGGAAATGAAGGATGACCCGACCATTGGCTTGGGTTCGAGTCCTGATCCCGACCGGTTTTACCGATTATTTCACTGTCGTGCCTTCGGGCGGGTGAGTGGTCGGGTTTTCCCGGGAATTGGTGGCAATTGGTGGTCCGGGTACTCTCGAGTACCTGATTCGCCAAAAGGGTGCCCAAGAGTGCTCGGAAATTAATTCGTTATCCGTTCAAAAAAAATTGTTCAATTATGGCCCATGAATTCAATAATTATAATCATAGAGGTAGGTACACTTTACAAGTGATGCCTACTCAGGCCGATAGAATTACATGGCCATTTTAATATGTTTAACTAAATGAATATGCATGTGCATTTTATTATTTTGGTTTGTTTTGTCATAAACCACCCATTGGTGGTGGTTTGTAATAGGCATCTTATTTGAATCTATTATCAGTTGAAACACCCGCTATAAGGTGCGGACATTCTCATTAGTATATATAAATAAATAAGTATAATTTGAACTTGAGTTTCGAACCGAATTAAAAATCATAAATTCGTATTCAATATGCTGGACTCAAATCCGAATTGAATTGAATTCGATTTTTTTAAACTATAATAATCGAATAGAGTCGAATTTTGAAATTTTCAAATCCAAATCGAATTTTGAACACCCCTATTGTAGAAATTGTTTTGGGTAACATGAAGTGTTATACAACAATTCACAATCATCGACCAAACATGTGGAAGTAGCCATCGAGTGTGGTGGTGTTTTATCTCCTTGCATGTTTGAAAACACAGTAAGCGTTGTTGAGTAGCAGTCGATTGTTGTGTGTTAATTGTAGATGTTTTAATAGTTGCCGATTAACCCTCGTCGCGTGTTAACCGGCGCCTAGTAACTCCCGTGGGTTATAAGTAGGTTCTAGTTGGAATATAATCGAATCTATTTAAATCAATTTGGGTCGGGTTGAAACCGGTTCGGGTCATAAACCGGTTTAAATAAAATATTTCTTTTTGTGTTGGGTTAAAACCGGTTTGGGTGACGAGAGGGGGAACCGGTATATTATGGTAGTGCAAATTGGGTCAGGTTAATTTCCAAACCGGGTTTTTTTTTTTTTTTTTTTTTTTTTCTCTAGTTTCCACCCGGATAGTTGTGTAACCAAAAACGCATTATTGAGTTTCTCGTGACAAAGACAATCAATATTTGATTGGTATGAGGGTTTTGAGTGGACTTTTGAGTTGTAAGATTTGTACTTTGTTAGAATTTAAATATGGAATGAGGTGAGAAGTGGTAACAAAATATGATGTGATTCGATAACAGTCTTATAAAATAAGATGAAATTTCATAAACAAAGTAATATACCCACCAACTCTCCACTTGAATGCAACATTTTCTCCTCTTCCATGAACTCAAATGTCAAATAAGTTCCTACATTTACTTATAAGTGTCAAAAAAAGGTATATTCAAAAGACTAGTTGTCTCTTTTAACTTTTGTAACAGCAGCAGTATCCAACACTTAGTTGAAATCACAAGTATTTTTTATGGATTCTTGCTCGGTTTTCTTCCCACCATAGTCTCGCATGCACCTCCCCGAATTTTTCTCGGCTGCACGCCAATTGTAACATCAGTTAGCCACTACTTTAAAACATCTAACATGGCATGATAGAAAGCAGTCGCGGTTCAAGACTTTCAATCATGTCATTCCCTACCAAAACAAACTTATATTATTTTTAAATATTCATGTTTTTTTGAATCAGAATGATTTATGCGAACCTGAATCTAACACGTTTGAGCTCCCTTGAGCCGCCTGGAAGTGATTTAATAGTGATGTAGACTCCTGGCTCAACTTGTTCTACCCACTCGTTCTCCATATCACTTGCATTGCTGATTGATAACTCTCCTGACACATCAGCCGAAGCATCCATGGATGCTGTTTCTGTTTTAGCCATACTAATACTTGATAGTTTTGGAGTAACAGTGAGACCTAATGAGTCCTGGTTGGACTGAACCACTTTCGAGCTTTGGTGGTCAAGTGGATCCGAGGATGAGTATCCCATTCCTGTTGGGCGGTTTAAGGTTCGAGGTAGCCTTTCTTTACTTAAAGCTGGTGTTATGGGACTGTCTTCAATACATTCAAATTTCGAACTACTCTGTCACACCAATAACTTAATTAACCTCAAAAAATTAATTTCAAATTTCGAACGAAAGTCTATTAGTGATTATAAAATTAAGAGTTTAAATGAACACATAATAATGTTTTTATTTTCCCACCTCATCTTCGGATTCTGGGGGTGTTGGAAGGGGAAAAGCTTGTCGGTTTAACCTTTCGACATTGTAAAGCTCCTTTACTTTGTCGTAATTCGCTTGCCACCATTTTTGAGCTTGCCACTTATTAAACATCTCTCGGCTAACGAAAAACAAAAATCATTAGTCTAGTAACTTTCTGGTACAACAAAAATAATGGTTTATATTTTTGAGTAAAATATGGTTAAACATGAGTTGTAAAGTTGTGTGTTTGTTATGGACCAAAGGACTAAGTGGTCTACATGACACTATCATAAAGGTATACCTTCATCAGTAAGGCTATAGAATAGGCCACAAGTCACTATCTCTATGGATTGTACTAAAATCCCAAAGAATAATAGATTTGTAGTTTAGGGTAAGTGGATCATGTATTCCACTAACATAGAAAAACAAAAGCCTACCCACTATTATTGATCTAAAGGGACAGTGCTTCTTTTTCTTTTAACAGAATTGAATATGTATTGATTTGGATCTAGAAGATCCATTGTGGTCTGTTGGCAGGTTAATAAATAATACACACACATACATATATACATTGTAACATTGCGATTTCTTTAGATATGTTTTACAAAAAAAAGCAAGTAAATAGAGCAAAATTGTTAAGAAAATGATACTAGTAAAGCAATGCACAATCAATTGAGTGTTAATAAAAAGCAAGAAATTAGTCCATCATTTCATGATGAAAAAGGAAAATGTTGGTCAAAGTAACACCCATGACCCATGGTAATTTAAAGACAAAAGCATAGGTGAAAAACCAGCTTGTCAAAATGTAATTTTGATACCATCAATTAGATGCAATTATAGATAATTAAATCCGAATCCGGGCCCACAAGCTCGACATCAAAACCACATTATGAAAACTGATCTCTTGGTCGCGTATTGTTAAGTGGGACAATAACCATGTTTGATTTAATGTTGTGCCCCAGCTCACTGACACCGTTATAAAAATGGTACTATGTTATTATGTCCTAGTTAAGACTCGAAACAAGAGAAAGTTTCAATCGGGCCCTTGAGACTTAAACTTCAAATTAGATCTCACTATTTTCTGGTTTACAAGTGGCAAGGCATGTTGTTCATTATTGTCAACCAGACCATCACAAAATGACAATGTAGGTAGGACAAGGACACAAGGTAATACACAGCTTGAGACACACCATTCGCCGACAGGGTAACAACATTTTGGTGAAAAAGCATACCCAAAGAAAACAATTTTTTTAAACAGGCCCCCCTTAAAGAACTACTAATGAGCAATAAGTAACACTTTTTGGACTTTTTTCACATATATTATAGGGGGCCTTCTTCATCATGATGCTTGCAGTACGATTGGGACAGTTTTTAAGGTTATTTCCCATACACAGGAGACACATCCTGTTTGTATGAAGATATATGCTTGATTAAACAAGTATTCATAAGTTAAATATTCTATAAAGTATAATATTTTAATACTAATGAATATCACACTAGTGAAATAAAGAATTGTAGTTGGTATTGATAATCTATTATGCTAATGGGTACACCCCATAGTATATTTTGTAACACCAGTCACCAACTAGCTAAACGTCTTTCCTTAAATAGGAGATAATTAAACTATGATGACTCGGGACTATTCAATGCATAACCAATTTAAAACTGCAAGAAACGCATAATTCACTTGACTCGGGACTGTTCAATGCATAACCATCGTAATATCGCATCCAAAACAATGAACACAAGTTTTTTTTTGGTTCTTTCAGTTCTCTAGTTAAATTGGTTAAGAACAGCCCTCTTCTCTTACAATTGCAATTTTATTATCCATGTTGTGGCCAATTTCTAAAGAAAATAGTGATTTGATGATTGTGTCACCTAACAAAGAAACATTCACTTGTGCATGTGAAATAACAATTCCAAAAGAAAAGAAACAAAATAGCAACTGGCAAAGGAAAATTGTAATTCAAGGCTCTTGAATCTCAAGTCTTTTCAGAACAGAAAGTAACAAAACTATAGTAATGCCAAAGAATATAGCCTAACAACTATCTCCTTCACCAATAACTACAAACTAAATAGTTTACACTTGGAGTTAAAAACTATATATTAGTTTATACATACGTAGGCGTGTATATGTACGAGTATACAAAATTTATCTTTCGTTCTTATTTGATACAAATTGTTCGATAAATGTTTCATAATCTATAACTCGAGAACACAATGCCGTTACCCACTTACTGATTTTTTTTTTTAAGTATATGATATTCATTTATCAAACTTGAACTTAGGATATTTATTCTAGTATGGCTACTCCAACCAAGTGAATAAACCAAATTAAGCAAAGTATATCATTGCTTTATTCTCATTAAATAACTTTACTAATTTCAATAGGATCTCAAATAGTCTTTTGACAGAATGACAGGGAAGAATCAATACCCTTATGTGACACTATCCTGGCTTCTCATAATGTGGCACTATTTCCATACACAAATTTGAGAATGATCCTATTTGTAATCATACCTACTTTGTTATAAAAACACCACCACCATTCATCCTAGTTACCATCCTCACCATCAATAATCAAGGTTATGTCTCCTTAAAACTTTTTGAAAGAAAAATAACATTTATTTTGAATGCGACGCAAAAAAAAAATAGATATTTTTTACTTTATTACTATATTATGAGAATGAATCCTACTACTTCTAGTTCTGGAGTTGCCACGCTTGACAAAAAGAACCTGAGGCGTATCCCCCAAATCATTGGTCCGGTACTAGATGTAGCATTTCCGCCAGACAAAATGCCTAATTTATAACGCTCTGGTAGTTAAGGGTCGAGATACTATTGGTCAACCAACACATATTCTTATCTTCGTTGTTCTACCATAACTGTCAAACCAGTCTAATTCGCGCCTAAACCAAAACTCTTACTTAACTTCTCAACAACTACAACACTAAATTCTATTAATCATATGGTAACAAATATGGAACTATGAAATAGCATGAATACCAAATCGAATCGAATCAAAGAGTATGACAAAATACCTGAACCGGATTCGTTTAAGATCGTTACCGCCACGTGGCAGGGACACAAAAGTAATAAGCACACCAGGTTCCACCTGAGCAACCCACTCTTTAGGCTCCTTCTCCTCCTCCAACACCACAGGCTCCGGTCTCCGACCACTAGCTGACGTACACAACACGTCACCTCCTCCCATCGATATCCCCTTTAATCTCGCCTCCATTTCCTTTCCCCAAACCCTACCGGAGCTCGAGTTTTTGCTCGCCGTCCGTCGGTACGACCGCCGGAACCTCTCCGACACCGACGTCGATAACTCCGACTCCGCATCGTTGTTTTTATGCATCTGCTGTTGTGGCGTTATCATCGATGGTCCCGTACATGGATTGCATTTAATCGCTATGTCCTTAATCTGTATATAACACAGATTTGGTTAATAATTATTATTAATTTCAGTCGTAAACTATTTGCTATAACGTTTGGAACGTAAAGTTCTGCAATCGATGAATGCGTTAAACGAATTGTGCGATTTGGAAACCGATTACAGTAGTACGGACGGTTTAATCGTCATATCCTTGATCTGTAACACAAATTGATCAGTTAATAATAATAATAATTTGACACGTTAAGTATTCACAACCGTTTGATACGTAAAATTCTGTAATCTGTCAATGCTTTAAACAAATTGTTATAGGTGAATTAGAGTAGGTACCTGAGTAGTAAGTGTTTTGATGGATTGTTTAGTAGTAGGAGTAGTGGTATTAACACACTTGGATTCATGATCAGGATGCTTGGAACGAGCAATGCATGTAAGCATATTATGGAAGGAATAATGTGATGGACTGACTACTGATTGATCAGATGAACAGAATAAGGTTTTGATAATAATCAAGTGTTTGGTTATGTAATGTTGGTGCAGGTGGTGTTGTTCATGGACTTTTATATATTACGCCAGCCCCTTATGAGATTCCTTGTTTATTTATTTATGTTTGATTTGGTGATTAAAAGATTTCTATTTATAAAATATTTAGTTAATATTTTTTGGTGTTTCTTAATTGGGTTTATTTTTTTCATTAATGAATTTCATTTTTTATTAATTAAATAGACTAGCTCTGTTTTATATATGTGTAATATTCATAAAATATTTAGTTATTATTGCCACCTATTATAGTAGTGGGGTTTAAACCTACATTAGGTGGCGAGATGTGAAACAAAACGCGTTAATTTAAGCAGATTTTCAAGCTAAAGCAATGTTAAGAAATTAACGGAGCTTAGGTAAATTTCCTCGTTCAAAAAAATATATGTAATCTTTGTTGTTTAACTTTCGGTCATACACCTAGCTACTTCAATAGTTAATTAAGGAATGTAATAAAATGGATTTCTTTTTTAAACAACCTATTAATGTCGTCATTAACATTTCTTCTCTGTGTAATTAGCGCTACTTAAGGTCATATAGTTTATTTTTATGTTTGCATTTTTGTTTTAACACATGTTAATATTTATGCAAATAGTATCACACCCTTGCCGATGTGTCTTGGCGGGCCGGGCTTCTCTCTGCCCGGAATGTGACTGTTAATGCTTTTGTGGCTTCTAGATTCTAGTCCTGGGAGTTGCAGGACTATATCTTACGTAACAGTGGGGTTACTAACATCGACTCGGATTATGCCGGCGCTCTCAAACGAATTTATAATTAAAAGTCGTATCATGAAGAAAAATATTTTATTAAATGGATCTTGTTTTAAGTTGAATCCATTTTGGTCCCGTTTGATAAATGCTATTTATTTTGGTAATGTTCTTTTTACTTTTTTGAGTTTAATGTCTTAGACCATATGTACTGCAGCACTATGAAGAGCGTTATGAGCAAAACCGTGCCCCCCACACCGCTACAGGGGGCGCTATGTATCAAACTTTGGGTTAGGCGTTATATTTATAACGCTTGTTTGATTTTTGATTGCCCAATAATAATGCGCCACGTGTCCAATTCATCCGGTTTAAATTTTGAACGGTAAAAACATTTGAATGTGCAACGTCCACTTTTTTACAAACGGCTATTTTTTTACAAATGTGTATATATATACAAACACACCACATATTTTTAAAAACTACACTACAAACTCAACTATAAAACCATATTTTTATACCCACTATCAAATAAAAACCCAACTACAAACCAGACAGTATTCAAAGATATGGGTGGTGGATTTAATAACGAGCCTGTCGGACCTTCCAATCTTCGGCGATACTCTTGCTGGAGACGTCGTCTACCAGTGTTCTCTTCTGCTCCTCCTCAACCAATGTTCTCTTCTCCTCCTCCTCCTCAACAAGTGTTTTCTTCTCCTCCACCTACTCAACCAGTGTCCACGCCTCATCCTTTGCACTTCCCCATTCCTCTACTACCAGGGTACACTCCCCCAAACCCAAATGTTGATTTCACTGATGAGGAGCTTGTATGGTTTTTAGAATATATTATGACTGTAAGGGGAATGGGCCAGCTACGGTTAGTGGAGACCCCACCGAACCCCAACCCCAACCCCTCCTGCTCGGGAGCCAACCGAGGAGGAGTACGAAGCAGTTAGGGATGCTATGGATGAGGAACGATACTATGTATCAACTCCTGAGTATTACCGCATCTGCTGGTAGGGCAGATCCGACGGTTGTGATAGCGATCGTTCCGTGTCTTCACCGGAGTACACTTTAGAAGACTGGGATAATTATTCTCCGTATGGGAGAAAATTCGGATTAATTATGTATTGTTTAAATAAGTAGTTTAGGATTATGTAGTGTTTAAATAAGTAATTTAGGATAATGTAATGTTTAAATTAATATTAGTTGTGTCATGTGTGTTTTAATATTATTTGTAGTTTTTTTTATAACATTTGTCTTCTTTTTTTTTAACTTTTAGTTAAATAGTTTAAAAAAATAATAATAAAATAAACAACCAATCGTAATCAGGGGCCTTATGTTTTTCACCCCACCACTACACCTCATTTTCACTTCAAGTCTCATGCTGACTCAGCTGACACATGGACCAATAAAAAACAGGGGCCTTATGTTTTTCCATTCTCACTACACATGATCTTAGTATGGGGTTGGGAAGAGTGTAGAGGAGGTTGGTATCATGGCGGCAGGTATGGGATGCCGAGCGGGAGAGATGCCGTTTACTTACTTGGGCATAAAAGTTGGTGCGAACATGAATAGAATAAATAATTGGGAGCCGGTTGTGAAGGTTTTTAAGACAAGATTGTCGAGATGGAAGTCTAAAGTGTTATCGATTGGAGGAAGGTTAACTTTGATTAAGTCGGTGTTGGAGAGTCTTCCTTCATACTATTTTTCTCTCTTCAAAGCGCCAATTGGGGTCATTAATACGTTAGAAGGTTTGATGAGGCGGTTTCTATGGGGTGGTAGTGAAGACTCGAAGAAGCTTCATTGGGTAAGTTGGGATGTGGTGACTAGATCTATTAAACAAGGAGGATTGGGTATTAGAAAATTAGAAGAGTGTAACAAGGCGTTTTTGGTTAAGTGGCTTTGGCGGTTTCATCATGAAGGTGATGCGCTATGGAAAAGAGTGGTGGAGGCGATTCACGGGTCAAATAGAGATTGGGAAGTTTATCTTTCCAACCGGAGGTTCACCGGTACTTGGACTAAGATGGTTAATAATGGGTATCGTATTAATGTGGATGGTTTCAACTGCATGAGTATGATCCGAGGTATTGTCGGGAATGGTAGGGATATCCATTTTTGGATAGATTCTTGGGTGGCTCGTATACCATTAAAATGTATGTTTCCGGACTTATTTCGTTTAGAAGTGGTGAAGGATTGTAAAGTGGCGGAGAGACTTGTTTTACATGATACGGTTTGGAGTTTGGAATGGAACTGGAGGCAAAATCACATGAATGAAGTAGAGGAAGATCAATGGTTCGACTGTATGCAAATGCTTGAAGGGTTAGCTTTGGGTGCGAATAGAGATCGGTGGGTGTGGGATTCGGGATCGAGTGAACAGTTCTCGGTATTTGAAGTCAGAAAGTGGTTGGGTTCTGATCGGATATTGCCGCCGAATTCATCATTTGAATGGTGTAAATGGCTCCCGATTAAGTGTAATGTGTTCATGTGGCGTATGTTGATGGATAGAATTCCGACGAAGAAGGCGTTACAGAGAAGGAACATTGATTGTGGGGATATGAGGTGCAACTTTTGTAACGAGCAGGAGGATTGTGTCGACCACATTTTCACGGCCTGCATGGTATCGAGTGGTGTATGGAATGGGATTGCTTCTTGGGTTAATCTTCCTCAATTTTATTTTTTCTCGGTCACTGACATATTGCAGATTTACTTGTCATGCGGATGGCCCAAAGTGAAGAAATCGGTTTTACATGGTATTATTATTTTAACTTGTTGGCGTATTTGGAAGGCTAGAAATGAGCTCATCTTTAAGGACGTTCGCGGGAACATGGTGGAAATTGTTGCGGACATAAAAGCGATGGGTTACATTTGGTTTACTAGTAGGTTTAGTAAAGGGGCTATGGGTTGGAAGGATTGGCAAAGATTTTGTTTTGATGTAATGTAAACTGTTTGGTTTGAGGGTCTCCGTCTTGGAGATTTCCCCTTGTTTGTGTGGTTTAATAAAGTTTGTCTTCCAAAAAAAATCTACGAAGTAACGAGATACCTATGATTTGATACGAAAAATATCCTCATTTTTTATAGATAGACATGCATTTTCCATAATCAACATTGCATTTTTTTTTCGTTAACTTTGTAAGATTTAAATGTCTCATCACCTAAAAATCGCATGATTACCTAGAGCGACTCAATGAGATTTGAACCATTACTACTTGGTCTAGCGAAGTTCACCAATGTCACTGGCCTAAATAGTATTTGTTAATTAATAAAACAACAAATGATTACCTCGTAGGAAAAAGAAAACGGTAACGGCTAAGTGTTTGTACGGATGTAATCAAGTTGGTTAAGAAAGAAACCATAAGAATATTATTCTACCACCACAGCCCATATAAACTGTGGATTAAAATTTATGTACGAGTTATTAATTTTACATATTTTGAGATCCTTCCTAAATAAGAATCATACCAATATTCTGTATATTATCTCCATCGATTTCCCTTTGTTTTGTGCATCTAATCTATCGCCAAATACAAAATCGAGGCTGTATGCATTTCGGTTTTGTGAATGCGTTATAATGACAAGATAACAAACATGTCGATGATCACCGAAGAAGATGCAGAAGAAAATTCATATGGCGGACATCGGTTTTCAAAGGTGAAGCAAAGGCTAAAAGATCGAACTAAGGTCTGGATTTATTTGTTTCATCGTTAGCCATTTTGCGCGTCTTATCGATCTAAAGCTTTTTTTTTCCGTAGAAAGTGGCTGAAACAAAAGAGAAAACAAAGGAGATATTGTCCAAACAAGCTGTGTTGATCGCCAAACATGCTGAAGAACATGAAAGCTTCATCACCAAGGTATGTAGGAACGCGTTCTATACATAACCATTTGATCGTATGAACAAAAACTTGATCGTGGTATGTTTTACGTATAGGTAACTCATTTTTTGGGTGTGTTCGCTTACGGGGCATTTTGTTTCATCTTGGGTGCAAGTGAGTATATACATTATGGATGAGTTACATCGCCGTTATTTAAATTTAAACGATTTTTTATTATATGTTTTTAACTTATCCCTTGTCGCTGTCGGTCTCAGGGCCACAAGATGTTCGATACATATATGTTTTGTTCTATATCACCTTCGTACCACTTCGATGGATTTATTATCGATATAAGAAGTGGCATTATTACCTTTTTGTATGTTCATCTCTATCATTCATCATGTTTATTATACATACACACACTGATATCCATATACATAAATGTATGTATAATAATTATTTTGTTGTATGCTGCATGCAGGATTTCTGCTATTATGCCAATACAATCTTCTTGATCATGCTTTTGTTCTTTCCTAATAATCAAAAGCTTTTCATGGTTACCTTCTCATTTGCAGAGGCAAGTAGATATACATCAATGTACATCATCATCTCCTTCGCATAACGGATTCAGTAAACTTATACGCTACTTTTGCAGGGTCCGCTAGCATGGGCGTTGATTGTTTGGCGTTGTAGCTTGGTTTTTAGTTCTGTTGACAAACTTGTAAGTGTCCTTATACATCTATTACCAGGTGAGTTAGATTCTTACTGTCCATATATGTAAATGACTGATAAGCAAAGATTAACCTTTTGTGTTATTGGGTTATCTGCAGGTGTTGTCTTCTTCACGATTTGCTGGCGTGATCCAGCCTTTTTTGAAGCCATGCATCCGGAGGGTACTCCAAAAGGATTTTCATGGCGCGACATAGAAAATACATCGTTCCTGTGCACATGGCTGTTCATGGTTCCTTTGATTGCGTATGTCCTTTGGCAGGTTCTTTATTTTCTGATAGTAAACGTCCTTCGTAGACAAAGGCTGTTAAAGGATCCTGAAGTCATGACCTCCTACAGGTTATATATACAACCCAAGATTTAGCTTCAATATCTGTGTTCTTATGTCTTATACATCAATGATGGCGGTGGTGTTAATATACAGGGGACTGTCAAAAAAGGCACAGAAAGCAAACAACGTATGGTGGCGTTTGAGCGGGTGTCTTGGAGATCAAAACCGTATGCTTATGTATATTCTACTACAAGCCATTTTCACAGTAGCAACAATGGCCCTTACAGTCCCTATCTTTATGTCATATGAGTTGCACCTTGTTTTCCAAATACTGAAAGTTTCTGCAGCTGTCTGGAATGGAGGACAGTTTTTGGTTGAAGTGATGCCACGTCAAGTGGTTCTCAAGGAGAAGAAAAAACTAGAGCTGCTTCCACCCGTCAATCCCGTCATTAGTCTAGATGCCCAATCCATGCCTTCCTAGTTAAGACAAAGGCTGTTACTAGTTAGTGAAGTATTTATCTGTTCTAAGATAGAACACATACGTAAAAACATCAACATTCTTTAACAAACTCTTATTTTAATGCAAATATCATTGTGTATGTGTTTATATACAAGCTTATGAAAAATGATCAACAAATGCTACAACCATGTCAAAATTACAGGGTGCGAAAAATATGGACCAAACTATCATGAGTTTGGTAATTTTATTGGTAAGCTTTCAAAACCAAGGCTGCCCTTTATCTTATATAAAAGACATGGCAATAAAAAAACAATGTATCACAAGTAGACAACAGAAACAGTTAATGAACATTCGACCATTAGTTCACAGTAACAGAATAGTAAAATCTCAAGAAGAAGTTAAAAAGAAGAGATGCTACTCCGTCCTGAAATCATAATAAAGATGGTCTGACGCAATAGCAGTAAATATCTACGACACCCTTCAACAAAAACAATTAGATAAATCTATAGACTCAAATCAATACAATCACATATCCATTAATGACGATAACAAATGCAGTAATTCTAAACATAAAACCTTATAAGAAAGCATCATATGAGTTTCAGGATTTTAAGAAGTCAGTATTGTAATGAGACCAAGAAATAGTAAAATTCTACCACTAGATGCGGACAATGAAGTTATATTTGATCACATGTGCAGCTCAATAGCTACAACCTATAGAGATAAGAACAAGGGTATCTGGAACTAGATGCCAAAGCAGGTGACAGTTTTGTAAAGACCTGCACGTTATGCGTTAAAACTTTGTATCTTGCACCTGATCCAGGAATTTCAGCTCCCTGAATGGGCCCCAGAAAAAAAATGTAACAATCATGGCTAACGGTTCCTTATTCTTAGGACTATATAAGAATATGAACATGTTCCTAAATTATTTTTATTTCCATAAATCAAGTGAAAAAGAGTGCATACCTCTGCACAAAAGTATGCAAAGACAAGAGAAGGCATTTGCACTTGAGATCCCTGTAAGTTGACGGATGAGTCAAGCTAGAGTACTCCATAAGTCACAAAAATCCTGCACAATATAAACAGATTTGAGCTTTGTACAAGCTAAAGGCTGAGGCCCGAGAATCGTGTGAGAACGGCAAATAAGTAAATAGAATAAAGGAAGCCAACATGGTTGAAAAGCCATTTAAAAATGAAACGGTAACGGCTTTACCTCATTGAAAAAGATTAAAGATTATATACTCTAGGAATTAATTGTTTAAATGCAGCCAGAACAGAGATGAATCTCTTTTCCAGAAGTCTTCTGTACCTGATGATGAATAGAAACTCGAAGGCATAGAAAATAAACATGAAGAAAAAGATAAGATAAACACACACACACACCAGTACAAAACGGTGAACTTATTAACGAACTGATTTTATTGAGAACATAATTTGTATGTACAAGGGGTATTGTCCCCTGATCTTTAAATGCTACAACGATAAATCTTGTTTCCTAAGATATAGTGAGTAGAACAAACTAGCTTATGCTTAGAGAACAAAAAGATTTTTACAGACTAAGTCACTATATATTAAATATCACCAAAATCCGTACCATCGGAAACCGCCCACGCAAGTATTGCTTAAAGCCTTAAACTCTTTCCAGGGCTGTGTAAATAATCCGTAGCCCAATCACAGGCTGGAAGTTCTTGACACCAGCAGTTATTTCTGAGTCTGATCTGTAAGTGGTATAATGAACAAGTCTATACAACATAACACAATCAACTTCAGTGTTCAGACCATCATATTCAAATCTGATAAATCATCCATTGGAATCTCGAGTCCCATAAAGTCATCATCTTGTAATATTTCATCATCAATGTTCAACCATGAGCCTATATCCTCCCCTTGCTCACCAAGAACATCCATTTCAGGTAGTTGCAGGTGAGAGAAGTCAAGTGGTTCCTCAGTGTTCTCCAGTAACTTGTAGTCATCGTTCTCTTTGACCGTATTATTTTTAGTAGGGACTGAAGAAAAGGTTTTATTTTGATCTGAAATTCCAATTGGGCCATTAAAAGAAGTGGACAGTTGAGTTGTTTTCTGTTTCAGTTTCGTTTTATTCTTTCTTTCACCTTTAACATTACCAGAAGCAGGTCGCCCAACTTTTGGGCCTCCATTTCTGGATAAACCGTTCCCTTTACCATCTCTATCCCTCTCACTTCTCTTTCCTTTTGCGCTATTTAACATTGTTGTTCCAATGCCTGAAGCAGTGCCAGCAACGACATCATCAAGATATAATTCTCTCTTTTTGACTCTGCTTGACCATATATTATCATTTTTGCCAGTACTTTGCTCGGAGAAGTGGAATGCACCAGACGGATACATGTCATGGTTATTCAATGAAGGGCTTAGCTGTGTACCTACTTTATTGTAAAAGAGAACCAAAATCACCATATGCACAAATAAAAGAATATATGTTGCATATATGTGTAAAATACTGTGTAATACCTGAAGCTCGTTCTATGGAAGTTCCATATATTTTACCAAATTCATTATCTGTTGCAGCATCTACTTGTGTGTCATTTAAGTGAGATGAGCCAGACCACAACATTTCTTTATATAAAGGCTCAGTGAAGCATCCTTTGCCTGTTGCTTCAAATTCGTGGCATCGGTCCAGTGTTCGTCTCACAAAACCTAAAGCAGATTGTTTGGCTACTTTGCTACCAACACTTTTAGGTGCATGAGGACCCCAACAACTCTGATGAACATTTGACAGACAAAAGGATAACATCAATATCATGACTTTGGCATTTTTATAGAAATTCCCGTACAAAGATTAATGTTAAGGAACAAAGTTGGTAAACTAGAATTAACACAATGCAGATTGTGAGCAGAGATGGTAATAAATGAACATTACCATGTACTTCTGATAAGCAATTGTAGTGAGCTTGTCGATACAAAGTTGTTCAAATTCCCTACAAACACACAGATGATCATATTAGAATTCCTATGAAGAGCAAAAGCCAGAAAGATCAAATTCACTTAGTGAGATTAAAAATACAAAAAAAATCCTCACTTCTCTTGCATCTCCCTTGCTTCATTAGTGGACTCCAAAAGATTCTCAAGCAGGTTTTTCTTTCTGGAAACCTGTTAATAAGCAGATCATGAGAACAGGCTTTTATATTTCATGTGCAAAAATTTTCCATCAAACAAAAAAATAAACGACAAAACAGTA
This sequence comes from Ambrosia x helenae, assembly GCA_030844895.1. NCBI lineage: Eukaryota > Viridiplantae > Streptophyta > Magnoliopsida > Asterales > Asteraceae > Ambrosia > Ambrosia x helenae. The sequence continues at coordinate 100,644,549 of CM061230.1, read as the reverse complement.
CTATTCTTATTATAAACTGTGCTGTATGTACTTGAAATGTAGCCATTGATCAAGCAATCAATCAAAAAGAAGTTAGCAAAATTTCCAAATTTTAAGTTGCAGTCGATTCTGCTACCTGCTCATGGTGTTTTTCTTCAAGTCGGCGGATTTCTCCACTAATGCCTTCATTCTCGTTACGTGGTAGATCAGGCTGGCCAAAAAGAAAGTGCTTGCATTGAAACTATTGCACTCTTTTGGGCTTGAATAAAAAAATCATTTTATAGAGGTAAAAATCACATGAAAGTGAAGAAAAGAGAACACATACCACAAATTCTGGGTAGAGTCCAATACTCTGAATCTCTGCAAGAAGTCTTTCATTTATTGGCATGTTACCATACTGACAATCCGAAAAAGTTATGGTAGATGTCATTGCTGGATCTGAAAGTAGACCATTAGAGGAATGATCAAAACTAGTTGCAATTGTCGAATCTGACATGGACATGATGCGATGATCTGGAGGGCTGTGGATGGACTTGTTACAAGATCTCAGTGTAGAATTAATCGTATGACCACTGAAAGTACCACGTCCACCAAGTTCATAGTTCTGAAATGATTGATGATTGATGCCATTTGGCTCTACATCTGCTTCAAACTCAAATGAAGATCTATAAACATTAAACTTGTGGTCATTATTCCCACTATAAGGTAACTCGTCATTTTCTTCTTCTGAAATTAGGGCAGTAAGTAGTCTCTGACAAAGGGGAATTCCCTCCGGAGCCATGGTTCCTGTTGCAAAATGTTCAGGACTTGGTTCAATGCTTCTGTTTTCTGTTCCATTAGGAATGGTACCAGAACTACCATGGTCTTGATGAACTGGGCTTATTGTGTTAACATTGGAGTGAGTAATTCCCTGTATAAAGTAAAAAAAAAAAAAAAAAGAAGAAAAAGAAAATTAAAAGTTGCAATTCACAACATCTAATGTCACCTTTTCAACCCTGGAAAGAGCATGTTATATCTTATACAGCCAAGGAAGAACCATCACCTGTTGCTTTAAATAGGACATGTCCACATCAGATACAAAACCAAAAAGTGGTTCCATCTGCCTCCAAAATGGACTGGACAAAGCATGATCTGAAAACACCAATCCAGTAATAAGATTTACCAAAGTGATACTACAAAAAAATATATAAGAAGCGGTGATTTAGAACAGTACTAGTATTAAGAACCGCTTTAGCCACAGCCAAAAGCTCTTCTTGTCCATCATCAGATCCAACTAAAGAAATAAAAAAACAATATTCAGAAACCTATGATCGTATAAGCTTCTTTTGTTTCCATGAGATTGCATTTTCCCTGCAAACCAATGGGTGTATGTTCAAGAAATCTTCATCTAAAAAGTCAACATTTCATATACCTGGAAAATCTTCGGCAGCACTGAATGAGGTATGCTTTTGGCGAGTATAAGCTTTGCGGTCAGAGAGTTTCCTAGTGGAGGCCTACCTAACTTGCTGTCAAATTACCAAGCAATACAAACTTCAATAACAAACACCAACTAAAAAAGAAGTTATTTTATCTTGAAATAGAGAAGCAACAACCTTTCAGACTTATCAACATTAAGTCTAGCAGTTCTAAGTTGTTTAGCAGTTCTCACATTGCGGATCTTCTCCACTGCCGGTGTAGCACCTCGTCCAGAACCAAAACCCCGCCCAGTTCTACCTGCTCTACGAATTCCATCTCCAACAGCTTCCCCATTCACCATCTTATTCTTTCTTGCTGGGGGAAACAAAGTTGACATCTTTTGAACATTCTGTTCACCTTTCTCTTCTACTTCATCAGACTTCTTTCCCTTGTCTCTAGATCTGATTTCAGCAGCCCCGGATTCCTCACTTTCAGATATTGTAGATGACGGCAAATGATCGCTTCTTGACTTGAACTGCTGAGGAGAATTTGCAGGAAACCATTTGGACAAACCTGGCCCACTTTCACTACCAGTAACATCACTGGTATTATCCAATCCAGGGACTTCATCACTGCTAGATAAGATAGGGACAAGGTTGGTTCTCCTTGCTGTGCGTGATATCTTCTGGGGCCTACGTTCAGCCCACTGTGCTACGGGTGGAGATGGGGACCGTGTTGAGGGTGTACGTTTACGGTTACTAGAGCCAAATGATCCAGGGTTCTTGTTTGTTCCATGAACCTGGTCCCAATCGCTTGAAGCAGTTGCCCGTTGAACCACCGTTGATAATTTAGGCACCACATTTGACCCTGATCTTGGACCTCGAGCCGTCCCGTGCAGTTTTGTGCTAGAAGTAGGACTATCAGATATAAACTCTTCTCGCACATTGGACCTGATTACCATCATGAGACTATTATGAGTACATGACAACAGAAATGAGCATTTAAACATGAACGCAAACACCATATTAAATAGATAACCAAGACATTAACATTACAATAGGATCTCATACTTGTTAACTGATCTGAGATTTGTCCTTTCCTTTTCAGAACTAGTACTTCTGTCTCTTTTATCATGAAGAAGGGATGTAGTCTCCTGCTCAGGCCTTGGGATGGAAGACCGCATGCCAACACTTCCCTGCTGAGCTGGACCGTCAGCTTTTCCACCTCCAAGCATTCCATTAGCAGCTCCTGGCCTACATCAAAGTTGACCATAAGCACAAAGACCGGACACAAGTGAAGTGTGACTTGTAGATATGAGATCTATACCTTAGCCCATGGGAATCATTTAACCGTGACATGGCATCAGGGAGATGCCTTGGATGCATTCCTTGTTTGGGTTCTCTGTATCCATCGATAGCTTTTGTTGACATTGAGCTTGGACTTGGGGCAATATCAGCTTTTATTCCAGTACGTTTCTTCTTCATTTTTGCCTTTTCCCAACCATCAGCTACAATCGGCAATGATCGATCCTCACCCTGAGAAGCATTATTATTTGGAAACCTTAACGTTTCCTTATCCCTATCCATATTCCCAGATGATCTAGCAGGCGTGTTTGGACGCACCTCAACCTGTGTTAGTAAATTTCCCAAATGAGTTCAAAACAAAGTAAAACTGGCAAATTCACCAACATTATACAAACCCTTTGATCAACCATTGAAGTTCTGGTTCGTTTGTTGGGAATGACACTTTTACCCCTTTCTTCAACCTTCTGCTGCTCGAAGTCAAAAGCATGCGTGAGGGAATGACTTTGGGTACCCATCTTAGCAGCACCTACCCCCATAGGTGGACGATTCAAGAGTAAACCGCTAGAACGGTCACCAGGTAAAACATCTGGCCTTGATCTCTTCCTCGAAGGAATACTTGGGAAACACTTGTTAATCACTGATAAAGTCTCACTGAAAGCCTTCACCCGTTCCCTAAATACATTATAAAAAATTACATCAACTGTACATCTTTGAACCAACAAAGATAGATAAAGAAAATATACCTGGCTTTAATGGAGGATTCACGCAGACCAGCCTTAAATCGCTTGAGATCCTCAGGGGAGAAATTAGGCAGCCTTCCTTTCAACGAACCAGATGGTGACTCATCTGGTGAACCAAGAACAGCACTTGCAAGTCGCTTAAAATCCCCATGTCGGTGGAACTTATGTTCAGCCGCCATTGACTTTGGGTCAAACCGCAAGCATTGAAAAAAATTGGTCACATCTACTTGTGTTGCAGTTGAGGTACTTCTTGACATGCTTGGAAGAGATGATAATATTGGATTTTCCATGTTGTCATGGAAGCTGGATGATCTGTCCAGGGAAGCAGCTGCGTAGGACCCACGGGCAGAATTGTACAACGGCCTATCTGAGCTAACAGATGACAGGTCGAATTTACCAGATGATGCCATTGCATCAGTTCATAAACAGTCTCTGTGTTACAAGACTCGTAAACACAGCTGTGCATGACAAGACTGTCGTGTCACAACACACGAAAGTAAAGCCCGATTTTCCCAATGGCAAAAAAAGAATTAAACCTAAAAATTGAAAAAACAGTACAAGCCTCAGATTTGCATTAAAGTAATTTACTTTCAGATTCGGTTCAGATTGGAATAATTTAAAGGCTTTATAGTGAACCAGTTTAAGATTCAGTTCTCGCAATTTGCACACCATGCACCAAAACGTTACACACTCTATAAACCCGTAAGTAAGAAATAGCCTATACTTCCTTATCCGTATGCCAGATTTAAGTTCATTTAAACAAAGCACTGCACAAAATACCGCCCGTATCAAATGATATTTATAAAACTGTCCACATATCAAAAGCACTGCACAAAATACCGCCCGTATCTTGATCAGTACTTAAAAGAATCAGACAATCTCGATAAATTTACGAATCTCGATGCAATATCATATCACATACACGTACTATCCGGCATATTTTTAGTTCAAACTTCAATGACAAGGTGATCACTATTTAGCATAATTAATGGCAATCCAAAATGTTAAACTTTATATAGATACTTCCTAATCCTAATATCCTATATCCATCATCTTAAACATATAAGCTGATCAATACATTTCCAGTACATATTCCTCCTCAAACACACTAATTAAAACAATTAACTGCATACAAACAATTAAGAACGATACAAGCTGTTAATCTCTAATTCACCTAACTATTTACAAATTAAACACATGCAAGATAAATTAACAGCTGTATAACCCTAATTATAACAAATCTGAGGCAATTGAAACCCTATACTAAAGGATCAATTAATAAAACAAAAACAAGATCGAATACATAATTAAATACCTTTATCTGTAGCTTCGAATCACGTGTTGAATTCGTTGTTTGAGGGTTTATACGAAGCTGATCGAGTTTTGGGGAATTTATGATTAGGTTAATTTTATGCAAATTTGTGATTTATTATTTATTTTTATTTTTTGAAAGTTTTAATAATAATAAGATTAATAATGATGATGATGATAATAATAATAATAATAATAAGATGTGTTGTTGAGTTTGGGGGTTAAGGTAATCGAAGGTTCAACCGAAGCCATGGAAGCCCAGTGTTATGATCGGAGATGGGTTGGCTTGGAGGGAAATTACTGTTTTGCCCATGGTATGTGTCGCACGAGGGGGTGCAACATGGGTTTTGATGATGGGTGTTTTTGGAATAAAAGGATTCAAGTCGGCTTCAAATCTTCAAGAGCTCAAGCCTATCTTCTTTTTTTTTTTTCTCTTAATTTCAATTTTTTTTCTTTTTTTCTAACCTGTCCTTCCTCTTGACGAGCTTGGGCAATGTATGTCAGCAATCGAATATCAGGCTATCCTTAAATACCGACTTATGATTCCCATGTTTCGTGTCGACGAGCTGTGCCTGGTTTGTAAAAGAGCTTGTTTGGATAAATTTTGGGAGCATGCCCTACATTGCAAGAAACTGTCAGGGTTTAACTACCGACATGATTTAGTCAGAGATTTCTTATGGGATCTTGTGAAGGGCTAGGATCTTAACCAAGAAAGAAACCCCACTTAACTTTCTAATGAGCCCGTTAGACGGACGTCCACTTTACGGTCAGTAGATGTCCTCGTATTCGGATGGGCGCAAGGCAAACACGCGTATGTCAACCTCACTAGGGTGTCTCCTTTGGTGGGACTTTAGGATTCGGGGTTCGTAGCAGGGCAAGCAGTCTTGAAATCGATATCCAAGAAAGTTGCTAAATATGGAACCGCCTGCCTAGAGAACCAATACGTCTTTGTGCCTTTTTGCATTTGATACATTTGGGGGTCTTGCCCGTGAAGCAATTCATTTCTTAGATCGGGTGCAAAATGTGGTGTACAATAACTCTCCGTGAGCCAAGGACCAAGGCTTTATTATTAATATAATAGGTTTTGCTATTCAAAAGAAGGCAGCGGCGCATCTTATTGCTCGTTTACCTGCAGCCTACGTGTAATTTGTTATAAATTGCCTAGTATGGTTCCTTCAATAGCATTTGTTAATCAAATTTACTTTCTTACTTTATACAATTTGTTAACTTGTTTATCTTTGCGAATTTAGTTTATTTTCTTCTTTAGGTGTTCAAATGTTTTTGTGCTAAGTGTTAAATATATATATATATGAATTATAAAGGTTGAATAGATGAAATATTAAACAGTTATTAATAAAAATTTATAAATTATAAAATGGTAGTTTAAGAAGATAAGGTATAATTTTTTTTAATAATTTAAGGATTCACATTCCACAATAAAAAGGTGTTGGATTTCAAGACAAAAAGGAGAGTGATGAATAATAATATCATAATGTTATGTAGTGTTGATTGATAATCATAAAAAGCATTCGACAAATGATAACTTATTATTGGATTATGAAATTAGAGACATTCAAACAACGATTATATGAATAGGTTAGGTTCATTGAATCCATAACTCAACCTTATTTTATTTATAAATAAAGTTGTTTTTTATTGAAATTGTATTGATCAATGGAGAATTACAAGACTCTTATATAGAGGATTTACAATAAGGAAAAGACTAATACTAAGGGATATACTTAATTACATAATTACAATTAGAATTGACTAAGCTAAGATTATGCAAAGTCTTGGTCAAGTTTTGGACAAAGTCTTGGTCAAGTCTTGGTCAATATCTTTAAGATGATGGTCAACGCCTTTATGGTGATGATACATTCCTTATATTATCAACGGTGATTGAAGGTGTGCATCAGACACACTTGTCTGTGTAGATAGATATATAGATAAAATTAGAGCGCACACATACATGTAAAGGGAGAGATAGAGAGAGACTGAAAACATTCTTTGAGACAGGGTTATTCGAAGATAATTAATGCCTTGTTGGTATACATCTATATCTATATATATATATATACTATATTATAAAGCATGATGGAATGATGACTACAAAATTTAAGTAATTACAATATCTTATGCTTATGGTACAATACTCAAGTAGCTTGTAAAAGGGTAAAATTGTCTTTCCTCATGATATCAATTGTCCTTCAAATCTAATAATTAGATTTGTTAAATTTCACTAAAACAAAATAGCTTTTATTTAAATTTCAATAAGTGTAATAATAATGAAAGTTAACTCATGACTTTTGGTTAGTAAAAAGTATATACAAAATATTAAACTTAATAATATTAACATAAAACATTTGTTTACCAACTATATTGTTCTTTAATGACATAAAAACTATAACTTTTGTTCACCAAAAATTACAAATAAATAAATAAATATGATATAAAACATTTGATTACTTGATCTTTAAAAAATTGTAATTGTTATTTAAACCAAGCCATAAAAATATCAAGACATATGAAAATTAATATTAGCTAAAAACAAAAATAAAAACTCTCTTTTTCTTTATACATCATGATTAAAACTATCTTTAATTTTCTTTAAATTTTAATAAGTGTAACAATAATGAAAGGTTAATTCATGACTTTTGGTTAGTAAAAAGTTGTTACAAATCCATGTTAAAGGTTAAGACAATAAATATAACCGGCTAAATAACTAGCTTTTCAATGCCATTACTAATGCAAGTTATTAGTCTTAACCTATCAATTGTTAATATGGAACATGTTCTCTTAATTGCATTTCTACTTAGAAGTTCTTAGACATCAAGAACTTATAAATAGTTGCCCATTGATTCATGCTCGACGACCCATCTCAACCCTCCTATCAAATCGAAGCATCAGGTGATAAGTTTCGTACGTTACCACAATATATACATACTAAAATACATATGATTGTGTATCTTCTTACATATGTTATGCGACATGTTCAAATTCATTACATGGCATACACTAATTTTTTGTTTTCTTGTTTGTATAATTAGATTTTATTAATGACATTCAATGATCACCACTCGATGAACTTTAAACCGGTGACATCTTAGCGTATACTTATAATCACTCGATCAAGACAAAAGTCAATAAAAAATATCCATACAACTTCATCTCCCGATCAACGTCACCGACTATATTGTGGTTTATTCGCCGCAACAACATCCGCTTGTGAATAAAAGGTGTTCTGGTTTGATTTTTACAAAGTGGTATTTCATCATTTAGAATTTACTGTTCTCGTTATGTATACATTTCTAGTCCTTTACGTTGTTTTGTTTTCCAGTTCACCACGATTTTCAGAGATATTTTAATTATACCTATTGTTATTTTTAAAAAACCTCAAAATCAAATCTTCATACATACACATCCATATACTCACACACATCTTACAGACACACACAACACACAATACATTACACACATGATTTTTATTAAACAAATTAAATGACTCATAGTTTCTACAAATTAGTACAAGAAGATAGATCAACTAAACGCATGATCTCTAGATTAACATACTTAAAAATACGATAAATTGTAGTTTTTTGTGACGTTTAAGCGAAGACAACTTATCGTTAGATATACGACTCGTCATTAAGGTATGAATTCTAGAGTTATCTATTTATAGTGTAATGTCATATTTACTATTGTCATAGTTTATGTATTTTGAATCTAATTTTTTGGGTGATGTTCCAAAATGTTTTTTATAAATATTTTCAAAATATTTGATTTAGACTAATTATATCTTCACGCATCTCGTCAAATTATCAACTACACAATTATACTTATACTTGTAGATTGTCTATCCCGCCGCATCGCGCGGGCTCCTCACTAGTAATTGACATACGTGTGTGGTATAGTCATTTTCTTAGACAAACATCCATAAGAGTGTGGGAAGTGGGGGTGGGGGTTTGGCGTTGGTTTCCAACCCAAGCCCCACACACCACCCCTAAGGCATGGGTTTCTGGGCGTGGCTATGTCCATCAGCGTGGGACATGGCAACTCATGTCCCCAACTCAAACCCCCACTTCCTTTAGGGTGGGCGGGGTGGTCCATGATGGTCACTCCGTGATGTTCGTGACCATCACGGTAGTGAGAGAAGTAATAAAGGGGGTTGTTTGTTTTTTGATGAGGTGTGATGGTGTGATACACCTAGGGAAGTCAATGATGCGCAATGGCTCGAGAGCTACTCGGGATCGGATCAGTAAAAAGCTCAAACGAGCCGAGCCTTAACAAGCCCGAGCCCGAGCTTGAAAAATGACTCGTTTAGCTATTGAGCTTGAGCTTTTCATACAAAGACCGTTTAGGCTCGAGCCCAAACAAATTTTATGTTATTATTATCATTATAGTATACCTACTATTCAACATTAGCTAGTTGAGCTCTAGACGAACTTTGGCTTGTTTAAGCTATCGAAGAGAGCTCGAGCAGAGCTTTTAGCTCCTTTAAATAGTTCTAAAATTATTTCGAGTCGAGCTCGAGCTTTTAGGTTTTACTTTCAAGCTAAGCTCAAGCTCAAAGTATTATGCTCGAACCGAGTTGAGCTCGAGCCTAGTCAGGCTTGGGCTCGGCTAGGCTCGTTTACACCTTTAAAGATAACCATTAGCTATTATTTTAAAATTTCAAATATTTTAACTAATATTTTTCTCTATCTTTTCCTTATTTTCCCCTCACAAATTTTAAACGTTAGTAATTTTATATATGACATTTAAAAAAATTACACCAAATTAACGAGACTTTTATTATCTTTCCAACAAACACAGTAGTGCTATACAAAAAAAACACACACAATATGTTTAGGTAATTTATTAATCATGTCTAAGCAAGTCACTAATCATGTTATGATAGTATGCTTTTGAACCTACTATTATATATAAGAACCCGCTAACTACATATATATTCACATATTTAGTCAGTTTGGTAAAAATCTTTTTTTTTTTTTTTTTTTTTTGTATTTTGATTGGTGTTGCTAGGAACATTGATTACAAAGGTTGCTAATCCGGTTAGATGTAGCCTGTGATTCTTAAACACCAGGTAAATCTCTAACTGATAAGTGATAATTAATCCCAGGTTCACATCACAGTTTTAGAATGTATTGAGGAAGTGATAAAGTTGTACGTAGATTTCACTCGAGCAAGATGTGCACACGTATAATTAGAAATAGGTTATATGAGTTATTGAGAGTTGATCCTTTGAAAAAATTACTGAAAAAAACAACATATTCCTTTACGGTATACATATTTTGTCATTTCATATTAGATTTGTCTATCCCGAGAAACACCCAAGGGATGATCTAATAGAACCTAATAAAAAGATTGGGATAATTGATAAGAGTTAAATGTCGATTTTTTCCTTGAGGTTTGGTCCAGTTTACCACTTCAGTACAAAAAAGTTTTTTTTTTTTTTTTTGCAAATCGACACCTGAGGTTTGGATTTTTTGCTATTTTCTTCCTTTCACTAACTCAGTTAAAAACTGACGTTAAAGTCAAGGGTATGGTTGTCATTTTGCCACTTTAATGAAGGACAATTTGGACATTTAAAACCCTATGATTATTTTAATAAAAAAACCGATCAATCGTCTTCCCCATTTAAAGGGTTTAAAACCCTAACAATGTCATCATCTCTACCAAACCTCAAACCCGCAATCGAACTTCCAATTCGTGCCTTCGTCATAGTGTTGTGCTCGTGTGGTTCACCAACCGTTATTCGTACCTCATGGACAGCTCTAAACCCAATACGTCAGTTCTATTGTTGCTCTAATCTAATACAAGGGTGTGGGTTCGTTTCCTGGGCTAAGCCCCCTATGTGTACAAGCCCTACTGTGTTGATCCATGCTTTGTTAGACACGATACATCTACATAAAGACAATGCAAGAAGGATGGCTGTGAAGAAAGCAGAAGCTGACGAATTTGGTGTAACACCCCAAACGATGGCGGAAACATCGAGGTGTCACGTAGTGACGATTGTTCAAAAGCTCATGGTACTAAAGTGTAAATATTATTAAAATCATGATTAAGCGTCAGACATCAAAATCAACCCAATACATCAAGTCTCAAACAAAACGATACATAAATCTTGTTTATTAAGTCTAAGTCCAAGCCTAAGTGACAATCATCAAGCGTTCCCTGAAACATGTACAAAAATAATACGTCAACAATAATGCTGGCGGTGAGTACACTTAGTTTTGTGTACATATAGTATAAGTATAAAAAGTTTACAATTCAAGTGTCATGAATCATTCAAGGCAAATATGGAAAACATGTAAGTACATAATGCGGGGCAAAATCAAACCTCTTAAGTGACAAAGATTAAAGCATTAACAATGACCTAGGACTTCCCACACACATAGGTACTTTCCACTAGGCGGTTGTCAATCCAAATAGCGTTATCCATTGTTAAAGTCGGCTAGCTAAGTTAAAGATTTTGTAATGATTGCAAGTATACTACGTTTATGTTAAGCACAAAGCACAAGAATTCCAAAGCATAACACGTGCAAGAATTGTATGTAAAAACGTTTATGAATATGTGTAAGTGTAAGTTTCATATGTGTACATGTTTCACCCCAAAAGTGCAAGAAAACAAAAAGGGGATAAGTATACTCACATTGATTGTAATGGTGAACTTACAAGGAATCAACTAGGATTTAATGAATTATGCTTGAACGTTTTTAGAAAATAACAAAGACCGATAAAAATAATACTAAGTTTTTCTTATATATTATATATGTTCTCATATTATAGACCGTCGTTATTTGTAAGTCTTGAATAAATGCCACTTAGTGTTTAAGTTTGACGATTAATATTACCTTTATAAGTCATAGTCTTATAATTAAACATTACCATACGATGTAGAATAATAAATATTGTAGCTAAATGTTTACGTATGATAATTGATCTAAATATACCAAAGGTTTAATGTGTCATTAACATTTATGAGTTACAATTTCTAGAATTCAAGTTACATTTATAGAATTCAAAGTTGGTTAGTTATTTTCATAAAAAATTACATTGAGTTTTAACACAAATAAATGTAGGTCTTGGTTAATAATTTGGACCAATAAATATATGTTACTATACCAATGATGATATCCCTATTAGTATTTATATATATATATATATATATATATATATTATATGCACGATGTATGATTTACTAATAGACTTTTCTAGTCTACAAACATAAATAAATATTGATTTGTAAAGATACATATCATTATTTCATGTGACACCTTGAAATAGGAAATTATTCCACTGTTTTGATGTTGGTTCCTTGGAATCTATGTTAGAGATTTTTATACATAACATATCTTTTATATGTGTTTGATTTGATGGGAATTAATAAAATATCAAGAATTCATTTTGAATAGTTAATAGGAATGGACACTTTTTTTTTCATGAAAATAATGGTGAAAGGATTATACATATTGTGTAAAAGCTTATTATTTTTGTGAACGTCTAGAAACCATTTTCACCATGAACATGCCTTAGAGTTTCTTGACATGAATTCTATTATATTGAGAATTAAAAACATAATAAAAGTGTGTATATATAAATAGAGTCACATACCAAAACACAAAATGATAAGATTCAGGATGACACCACACTTGATAACTCGAGTTCTTGATCAAATAACTTGAAAGAATGAAGAATGGTGGTTGTATGTGCGGTGAATAGGAAAGAGCTTGGTGTATAAGAATTATCAAAGATAGTTTATATATTAGTTGTTGGTTACTACTCAATAATTGTGTTAAAAAAAATTAATGTGCAATAAAGTAAAATAAAGTATTATGTCTAATTTCCTAGTATGAAACTCCCATTTTAATTATTTACCAATGTATTTGAATTTAGAAATCTATTTGAAAACCCATAAGTTTTCTCTAATAACTTTTTAATGTTGAATTAGTTATTTGTAGTAAAAGAGAACTTAAATCCATTTAATTCTCTTACTCATTCTTATTTAATTTAATAAATGATAAGGTTTATGTTTATTATTTGCAATTTACGATCACAAAACTAAAAAAAAAAGAATTTAAAAAAAAAACGATAAAGATAGCAAGGTCTAAAATAGGAACCTTTGAATGCACGAAGGACTACAATTTACAACTCGGTAAAGATGAGGGTGGGGGATGTCACATTTGGGAAGAAATGGCGAAGCAAAACAAGATGCTGAAACTAGTTCTAGGGTTTTCTTGGATGTTGTTTATGTTGTACTATGTTATGAACTAATGTAGGTTTTGGATCTGTAATCTAGGGATGGCAATGGGTCGGGTTTGGGACGGGTTTAGGTAATCCCAACCCCATACCCGATTAGATATGTTTGTCCCAAACCTGGCCCAAAACCCGTCGGGTAAATACCCATTGGGTATCGGGTATACCCGCGGGTTTCGGGTAAACCCATTAATTTTTAAACTTACTCATTGAGTATATACGACTAAAAACCTAATGGGCATTTATTAGGTAACTATTAACCAATTACATTTATCATTATTAAATATACATGTAAATGATTATAGTGTATAAATATAAAATACTTAAATTGTATAAAAACAATCAAAGACATAGATAACAAATAGTATACACTAATTTTTGGTAATTTTAGCACAAGATGACAAGGTAGATGGACAATTAGATATATTATGTAATACATATTTAAAAAGATATATTAGAAAGTATATTGGGTATTCAATCGGGTAAACGGGTATATTTTATCGGGTAATCGGATCGGGTAAACGGGTATATCATCAAATCCCAAACCATCCCAAACCCGCGAAAAAATTAAAAAACTAATCCCATACCCGGACCCATACCCGATTACCCGACCCCAAACCCGTCCCAAATGTGTCGGGTTTCGGGTTTGATTGCCATCCCTAGTGTAATCCATGGGTTTTGATTGTGGTTGTTGATGTAGAATAGTTCTAGGTTAATGTATTAAGATGATGATGTACTAAGATGATGTTAATGCAATGAAGCCTACTAAGTATGGGCTCTGTTTTGGTTTAGAATTGTTGTTTATGCCATATGATTCTAACAAACCTAACCAATATAATGCACAAACCAATCCTGCACATACCATAATCCTGCACAAACAAAACTATATAATCTGACATAACACGTAACTATAAAATCTGACATAACATTAAACAACCATAGCATTTAACCATCAACCTAAATTACATAACAAAGTTGGGACATGTCTTAAACAACAAACTACAAACTAAAAGATCAAGTTTTCAAACAGACCCAAAACATACCAAAGTTGTTAAACAGTTTGACACTTATACATGCCAACCGACCCAAAACATAACAAAAACCACCTAAAAAGTTGTCATATTCACTCTTCAACCTTCATTCCCAGCCTCCCCTGATCCAACAACTCCTGTACTCATACCCTGTGATCTAGCTACCCTTCCACAGGTCCTCTTGTTTGTGTCCCTTCTGTTTACACCTGAACCTGATATTGTTGTTATAACTCTGACTGCGAAGCCGTAAGTGGGATAACAGGGTTGTTTCTAACCTTTTGAATTATTTGCTTTGCCAGCCAACTCACAGTTAACAAGTGAACAACCCTTGTTTGTAGACAAGTATGCCCATTATGATATGTTTTTCACACTCCAATTCCCCTTTCCATTTATGTTTGAGACATGTAAAGTCCATAGGCAAGTGGGAGGAGGAATCTTCCTTTTGGGTTTAGGGTTTGTTTTTTTCTTTCCAGAATTGCCCTCACTGGTCCCACATTCCACTTTACTCTGGCTGGCCCCACCTTCCACTTTAGATCTTGCATATCTCATCTTGGGTTCACTTGTACCCATATTTGTCCCTTTCTCATTAGTTTCCCAACTACCAAGACTTATGTTACAACCTAAACAAATCACCCGAAACCTTGCTTTATCATTCTTTGTAATGTAGAGTTGTCTTCTTGACTGAATTGCATGGTTCTTCACGAATGCCTTAATTTCATTTCTATCAACAAATGTCTGACTAAGAAAGAAGGGACATTCATCAGTTTTTTTACCTTTGCCTTTTTTCTTATTTTTCCTAATAATCCTACAAGCTCTTTTCAAAGTGGTATCATCATCAACCTCACTAAGACTGTCAAAACCATCCAAGTCAACATGTTCCTCCATAACTTCCACATCTTCATTCAGATTCTTTTCATCATTGTAACATCACGAAATTTTTTATAAACGCCCTTAACTTTGTTACATTTTATACAAATGTGCCTACGTCTCCAATTTATATATATACATATATATATATATATAAATGTAATAAAAATAATTCAGATTTTATATAATTATTTCTAAAAAAAAATATATATATATATATATAAATAAATTTAGTTTATGCAAACTCTAAACCAAACATTTCTTATACAACAGCCCAAACCCCCCTCCTTTCTGCAGCCCAACACTAGGCCCAGGGAGCCGGCCCAATCAGCTCAAGCCCAACTCCCCTCTTTTATTGATTAAAAAGAAAAATGATGTTTCCCCCATGTCTCGAACCCGGACCACCCCCCTCACACCCACACGCACCAACCACCCGAGCCACATAAGTATTTTGTTTTGAATCCAGACCTATTTATATAAATACACGCGTAGCTCTCCCCTTTTTCCTTGTTCCTCTTTACGAACAGCAGCAGGAACAGATGATATTTTATTTTTTTTTATATTTTTTTTCTTTTTGACCAACCTAATCAGCATTATTCGCGGGTGATTGAACTAAGATTGACACGGTATCAAGATCCTCGGTCCATACACGTCAAACACACGTTTAATCCTCATCAAATCATACCATTTATACGATTCAATCGCGTCATCATATTAAACATGGTCAAACATTACTAAATCCTTAATCCGACTCTTATACTATAAATTGAACGTGCCTAGACTATCCCTAATCGCCGAACATCATATTCTCACCTCCAATTTCTGTTAACCAATCGTTTTTAATCAACAATCAAGCAGAGTTGACTTCTTCGTTGACCAAGCGTAATATACGAATTCGTATTTGTAAGTCGTGTTTTTCTTGTGGGTTTTGTTCATCGATCATCTACAAACAATAACCCTATGATTAATCGGGTTATTGTTTGCTAGATTTGATTATTGTAAAACTAGGGCTCGTAATGATCATAATTTGGGGAAGAACACATCAAATTCTGTTGGTATTTATTTATTATAAACTGAAATCTAACACAACCACTGGTCTAGACCAGGTGGTTGTGTGTGATGCTCGTCTGAAGACCCACGCGGGTTCGAGTCCCAGCCTGGGCGATTCTTTTTCCATTTTTTTTCAACAAACCATATATATATATATATATATATATTATGTTTAAACTTGTAAATTCAATTTAAAATATTAAAACCTTTTTATAAATTCTACAAAAATTATCTTATACTAATCTGATGTAAAATGATCAAACTACAATTTTTAGTTTTCAGAAATTTATTTATTTAATATATTTAATAAATAAATCAGTTTTATTCTATTATATTTATAAAATTCCATTAAAATATCAAAACGATCTTATTAATTTCCACAAAAATTATTTTAAGTTTTTATAACATTAAACTTTTCAGAAATGATTTTTATTTCTGAAAAATCATTTATTTAATATTTTTAATCAATTTTTGTTAGTTTTAATCATAATTAAATCATAATAAATTCAATTTTTGTTATTTTTGCACCAAAATTTTATACAAATTATTTCTGATCATTTAGAACAGAAATATGAATTTTAAACTAAAAATTATTTAATTTTAATATTTTTAAATATTAAAGTTAGATTTTGACAATTTGTTATAAATAGATTAAATAATCTATTTTAAAGAAAATAATTTCATAAAAATTATTTTTATACTTTAAACACATTCTTGTGACCATCCTAGATTTAACATTTATAAAAAGATTTTTAGTTATTTATTTACTAAATTTCTCTCAATTGGCGAATATTTTTAATATTTTTCAAACGAGCATTTATCCCCAATTCGAAGCCCTAGAACTTATACATTTGTAGACTTGATAGACTTAGACATATTTATTACCTCATTTTAGGGTGATACTTGATACATTTGGTCAACACTTTTCTCAACAGATATAACATTTTACCAAGGTGAGTTTTACATAGCCCCTTTTCTATTTATCACCGTTTTTGGGGTGAAACATGTTACAACATCATTTATGCAATTCAATCATCAATGTGTCTATGTGTTTTCTATGTTGCATTATGTCTTGAGCATGATTAGAGTAAGCACCATTCTAGCATAATCATTAACTCCGTACAAGCCGGCGGTAAACATTGATAGATCTATTGGACTGACAATCCCACCCGGATACGTGCCTCCTACAAAGGTTGCGTGGGTGTTTGTTATCGTATAACATATTGGACCATGAGCGTATGGTATGTATCATTTTATAACAGTCATCAGGGTTGATTATGCACTCGATTTATTTCTAGTATGTTCTCACATATGGACTAGATTGACATGACACATGAATTGCACATCATTTTATTCAATTATCAAAAACCTATGTAATTCTCACCAACTTTTGTTGACCCAAAACATTTTCAACTTAACATGTTTCAGGTTCTATTTGCTTGAAGATTTGTTTTGATGCTTGAAGATATGTGTATAGTTTCATTCAATTTGATGTACAAATTCTAGATCTATTGTATGTAATTCATATAAATCATTTAATGGAATCTATTATTCACCATGAGCTACTGAGCAATCATTCAATACGTGGCACCCCGATGTTTCCGCCATCGTTGGGGTGTTACAGATTGGTATCAGAGCCATGGTTATAGGGAATTAGGTTATTAGAAGAATAATCTAGTCTATAACCATAGGACTTAATCAGTACTTGCTTCTTTACATGCTAATCTCTATCTCCCAGTTACTTCTTATCCCTACTATCATTCCTACAAGAAGGTTGCTCTCCACCAGTGGATCTACTCTTAGACTCATAGGACAAAATCCTCAGGTTTAACCTGAACCGCCTTGAGATCTCGTCGAAGTTCTATATTTTAATAACGAACACGTGCAATCTGGAAGGGTGAACGCCTGTATTCTGAGTCTTCTGTCTAGGCTGGCATTGCGCATATATCCCAATCAGACGAGGGACCCGGATGCCTACCTGGGAATTCTCGGGATGAGTGTTCACTTATAGGCTAAAGCATGTCTTCATATGTTATTAGAATCTGGAGTCTTTGATAAGTCAACGTTTTCGTTTATTCGTTTTAAATTAATGAATAAATGATTACATTCCTTATATCACCTCATTCATTTCATGCCACATTGAACCTTCATTGTGTTCCTTACGGATCATGTCTTCACGTCGTAGCACTCGCAATAACAGTGGTGAAAACCAAGAGGAAAGTAACAACAACCACAACACCAACCACAAAACAACAACAAAACAACAAAGGTGTTGATGCCCAACTGACTGCAATTATTCACAACCCTGGTAATTATGCTATAAATGTGGAAACCCAAATCACTACCGTAACCGATGCCCTAAATTAAACCGAGATCAAGACCTCCAGCTACTTAACAGCAAACTCCACCACTTGAATGATGTCTACTTTCTCTTTAATTCCATGTATTGCACTTTTGATTCAAATAATAAATTCAAGTATTATCATAACATCTGTGTGCATGCTTGTTTGAATATGAACTGATTGATATATCTATACTTACTTACTTGTACAACAAATAGTTGACTACCAAACAATCCACTTAACGATGAGAGAGGTCATCATGTCTTTCCAACAGTCGGGAGAGGCCCTACCACCTACTCAACGACTGGTGGGGACTATCAGACCTGCTCAACAATCGGTAAAGTCGTAAAAGGACACAAAACCCTAATGTAAGGTGAATTAGTAATTACGGTCCGGAACGTAATCATGAATTTACAGGTACATTAAGGTAGTGTGAAATTTTATCAAAAGTGTCGGTAGTCGACCAATTGCTAACCTAGTGTTTCTCTTAACTTCGGGACGAAGTTTCCAAAAGTAGGGGAGACTGTAACATCACGAAATTTTTTATAAACGCCCTTAACTTTGTTACATTTTATACAAATGTGCCTACGTCTCCAATTTATATATATACATATATATATATATATAAATGTAATAAAAATAATTCAGATTTTATATAATTATTTCTAAAAAAAAAAATATATATATATATATATATTATATATAAATAAATTTAGTTTATGCAAACTCTAAACCAAACATTTCTTATACAACAGCCCAAACCCCCCCTCCTTTCTGCAGCCCAACACTAGGCCCAGGGAGCCGGCCCAATCAGCTCAAGCCCAACTCCCTCTTTTATTGATTAAAAAGAAAAATGATGTTTCCCCCATGTCTCGAACCCGGACCACCCCCCTCACACCCACACGCACCAACCACCCGAGCCACATAAGTATTTTGTTTTGAATCCAGACCTATTTATATAAATACACGCGTAACTCTCCCCTTTTTCCTTGTTCCTCTTTACGAACAGCAGCAGGAACAGATGATATTTTATTTTTTTTTTATATTTTTTTTTCTTTTTGACCAACCTAATCAGCATTATTCGCGGGTGATTGAACTAAGATTGACACGGTATCAAGATCCTCGGTCCATACACGTCAAACACACGTTTAATCCTCATCAAATCATACCATTTATACGATTCAATCGCGTCATCATATTAAACATGGTCAAACATTACTAAATCCTTAATCCGACTCTTATACTATAAATTGAACGTGCCTAGACTATCCCTAATCGCCGAACATCATATTCTCACCTCCAATTTCTGTTAACCAATCGTTTTTAATCAACAATCAAGCAGAGTTGACTTCTTCGTTGACCAAGCGTAATATACGAATTCGTATTTGTAAGTCGTGTTTTTCTTGTGGGTTTTGTTCATCGATCATCTACAAACAATAACCCTATGATTAATCGGGTTATTGTTTGCTAGATTTGATTATTGTAAAACTAGGGCTCGTAATGATCATAATTTGGGGAAGAACACATCAAATTCTGTTGGTATTTATTTATTATAAACTGAAATCTAACACAACCACTGGTCTAGACCAGGTGGTTGTGTGTGATGCTCGTCTGAAGACCCACGCGGGTTCGAGTCCCAGCCTGGGCGATTCTTTTTCCATTTTTTTTCAACAAACCATATATATATATATATATATATTATGTTTAAACTTGTAAATTCAATTTAAAATATTAAAACCTTTTTATAAATTCTACAAAAATTATCTTATACTAATCTGATGTAAATGATCAAACTACAATTTTTAGTTTTCAGAAATTTATTTATTTAATATATTTAATAAATAAATCAGTTTTATTCTATTATATTTATAAAATTCCATTAAAATATCAAAACGATCTTATTAATTTCCACAAAAATTATTTTAAGTTTTTATAACATTAAACTTTTCAGAAATGATTTTTATTTCTGAAAAATCATTTATTTAATATTTTTAATCAATTTTTGTTAGTTTTAATCATAATTAAATCATAATAAATTCAATTTTTGTTATTTTTGCACCAAAATTTTATACAAATTATTTCTGATCATTTAGAACAGAAATATGAATTTTAAACTAAAAATTATTTAATTTTAATATTTTTAAATATTAAAGTTAGATTTTGACAATTTGTTATAAATAGATTAAATAATCTATTTTAAAGAAAATAATTTCATAAAAATTATTTTTATACTTTAAACACATTCTTGTGACCATCCTAGATTTAACATTTATAAAAAGATTTTTAGTTATTTATTTACTAAATTTCTCTCAATTGGCGAATATTTTTAATATTTTTCAAACGAGCATTTATCCCCAATTCGAAGCCCTAGAACTTATACATTTGTAGACTTGATAGACTTAGACATATTTATTACCTCATTTTAGGGTGATACTTGATACATTTGGTCAACACTTTTCTCAACAGATATAACATTTTACCAAGGTGAGTTTTACATAGCCCCTTTTCTATTTATCACCGTTTTTGGGGTGAAACATGTTACAACATCATTTATGCAATTCAATCATCAATGTGTCTATGTGTTTTCTATGTTGCATTATGTCTTGAGCATGATTAGAGTAAGCACCATTCTAGCATAATCATTAACTCCGTACAAGCCGGCGGTAAACATTGATAGATCTATTGGACTGACAATCCCACCCGGATACGTGCCTCCTACAAAGGTTGCGTGGGTGTTTGTTATCGTATAACATATTGGACCATGAGCGTATGGTATGTATCATTTTATAACAGTCATCAGGGTTGATTATGCACTCGATTTATTTCTAGTATGTTCTCACATATGGACTAGATTGACATGACACATGAATTGCACATCATTTTATTCAATTATCAAAAACCTATGTAATTCTCACCAACTTTTGTTGACCCAAAACATTTTCAACTTAACATGTTTCAGGTTCTATTTGCTTGAAGATTTGTTTTGATGCTTGAAGATATGTGTATAGTTTCATTCAATTTGATGTACAAATTCTAGATCTATTGTATGTAATTCATATAAATCATTTAATGGAATCTATTATTCACCATGAGCTACTGAGCAATCATTCAATACGTGGCACCCCGATGTTTCCGCCATCGGTTGGGGTGTTACAGATTGGTATCAGAGCCATGGTTATAGGGAATTAGGTTATTAGAAGAATAATCTAGTCTATAACCATAGGACTTAATCAGTACTTGCTTCTTTACATGCTAATCTCTATCTCCCAGTTACTTCTTATCCCTACTATCATTCCTACAAGAAGGTTGCTCTCCACCAGTGGATCTACTCTTAGACTCATAGGACAAAATCCTCAGGTTTAACCTGAACCGCCTTGAGATCTCGTCGAAGTTCTATATTTTAATAACGAACACGTGCAATCTGGAAGGGTGAACGCCTGTATTCTGAGTCTTCTGTCTAGGCTGGCATTGCGCATATATCCCAATCAGACGAGGGACCCGGATGCCTACCTGGGAATTCTCGGGATGAGTGTTCACTTATAGGCTAAAGCATGTCTTCATATGTTATTAGAATCTGGAGTCTTTGATAAGTCAACGTTTTCGTTTATTCGTTTTAATTAATGAATAAATGATTACATTCCTTATATCACCTCATTCATTTCATGCCACATTGAACCTTCATTGTGTTCCTTACGGATCATGTCTTCACGTCGTAGCACTCGCAATAACAGTGGTGAAAACCAAGAGGAAAGTAACAACAACCACAACACCAACCACAACAACAACAAAAACAACAAAGGTGTTGATGCCCAACTGACTGCAATTATTCACAACCCTGGTAATTATGCTATAAATGTGGAAACCCAAATCACTACCGTAACCGATGCCCTAAATTAAACCGAGATCAAGACCCTCCAGCTACTTAACAGCAAACTCCACCACTTGAATGATGTCTACTTTCTCTTTAATTCCATGTATTGCACTTTTGATTCAAATAATAAATTCAAGTATTATCATAACATCTGTGTGCATGCTTGTTTGAATATGAACTGATTGATATATCTATACTTACTTACTTGTACAACAAATAGTTGACTACCAAACAATCCACTTAACGATGAGAGAGGTCATCATGTCTTTCCAACAGTCGGGAGAGGCCCTACCACCTACTCAACGACTGGTGGGGACTATCAGACCTGCTCAACAATCGGTAAAGTCGTAAAAGGACACAAAACCCTAATGTAAGGTGAATTAGTAATTACGGTCCGGAACGTAATCATGAATTTACAGGTACATTAAGGTAGTGTGAAATTTTATCAAAAGTGTCGGTAGTCGACCAATTGCTAACCTAGTGTTTCTCTTAACTTCGGGACGAAGTTTCCAAAAGTAGGGGAGACTGTAACATCACGAATTTTTTATAAACGCCCTTAACTTTGTTACATTTTATACAAATGTGCCTACGTCTCCAATTTATATATATACATATATATATATATATAAATGTAATAAAAATAATTCAGATTTTATATAATTATTTCTAAAAAATATATATATATATATATATATATATATATAAATAAATTTAGTTTATGCAAACTCTAAACCAAACATTTCTTATACAACAGCCCAAACCCCCCCTCCTTTCTGCAGCCCAACACTAGGCCCAGGGAGCCGGCCCAATCAGCTCAAGCCCAACTCCCCTCTTTTATTGATTAAAAAGAAAAATGATGTTTCCCCCATGTCTCGAACCCGGACCACCCCCCTCACACCCACACGCACCAACCACCCGAGCCACATAAGTATTTTGTTTTGAATCCAGACCTATTTATATAAATACACGCGTAACTCTCCCTTTTTCCTTGTTCCTCTTTACGAACAGCAGCAGGAACAGATGATATTTTATTTTTTTTTTATATTTTTTTTTCTTTTTGACCAACCTAATCAGCATTATTCGCGGGTGATTGAACTAAGATTGACACGGTATCAAGATCCTCGGTCCATACACGTCAAACACACGTTTAATCCTCATCAAATCATACCATTTATACGATTCAATCGCGTCATCATATTAAACATGGTCAAACATTACTAAATCCTTAATCCGACTCTTATACTATAAATTGAACGTGCCTAGACTATCCCTAATCGCCGAACATCATATTCTCACCTCCAATTTCTGTTAACCAATCGTTTTTAATCAACAATCAAGCAGAGTTGACTTCTTCGTTGACCAAGCGTAATATACGAATTCGTATTTGTAAGTCGTGTTTTTCTTGTGGGTTTTGTTCATCGATCATCTACAAACAATAACCCTATGATTAATCGGGTTATTGTTTGCTAGATTTGATTATTGTAAAACTAGGGCTCGTAATGATCATAATTTGGGGAAGAACACATCAAATTCTGTTGGTATTTATTTATTATAAACTGAAATCTAACACAACCATTGGTCTAGACCAGGTGGTTGTGTGTGATGCTCGTCTGAAGACCCACGCGGGTTCGAGTCCCAGCCTGGGCGATTCTTTTTCCATTTTTTTTCAACAAACCATATATATATATATATATATATTATGTTTAAACTTGTAAATTCAATTTAAAATATTAAAACCTTTTTATAAATTCTACAAAAATTATCTTATACTAATCTGATGTAAATGATCAAACTACAATTTTAGTTTTCAGAAATTTATTTATTTAATATATTTAATAAATAAATCAGTTTTATTCTATTATATTTATAAAATTCCATTAAAATATCAAAACGATCTTATTAATTTCCACAAAAATTATTTTAAGTTTTTATAACATTAAACTTTTCAGAAATGATTTTTATTTCTGAAAAATCATTTATTTAATATTTTTAATCAATTTTTGTTAGTTTTAATCATAATTAAATCATAATAAATTCAATTTTTGTTATTTTTGCACCAAAATTTTATACAAATTATTTCTGATCATTTAGAACAGAAATATGAATTTTAAACTAAAAATTATTTAATTTTAATATTTTTAAATATTAAAGTTAGATTTTGACAATTTGTTATAAATAGATTAAATAATCTATTTTAAAGAAAATAATTTCATAAAAATTATTTTTATACTTTAAACACATTCTTGTGACCATCCTAGATTTAACATTTATAAAAAGATTTTTAGTTATTTATTTACTAAATTTCTCTCAATTGGCGAATATTTTTTAATATTTTTCAAACGAGCATTTATCCCCAATTCGAAGCCCTAGAACTTATACATTTGTAGACTTGATAGACTTAGACATATTTATTACCTCATTTTAGGGTGATACTTGATACATTTGGTCAACACTTTTCTCAACAGATATAACATTTTACCAAGGTGAGTTTTACATAGCCCCTTTTCTATTTATCACCGTTTTTGGGGTGAAACATGTTACAACATCATTTATGCAATTCAATCATCAATGTGTCTATGTGTTTTCTATGTTGCATTATGTCTTGAGCATGATTAGAGTAAGCACCATTCTAGCATAATCATTAACTCCGTACAAGCCGGCGGTAAACATTGATAGATCTATTGGACTGACAATCCCACCCGGATACGTGCCTCCTACAAAGGTTGCGTGGGTGTTTGTTATCGTATAACATATTGGACCATGAGCGTATGGTATGTATCATTTTATAACAGTCATCAGGGTTGATTATGCACTCGATTTATTTCTAGTATGTTCTCACATATGGACTAGATTGACATGACACATGAATTGCACATCATTTTATTCAATTATCAAAAACCTATGTAATTCTCACCAACTTTTGTTGACCCAAAACATTTTCAACTTAACATGTTTCAGGTTCTATTTGCTTGAAGATTTGTTTTGATGCTTGAAGATATGTGTATAGTTTCATTCAATTTGATGTACAAATTCTAGATCTATTGTATGTAATTCATATAAATCATTTAATGGAATCTATTATTCACCATGAGCTACTGAGCAATCATTCAATACGTGGCACCCCGATGTTTCCGCCATCGGTTGGGGTGTTACAATCATCACTAGTGTCAAAGTTAATCGCTGCTCTAAACTCATCCATATCAACATCATAATCTTGAACAACATTATCTTCATCTACTAAGAAATTAGAATCAGAATCTTCATCATCAACCTTCATTTTACCTTTACTACCCTCTTTATCCTTACCTTTACTACCCTTTTTTATTCTTACCATTGCTACCATTTTTAACCTTACCACTATCATCAGACTCAGAATCATCCTCATCAGTAATAGGCTGCTCATAACTAGCATCATCACTGTCATTACCATTTTCCCTATCACTATCCTAACCAGACTTATCATACCCTTAACTTCATCTTCATCAATCAGATCAACAAATTCAGTCTCATGGACATTTTCACTTTCATCTTTTTTAGCATCAAATTTTTGAACATGTTGAATATAAACATCAATCACTTTATTACTTTTTAGCATACTTAATTAAGCTCAAAACATCAGTGTCATTCCCTAAAGGTCTTAAACCTATATCTAGTTCTTCACCAGGTATCCTAAAATGGTATAGAACTACATCCTGATTTGAATAACCAAATGTTACCATCATATCATTCAATAAGATGACAGAAAATTCATCAGAGTCAATCTTGTCAACATAATCAAACTTACCCCCCTCATATGTCACACCTGGAAATTCAGTAAAGTCACCACCATGATAAATCTTTAAAGTGAATAAATCAGGTCGATTAGCTGAAAACAAACAATAAACATCTCATTATTAACATGATTATCATCGTAAACATGAACAATATAAAAATTTAACATTTGCTAGGAGAACAAACCATATTTCAGTTGGGGATCGAAGTCGAAATCACGTTCTCGTATACACTATTCCCACGATTCGTCTTCCATTCTCTCTTAATTAGGGCTTGATTGTTGTTTGAATGAAGTGTGTTAGTAATCTGATTTGAGAACGAGGGTTAGGGTTTTATATAAGAATAATATTACTTTCATTAATTTATTTGATTATTTTATTCAATTTTTTAGTCCACAATTTGACTAAAATACCCCTAACTTAACGTCAGTTTTTAATTAAGTTAGTGAAAAGGACGGAAATAGCAAAAAAAAAAAAAAAAAAATCCAAACCTCAGGTGTCGATTTGAAAAAAAAAAAAAAACTTTTTTAAACTGAAGTGTCAAACTGAATAAAACCTCAGGGACGAAATTGACATTTACCTCAATTGATAATAAAGGCAAGGGTAAAATGGTCAAAGAAGGGGAAATCAAAATAGGGCACTTGGATCTCCATATCGCAAAACATCTTCTTCTTCCTCAACTCCACGGCGTCTATCCGAGGAGTTTGAGAAAACCCTAATCAATCACACTCTTCGCACATCATCTCTCCAACACAACACAACACAACCAGGTATTATTATTATTATTATTATTATTAATCTCTTCATTCTTCTATTATTCATTGTTTTAAATCCTAATTATTCCACCCTCTGTTGCCTGTATCTATTCATCTTTTTTTAAGTTTTCCCCATTCATAAGCTAATAAAGTTTCTTTCTTTTCCGTTCCTTCTGCAATCTTGTTAGATATATTTTTTAATTTTAATTTTATTATTATTATTATTGTTTTTTTTAATACGAGTATGGAGGAAAGGAGGAACGATTTAAGGAGATGGCTATGTGCTAGGGTTTATAAATTAATCACAATGCTTCTGCATTCATTAGGAACACTTACAATGCTGTTTTTGCATTTTTTTATACGTTTATGCAAAGAACCAGTTGCAAATTCTAGCTATCTAATAACAACTTGTTTATGAATCAACAACGAAGATAACTTTTTGAGGAAATTATCAATAAGTAGTTCTCAGTGAATGGATTGTTTGGTACTGCCCGCTCGGACTTGCGGTTTAAAATTATCGTTATTATTTGG
The DNA here is from genome assembly GCA_030844895.1 of Ambrosia x helenae. Classification (NCBI taxonomy): domain Eukaryota; kingdom Viridiplantae; phylum Streptophyta; class Magnoliopsida; order Asterales; family Asteraceae; genus Ambrosia; species Ambrosia x helenae. The sequence goes on along the minus strand of CM061230.1, from coordinate 100,617,347 downwards.
ATGTTTTAGACAAGGGAATTTTGTTCTACACGGTATGCGTTTCGAGAGGCGAATTGAGTAATTGAATCACTAGAAGGCTTTTTGGTTTTCATAGTACATGTATGTGTGTATGACTGTATGTAGATGCATTTGTGTATGTTTGTTTCAAATTTGTTCTGTATAAATATATATATTTTTTGACTTTTCATCCTTGTACGGTGTTTTTTTCTAACGGTGGAAGTCATCGTCTTGGTTTAAAAAAGCGCGCCTCAGCCGTGAGGCGCTAGGAAAAGCGCTTTTTTGGCCTGAGGCGCTCTTTAGGCATGAGGCACTAAGGCCTTAGTCAAAATTAGGGTTTATCTGGGCCAAAAGTCAAAATTAGGTTTTTTTTTAAAGATTTTTAAGTGTCTTTCGGCTTCAATGTATGTTTAATGAAGTCTTTAAGTGTGTTTTATAATTATGTTATTGTGTTTAGGATTGATTAACAAGTAGAATATGTAGTATTGGCTTGTATATATATTTTTTACTTTTTTTACCTTGGGCGCCTCGCGCCTCGGGTTTTTGAACCAAAATGCCTCGGAGCGCCTCACGCTTTTTTAAACCATGGTCATTGTCTTTAGGTAATACTGGTTGGTTTGCTAGACACAATTTTGTGCCCTGAATCTTGTTTGTGGAAATTGCAATAAGTTTGACCCAGGTGATATTTTTTTATTACAGATAATGTACGAAGTTACTATTTGAAAATGTAAGCTGTGTCTTAGTTTATGAATAGCTTGATTACTTTTAACCTTTTTTTGGCCTCTAGTCTTGAACATAAGGTAGAAGGTAGAACAGGGTTGGAGAGTTGACTATGAGTTGATCAATAAGAAACGATTAGGCTTTCTTGAAGTTCTAGGACTTGTAGCAATTTACTTACAAATTATTAAGTAGCTTGTTTAATTGTTCGACTATCATCTAAATGCCTGAAATTTGCTTCAATATAGTTCAATAAATTATAAAAATGACAACGGGCAGGTTAGTAAGATAAGTTGATAGTTAAGGAGCTGTAACTTATGGGTCATTCGCAAATGAAAGGTAACATTCATGGGAAAAACGATTAGTAATCCATCTATATAAGTTTAGGTGTTACTATCTTAGTGTTGGTAACAGTAGATATTTCAAATGAAGCATGTATAATAATATATTTTGTGGTGCTAATTTTACAAATAGTGTTACGTTTAATATAGGAAAACATCTTTTGTTGAAGTGCTTAAGATAATTGCTGTCATCTATTTGCAGTCATGGCGGGCGTAGCACCAGAAGGATCTCAATTTGATGCTCGACAATTTGACTCCAAAATGAACGAGTTGTAAGTTCCCATATATTGTGTTATTATTTGAACATTTTTAGTGGCTACTTGTTATTCGGGTGACCTGTCTTATTCAGGTTGAGAAGTGTAGGCATATAGTGTTATAATTTATCTTGCCAATGAATCAATGATGCAGGCTTTCAGCTGATGGACAGGATTTCTTCACATCATATGATGAGGTTTATGATAGCTTTGATGCTATGGGTCTACAAGAGAATCTTCTGAGGGGCATATATGCATATGGTAGGACTGGTGGTAACATTGCATAACTTGCCCATAAATATATATACTAAAAGTTTGGTTTTGATACGTCAATGCAGGTTTTGAGAAGCCATCGGCAATTCAACAAAGGGGAATCGTACCATTCACCAAAGGTCTTGATGTTATTCAGCAAGCACAATCTGGGACTGGAAAAACTGCCACTTTTTGCTCAGGCATTCTCCAACAACTTGATTATGGTGTGGTCGAATGTCAGGCCTTGGTTTTAGCACCAACCCGTGAACTTGCACAACAGATTGAGAAAGTCATGAGGGCACTTGGTGACTATCTTGGTGTGAAGGTTCATGCTTGTGTGGGTGGGACCAGTGTCCGTGAGGACCAACGTATTCTCTCAGCCGGGGTCCACGGTGTTGTTGGTACACCCGGGCGTGTTTTTGACATGTTGCGCAGACAGTCTCTTCGTTCTGATTACATCAAGATGTTTGTTCTTGATGAGGCTGATGAAATGCTTTCAAGGGGATTCAAAGATCAGGTATATATGGTCAAATTACTTTTTTTTGGGACTCTGGGAGTAATTAGTGTCTAATAGTCGGCTTTTTTTGGGTTCCAGATCTATGATATCTTCCAGTTGTTGCCATCAAAGGTTCAGGTTGGGGTGTTTTCTGCAACAATGCCACCAGAGGCCCTGGAAATCACTAGAAAGTTCATGAACAAACCGGTTAGGATTCTTGTGAAGCGTGATGAACTCACTTTGGAAGGTATCAAACAGTTCTATGTGAACGTGGAGAAAGAAGACTGGAAGCTTGAAACACTCTGTGACCTTTACGAGACGTTGGCAATCACACAAAGTGTTATCTTTGTGAACACACGTAGGAAGGTTGACTGGTTGACCGACAAGATGAGGAGCCGTGACCACACTGTGTCAGCCACACACGGTGACATGGACCAGAACACACGTGACATCATCATGCGGGAATTCCGTTCTGGTTCTTCTCGTGTCCTCATCACTACTGATTTGCTGGCACGTGGTATCGATGTTCAACAAGTTTCGCTTGTGATAAACTATGATCTTCCCACCCAACCTGAAAATTACCTTCACCGTATCGGGCGTAGTGGACGTTTTGGAAGAAAAGGTGTGGCGATCAACTTTGTGACGCTGGATGATGAGAAGATGCTCGCGGATATCCAGAAGTTCTACAATGTTGTTGTCGAGGAGCTGCCGTCTAACGTTGCTGACCTGATCTAATTTGATTCGTAAGAGTTGGGTTTTGAATTTGATTCTTGTTTGTTTTGTTTAAGTTATTGAAAGATTGAATCTTTTGGGAGTAGGATTTGAAATCATGTTTTTACCCGTAGTTCTGATTTCCTGGACTGGTTTATTCTTTTCCATAACATCTTTCGGTATGCTCGCAATTTTGATCGAAATCTGGGTTTGTTTTGAATCAAGTGTCTGCATTGTTACTTTTATGAGTTTTAAATATCTGCATAATTGTATATCTTCCTATAGATTTATTTTTTTGAAAAAACATTGACCTTTTAAGTTTTAATACAAGAAAACAGTTGAGATCACCTTCCAGATTGTTACTAGTTTAGACCTGAGGCTTTCAGTAAAACAGAAGGAATCAATCGATACATTAATCGCGTGCTGTTGCTACATTCTAATAAGATTATCAGGTCATAACTGATTTCACCTTCTTTCTTTGGACGTCTTCGACTCTTCTTAAAGTTGCGATATTTCAAGTTTAACAGGCTTGTGAACTTGCTGATGCATTGCCACAAATGTTTCCTAGCAGCACGACACCTAAGCTGCTTCCTGGTTTGACATCCGTCGATGTCAATGCTTTAGAGAAAACTTCTGGCGCAGCGCACCAAACGCAAGAGGTTCTTCTGAGGTTCACAGTTTCATGAATTCGGTCATTGGCTAAAATTATAGTCTTGGGTCCAGCTAAAACACTTTTCTTTATTGTGTCTACATCTTCAATTCTTCGTCATACCCAAACAGCTATTCAAAGCTTATGTAAACATTTTTATACGGTTCGAAAGTTCTAAACTAAAATATATTCTGTATTGTTTTGCATTGTCTAACCAAAGAGATAGTAAACTACAACGACAAAGAAATACTACAGAATTTTTTGAGAGGTACAAAAGAATGATCAACATTTACAATCAAATATTTGCAATCATAAATGATGTTTTTAGTAGCCAAAGTCAACAGTAACAAATGATAAAATAAAATATATAAAAAAAAGCACCAAACTCATGTAAACATACATTTTTACTAGAAAGAGATGTATGTTGAAAGTCATAAAAGCTACAAATTTACATATTTCTGGGTCACCAACAATCACAATTACTATGAAGGCGAGTTTCTTTGTTTAATGGAGAAAAGATTGCACAATTTACAAGAGATTAACCAGCCCTTTCATCATCACCAAAATTTAGACTTTCCATTCCCTTAAGAGTGGTTTCATACTTGTTTGCATTCTGATTCGAGGATCCGTCTTGTGGTAAGACTCTTGGTCTTGTCTCGGGGATGCGGGACCGACCAGTGGTGTCCACATGCCTTGTCGATCCACTTGCTCTCTAAACAAGATAACAGTCATATTTGCATATTAGTGGTGCATACCAAATGCATTTGCATTATGGATATATAAAGAAACAAGATTATGTTACTATAACTGTATGACTAAAGTACTAAACACCTTTTAATTCGGTACTTACCATGGCATCGGTGCTGAATGTTGCATCATTAGCAACTGGATTTCGTTCCCTAGGTAGTAAGTTGCCAGAGTTTCTTCTACGAGCAGGATCCAATGAAGATAAGCCGGCTTGTCTTCCACTGTCCTCGCCTAAATTGGATAAACAGTTAATAACCACCATCCCAGTGTCTAAAAAGCTGTTGGTTATAAGCAATGTTGCAGAAGGCGCTAGGCGGGCGGTGAGGTCTTGCCTAGAGACTAGTCGGGACTAGGCGAAATTAGGCGTTTTGGTATTTTTATACGTATTATATATATACACACAAATTTAGGTGTTTTTTAAAAATATGTTAAGATATATACACATAATACTTAGAAATACTTAAAAAATTTTAAAAATAAAAAATTAAAAAAACCCACTGCCTAGGCCAGCCTAATGGCCAAAACGCCTAGATCTCCGACTAGCCCCTTATTCCGATATGAACCCTCGACTAGCGCCTAAGCGCCGCCTAGGCCGACTTTTACAACACTTTTACAACACTGGTTACAAGTAACTAAATATAAAGAAAAATCAAAGTAAAACTAATGTAGAACTTTTACCATTTGGAATAGCAGAAGAGCTTGGCCCAGCGGCCGCAGCACCAATACCCTAAGAGTTAGAATAATTAGGTTTAATCTATGATTCCAATTTCCAACACCAAGTGCATGAGTATGAAACTTACAAGACCACGGGTTGGAGGAGGAGCAATCTGTGATTGCTGATATTTCAGAATCGTCCAATCAAAAACGTAATCAAACTGAAACCCTGTAAAAACATGAAAGAATAAATTTTAAGAATTATACAAAATATAAAATCATAAACTTTTCATGATGTTATCAGCTAGAGGAGGTACGATTACAAAGTACAAACCTTCACGGATAAAGAGGTCACGGAATATTCTCTTCAGATAAGCATAATCGGGTTTGTCCTCAAACCGCAACGAACGGCAGTAATGGAAGTATGATGCAAACTCGGTTGGATAACCACGGCATAAGGCCTGAGAAAAGTGGGGAAAAGTCACCACCCAAGCTTCTTCTTACTATTAATTTAACTAGTAAAAAACAATTAATTCTCTTTGTGTGAAATACCTCGATTGACGTAGAAACTTTTTTCTCACTTATTTTCTCATATTTCTGTTTCTTATTTCCTGCTTTCAGCCCTTGCCAAGGAAGGCTGTTTGTATAACACAAACACCATTTGACTGATGAAAATACAAGAGTTTTAGCACACGTAGAAAAGTAAACAGGCATTACCTCCCTCTTAGGAAATACATGAGAACATATCCAAGAGATTCTAGATCATCCCTCCTGCTTTGTTCTACATCAACAACAAAAAAAATTTAAAAAAAAAAAGATAAACAGAAAAACAGTCAATATTCACAATGCTGCATAAGGCATTCGCGTGCGTCTGCAACAAGACATACCAATTCCAAGATGAGTATTCATGCTTGCGTATCTAGCAGTCCCGGTCAAGTTTTTGTTGTCTCTGCAGAACCAAGAAGTAAGCATGCACATTATTAATTAAAAATATGTAAATCGTAATTGAGTTGTTAACACTCTCACCTGTATGGAATGTGCTGGTGAGTTGTCGTATCCCTGTATTTCTTGGCCAGACCAAAATCAATGATGTAGACCTGCATGAGAGCATAAATAGAAAATCACTAAGTTATCATAACAAACGCTCCAAATTGGCAGCAAAACAATGACCAAAATATGTTACTTGATTTGCACGTCGTCCCAGACCCATAAGGAAATTGTCAGGCTTAATATCGCGATGTAGAAATGATTTAGAATGCACAAATTCGATGCGGTTAATCTGAAAGGAGCGTAAATGTCAAAAAACTGAAACAGTAATAAAATATCTATAAGAATAGTAACTGACTAACCATTTGATCTGCAAGCATGAGAACTGTTTTTAAAGAAAGTTTACGGTTACAGAAATTGAATAAATCTTCAAGACTGGGCCCAAGCAAATCCATCACAAGAACATTATAATCTCCCTCCACACCGAACCATCTCACGTTTGGAATACCAGCTACATTAGTGAGATTATGGCGATCATTTAAATGCTTCAATAACAGGATAAAGAGTTGTTAAAAGACATATATGTAAAATATACTGATGCGGCTCCTTACTTCCTCCCTGTAGAATCCTGTATAACTTGGACTCATACAGCAGCTGAGGATGTTTTGTCTTAACATTTTCCTGAGAACCATTTACAAACAAAACTTAAAAAATCAATATAAAGATAAAAAAAATTAGAAGAATACTGCAAATGAGGAATATTCTAGTATACTTCATAGCACACTTGCAACATGTCATTACATCAGTTATAGTTGCAGATATATAACCTAAGCTAACGCTGACCCGAATAGCTTCCAAGAGTGTGATTTGATTAGAAATTAAATGGCTAAGCATAATGGTAGCTATAGCAGGTGGCGAAAGCATGGTACCAAACAGAAAAAAAAGAGCCTTTTACCATGGCAATATGACTAGCAGAAGTTTCAGAGAACACGAAAAAAACTTAAATAAATCCCATTCTACCATTACACACTAGCCCCACGCAAGAAAACGAATCGTATATACAGCTCCCAAAAAGAAATTTCCGTCGACGAAAAGCATGATTAGAACTGCGGTACATAATGTATTTGACTTCTACATTTGAAAATTTTCATATGTGATTCAAAGTTCCTAAATAGTAATCCTGTAAATAAGAAGCGCGTAATGAAAAGAGTACGAGATCATAAGCAGCTGAATTTTCCTAACATATTAGTTATTATCAGTTATCAATACTTAAGCAGTCAGTAACATAATCTAACATTGTTCGCAACTATGTTTCCGTCCGCTAATATACATTATACAATCTTAAAAGACTAATGCTTCCACAATATGAGTATAACTATATAATCAATTAACACTCTGAAACAATAAACAAAACTTTCACAATGCACCAAACACATTCATCAAGATTAATCAAGATTCAATAAAAAAAAAAAAAAGTAACCCTAGAAATAGGTCAACAGCAACATTAAGACTCTAACAAATTAATCACAGTATAAAAAGATATAATCTTGTAAGGATAAAAAGAAGACCCACAAGCTTAATTGCAACTTCTTCATTTGTCTGAATATTAGTACCTGAAAACAAAAAACAATAATAAAAAAACAAATCAACGAAAAAACCTAAAATCAAAGAAGATGGTTAATGGGTATTGGTAAATGAAAGAAAAGGAAGATACCCAGATAGATCTCTCCAAACGATCCGCTTCCAATCTTTCGACCTAATCGAAACTTATTAGCAACACGAGGCTCCATCAAGATCTAGGGTTTTGGATTATGATGATTGAAACGTATGGGGAGTGAATTATTATTGTTATTATTATTATTATTATTATGATTAGGTCGAAAAGAAAAGGAGGAAGAAGAAGGTGAGGAGAGATAGAGAACAGTTTCTCTCTCTAGAATAATAATATATAGGGGGAGAGTCGCACACGCGTTACAGGTGAACCGAAAGCGGTATCTTTTTTTTATTTTTTCTTGAACCGGATAGGTTTAGATGATTAAATGGCCGGTGCCACGAGTCAACTTTCTATTGGAAAACATAATTATTTTTAACACCAAAGAATCTTATTTCACCCTTTCATAGCTATCTTCAAGTTTAGTTTGACTTCTCGATCATTGTGAGACCGTACCTTCTGATGAGCGGAAATCGGATGGAATCAGTAAATGCTTGTCGCTGTTGGGTTCGAATTGGGATTAAAGCCCAGATTCGTCCCTTTACCTAGATATCTGTCGAAAATGACCAAAGTGGGAATCGAACCTGCCTCTTTACTTGAGAGGGTAGGCCTCTTAACCGCTGAACCAACTTCTCAAGATTATTGGAAAACATAGAGTTAATTGTCAATTTAGTCCTTGAGGTTTGTCAAAAATTGTCACTTTCATCCAAATCTTTTTTTTGTTACATCTGTGTCCCTAAGGTTTCATTTTTTTGCCATTTTAGTCATCAGCACTAACTCAGTTAACAAAAACCCAGTTAAGTCATGGGCATTTTTGTCCATACACACCAAACTTTTTCCTTTTGCCATTTTCATCCAAAACCATTTTTAAATTTATTTTAATTTTTGTATGTATGTATGTATGTATGTATGTATGTATGTATGTATGTATGTACGTACGTACGTATGTATGTATACATACACACTCATGAACATAGTGCAATTCAGAGAATGAAAGCACAAATTGCATCAACAAAGAAAAAGAGAATCATGATGCTCTACCCATGGCTTCATGCTCACCTTCTGATGAACATAGTTCTAGAAACGTTCAAGAAGTTTCCAAATCAGAAACGAAACCTAAGATTCTTCTTGTTGAAGATCATGTAGTGAATGTGATGATGGCACGTAGGATGATGAGGCAGTTGAATCAAGATATGGATGTTGTAAATAATGGAGCTGAAGCTGTACGTGCTGTTCATCGTTGCAATTATGATCTCATTCTTATGGTACTTTTTCGACTATAAAATTTTATATCCCTACAATAGAAATATAGTTCTGTTATGTTTTAGCAATTATGCCTTTTCCAATATGTAATGATGATGATTATAAGTTTCCCATATTTCATATATACATGCATACATACATACATACATACATACATACAAAAATTAAAATAAATTTAAAAAGGGTTTTGGATGAAAATGACAAAAGGAAAAAGTTTGGTGTGTATGGATAAAAATGCCCCTGACTTAACTGGGTTTTTGTTAACTGAGTTAGTGCTGATGACTAAAATGGCAAAAAAAATGAAACCTCAGGGACACAGATGTAACAAAAAAAAGATTTGGATGAAAGTGGCAATTTTTTACAAACCTCAGGGACTAAATTGGCAATTAACTCGAAAACATAATTAATCGAACTTTTAAAAACCGGTATTCATACCGTACTAGGTTGGGCTTACCACCAGACGGTTTAACCGTGTAACCAGACGATCATATATATAAGTATCTAAAAACACCACATCAACTTAAAAAGTAACCTAAAACTACATAAGTCCATAATCAAATATTAAATTTGCAACAAAAGCTTTTTTAAATAAAAGTCTACAAGAGGTTTATGGCATTGGAGTGTTAAATTCGTCAAGTTCACGATTGCTTAAACGACAAAATTCACTATCATTGACATCTTCGTTAGCAAAAAAAAACTATTTTCGTTACATACAATATAAAATTGAAGTTTTAGTTGCTAATAATCATAATATACTCAAACTATATAAGATAAGTAACATATGTAACAAAGGCTATATTTCGTGAGAAGTGTGAAAAGGATTAGAAATTGATATGTAGGCATCATTTTTTGGACTTAATCATTTTTTTTTGCATTGTTTAGGCTAAAATAGCACCAAATATAACAATTAAAAACATAAAACAACTTATTCTAGGCTTAAAAACTTAAAACACCATCCCAAGAACATGGGTTTAAAATTGTTGTGTTTTAGTTGTGTTTTTAACTATGTTTTGAATTTCATGGCTATAATACATTGCATTGTGTTTTAAATTGTCGTGTTTATTATTATTTTTAAGCAAAAACAACCCAAAACATCATACCTAGATTCAAAACATGATGCCTACCTGTTAATTCTTGATCCTTCTCATACTTCTCACAAAATATGGCATTTGTACCTAAACATTTACACACACACACACACACACACACACATATATATATATATATATATATATATATATATATAGTGAAGAGTTCAAATGAGAATAATTTTTTTTGTTAGAAGAAAAAGAAGAAATTTAAACTAATAGAAATCTTTCATTTAGTAGTTTTATTTAATGTTAAATAATTTTTTTAGTTTTTGTTACTCCCATAAACTAGTTAAATAAATGAAATCATAATTCTTTTTTAAATATATATCTTTAAAGTAAAGATAATTTATCATGAAGGATAAATTTCGGTATGCGTAAGATAAATGTAGGATGAATTTCTACATGTGTAGGGATAAACCTAATGTTAATTTCGATATGTGTAGGATAAAAGTATGATAATTTCGATGTGTGTAGAATGAATTTTGATAAGTGTATGACAAGTTTTGACGTGTGCAAGATAAATTATTTAAAACTGATTAATTGGATAATTAATGTTAAATGAGTTAAAGTATTTAAATGTGTAGGACAAGTAGTTAATGTTATTTCTTCTTTTTCTTCTTAAATTAAAATTCTTCTTAAATGATCCCCCTATATATATATATATATAGGGGAAGGATATTTTGGAAACCTTCCCCAGTTAAGAAAACCCATGAAACCCTTCATCTGACCATCCATTTTAGTGATCAAGGGTTGTGGTTGTTTCTGCTTTTTCATTAAAACTAAATATTTGTCTTTTAGTCACCATGGGTAATTTGGTCCATATAAAATTTAGTGTTCTCTCCTCTCTCCTCTCACCTCTCTCCTCTCTCCTCTCTCCTCTCTCCTCTTTTATTAAGAGATTCATGTGTTTTCTAAAAAAAAAATTCATTCCTGCTTTGTTTTGCCCGGCTTCAGTCTATATACATATTTTTTTTTGTAAACAAAAACATATGTTTTCACAAATTTATCTCACTAAAAATTCAGCTTATAAATCTAAACAACAAAAAACATATGATAAATTATAACCGAAGAACAAAAACACATGATAAATTATATCCCAAACAAGAAAAACATATGTTTTAAATGAAAACTAATGTTTTTAGATGAAAAACAAGCTTAGATATACAAAATAAATAAATAACTAAACACACAGATCTTCCTCGACATCCCCTGTTCCGACTGAGCACCAACTTCATCAAAGCCTAGATCCGGATCTTGAACAACAAAACACCAAAATCAAAAGAAAAAAGAAAAAGAAAGAACCCTGGAAAACAAAACACCAAAACCAAAATCAAAATCAAAACACCGAGAAACGTGAAAAACATAAAAAAAAATGATTAACATATAGTTTAAAACTGAAAACAAATATTTTAAATGAAAAAAAAAAAAAGCTTGAAATCAAAAGAAAAAACAAAAGGAAAGAACCCTCCCTTGTAGCTAATATTAGCAAGTGGCCCCAAACATATAATAAAAAAAATTCACCACTGGAAATGAGATTAAACCAAACGTATAAATCACCTAGTAATAAAACATGATAAAATATCATGGAGTAGATGAGCCACTTGCTAATATTAGTATTTATACTAAAAATTGAATTGATATTTTATCAGATCCACACGTGATTTATACAAAAAAAAAAAAAAAAAAAAATTTAAACCAACCTTGTAGCTAGCCAGTTTCCAACAACAAACTTACGATGCCCCATTTAATAAGTTTTTTTTAATGAAATAGAAGGTTTAAAACCCACAAACAAAACATAATAAAATTTCATGGGGAAAGAGAGTAATAGATCTTGGAGGGTAGTTGTACCAAGTGCATAAACAGTTGTACCACCACCACCAACATTCCTAGATGATTAAAAAAAACAAACAGAGCACCACCACCACCAACGTTGCCGGAGCTCAAGCACCTCGTTAGATCTTGACTCGCCGTTGTCTAAACATCATTGTTTCTCGCCAATATGTGAAAGATTTATGTTTGTGTCATTATCTAGAGAAAAGAGATAGAGAGAGAGGGATGGGTGGTTTAGAGAATGTGAGAGAGATGAGATCTAAAGATTTATGTGTGTGTGTCATTATGTTGAGAAAAAGAGAGAAAGAGAGATGAGGGGTTTAGGTGAGAGAGAGACTTGAATGTGTTATTATGTTATGGATGCAGGGAGTGAAAAAATAGACAAGAGAGAGAAAGACTTTGTGTGTCAAATTGAGCATAAAAGTAGAGGTTTTAAATTAAGTAAAGTACCTAAAATGCCCTTCCATACTTTATCCTCAATGAAAACGTGGAGAAATATTGGCCATGGAAAGGGGTTTAATTGGTTTTCTCAAGTGGAGGTGGTTTTCAATTTAGAATTGGCCTATTTATATATATATATATATATATATATATATATATATATATATATGGGAATGATCATTTGAGAAGAAAACTTAATATGAGAAGAAAAGAACAAATGACATGATGAACAAACATTAAATAATTCATATATTCTAATATCAATTATTCCCCCTCTAATTAATTAGTCAAAACACTTTGTCCTACATATGTCATAATTCATCCTACTATAAATCTTCCACATATCCATATTCACCCTACACGTATCGATATTCATCCTGCACATTGAATAAGGTATTAAGGTATTCAAAATGTCTGTAGTCGATCAAACTCATGGAAATTAAATTTGAATTAAGACTATTATGAGTTATTGGATGTTCATAGGTGATGAAACTCTCAAACAGTTGAGATCCAGGATTCATAGGTGTTCATTACAGAAAAATACTAAACGTAACTCGCTTCAAAGTTGTCTTCATGGATCATAATCATAGAGAAGCTTTGAAAGTCATACGATCTTTTGTCCTAAGACCTTAGGATCATATTAGCTCTACTGGCCTAAGCTTGTTCATTAATCACACTGAACGATATACCGTAACAGGATAGTAATAAAGGTGCGTAGTTGTGGACAATACTGAAGTTAAGTGGGAGTTGTATGTTGTCTAAGGAATTTTGTACTTCTTTATAATAAGAAAAGAACATTCTGGCAACCTCAAGGATAAGACTGGTGTGAAATGTATGGCCATACTAAAACTAGCAGTAGTTTGTCACTACCACTCGAAAGAGAGAGAAATGGTTAAACAATATGAGAATGAAACGGATCCATGTCTCATGTTTGACATGTTCTTGAAACAGAAAGGATAAATGATGACTGTTATCACTAAGGCTATATGCTTAACTGAGTAAAGCGTTACTCATAATAGAGAAGGCATAGTTGACGAACATAAATTGTCATACTTTGATAGGGACAATGTAGCTAGACGCCTAACTCTATCATGCATTCAGCATTAGACCATGTGTAGTGGTAAGGGGAAAACATAACTCCCCTGATTCTGATTGGTCCACGTGGCAGCTAAGTCAGCATGGGGCTTGAAGTGAAAATGGGGTGTAGTGGGGAAAAAAATTTGGGGCGCTATTGAAAAAAAAAAAAAAAAACCTCACGTGGACAAATTTTATTGGAACATTCAAACACATTGAGCGCTATAAATATCACGTCTGAACCATTTTTGCAAACATAGAGCCCCCATGTAATGGTGTTGGGGGCTCCATATTTTGATTTCTTGCAAACATAACGCCCCATTACAGGGGGTCTTATACCAAGTAATTGTTACTTGTCAAAGTGGGAGTCTATTGAAAATGATGTCCAAATGTTGATAAATAATACAACAACAAAGTACGATCCAAAAAGTTACACTTTGTACTGCAAACATAGAAATAATATTTAATTGTTAAATATTATTTATTACAAATAAGCTTCGATTAAGAAGTAAATATTTAGTGAAATACGTATTGAAAAGATTATTTCGAATAATCGGTGTTGATTGTTTAGAGAAACAATATATTGGAAATGGATTTATTAAACGGATTTTTTTTTTTGAAAAAATACTTTCATTCAAAACCGAGCAAAACCTTAAAAACAAGGCCGCTCACAAACCACTAATTACAACATATACAACGGAAAACTAACCCAATCCTTCCACTCAATCCTAGAACATTTCGATCTATATCTCAACCAAATGAAGGATAAGGACTTGACCGATGCGACAACCTCCACAACCTTAGGAACTTGATTTTTAAACACCACTTTATTTCGTTCTTTCCAAATGGCCCAGCAAGCGACCATAATAATACCGCGGATAATACATTTCCCTCTACCTGGGCCTGGGATAACATCTTGCCAAGAAAACAGATCTTCAAGAAGACCATATCTACTAGGCTTCAATCTGCACCACCGCCAAACCTTAGACCAGACTTCGAAGGAGAACTTACAAGTAACGAAGGCATGATTAACCGTCTCTTCTTCACTGCTGCACAGCGGGCACATCACGGATGGGAGAACAATGTTTCTTTTAATCAACTCTGAGCAAGTAGGGACTCTTTCTTGATCGATCCTCCAGCTATGAATGTTAACCTTTAACGGAACCCAGCTGACCCACCTCATCCGAATGCATGACTGACCAACCGGAGACTGTCTAAGAGCCTTCTTAACAACAGCTACAGAGAAACCCGTCGAAGGTTTATCATCCCAGATCCAAGAATCTATGTTGTCCTTGAGCCGAATACTAGCGAGCATGTGAAATAAATCTTGAATTTCCGAGATACCTTCCGCTGTGTCAGCACCCAAGTACCAATCCGCAGCTAAGCAAAGCTGACCACCATCCTTAATAATACGGGTATTAACCGCTGCATTCTTATTCTTTTCGATTGAGAAGAGAATCGGCCAACGTTTCCACAGAGGAGTAGTGCCATACCAAACATCCTTCCAAAAGTTAATAGTACTCCCATCACCTAGCTGACACGAAATGAGCTTATCAATGGTCCTACCCTCGAACCTGATGTTGACCATAACATTGACAATCGATTTCCACACTCCAGGAAGGTTTTTATTAACCGGTAAAAAATCCCATTTATTTCTTCCACCGTGGATACTTAAAATAGTTCTCCTCCACAACCCCTTATAATCAGTTTTGAACCTCCACACCCATTTAGAAAGAAGCGCCGAATTAACATCTGTGAGCTTTGTAATACCCAACCCCCCAAACCGTTTGGGTCTCGTTATGTTTTCCCACGCCACCCAATGAACACCTTTGCCTTCCTTATTTCCCAGCCATAGAAACTTGCGCATAATTCTTTCTATATTTTCAATCACCTGAGAAGGCGCTTTGAATATAGAAAGATAGTACACAGGGAGACTAGCCAGAACTGACTTGATCAATGTTAGACGCCCTCCGATAGACAAAACTTTGGCCTTCCAAGATGATAACCTGTTCCGAATAACCTCTAAGACCGGCTCCCAATGGGCCACCCGGTTCATATTCGCGCCAACCTTAATACCCAAGTATTGAAATGGTAGTTCACCCTCTTTGCACCCCAACATGGCAGCCATACTGCTGACTTCCGAAGAGGGAATTCCCAACCCGAATAAAGATGACTTATGAACGTTTATTTTCATACCCGAGCACACCTTAAAAATACGTAACAATCTAGTAACCATAACAATGTTCCTTTCAGACCAAACTCCCATCAACAGCGCATCATCAGCATAAAGCATATGCGTTAACGAAACCCCTTGGCTCGGCAAAGACAAACCCTCAATATCGCCGAGGCTGCCAGCTTTGGAAATCAACACGGCGAAAGCTTCCATCACAAATAAAAATAAAAATGGCGACAAAGGATCGCCTTGTCTGAGCCCTTTATGGCAATCGAACTCAAACGTAGGCGACCCGTTTACTAGAACCGCAGACCTCGCAGACCGGAGGATACCTCTAATCCAAAGACACCACTTATCCGGGAATCCCATTTGTTTCATAACATCAATAAGAAAATCCCAGTTTACATTATCGTAAGCTTTCTGGAAGTCGATCTTGAATAAAAAAGCTTTCTTCCCACGTTTTCTAGCCCACCCAATAATCTCATTTAGAACCAGAGGCCCGTCCAAAATAAGCCTATCAGACAAAAACGCCGACTGCGACTCCGAAATCACATCTCCCATAACTGACTTAGCTCTCGCAGCAATGACTTTCGAAATGGTTTTGCTTATCACACCTACCAGATTGATAGGACGGTAATCATTTAAACCCAAAGGGGTTTTAGACTTCGCCACTAACGTGATGTAAGACAAACTAAAATCTTTCCGGATATAACCCGATTCATAGAAAGTATCAAATAGCTTAACAAAATCGTCCGCCAATGTAACAACCGGCAAAATTAAGGTAATTCCGTACTAATTAATTAAACGCGATTAACGTAATTAACCGTAATTATGTGCTGAATATTTAATCAAGGCCTTAGAAGGATAGGAATTCCCAAATAATGCATAGGAATGCATAAGTTTAATAGCAAAGCATGATAGGATCGTGCGCAGACAAAACTATCCGGTATGGACACTGGCGATTACCCGGTAAAAACTTAAATAAGCGAAACGAACACCGGACACCCGGAATATAAAATAAATAATATTTTCACAAAATATTATGAGTTTTGGAAACCCAAAGGCATACGTGAAAGCTTATTGCACAAATCTCCCGGTAACGAATAAAGTGCGCGTACCGCACCCGATACGCGCGAAACACGTAAATTCACCCGGCAAAAGCCGAAATAAATTATCAGTAATTTAACTGGGCAAAATTTTATGAATATTAACGGTATTTTAATATTGAGGTAAACCGCGGTTAAAATTCGAGAAATACCCGGGCGGTACCCGAAAGGAACTAACTTAAACATAATATGGAGAGATAATTAGCAAGGTGGACCCCACCAAACACCCATAGGGGCCGGCCAAAAGGGCCACTTAAGTGTAGTTCACTTGAGTTTTTTTTTTAAAAATCTTCCATATCATTAGCAATGATGGGCTTGCATGAAAAAGGATTGGGTAAGAGATTAACCAAATCATTTCTTCCTCTCTCTCTCTTAAACTCGGCCAAACACCCTCTTATAACATCACTAGAGATTTTTTTTTTGTAATCTTTCATGATCCTTCCATATCTCCATAATCCAAGACAAGATTTGGGTAATCTTTGGAGGATTTGGGTAAGATAATATAACCTCTTGAATGAGCATTTGAAGAAATCACAAAAAATCCTCTTCTTTTCTCCTCTTGGCCGTAGACTTACACCACCCCACCAACACCTCTCTTTCAATTTTTACAACTCCAAATCATCTCTAGTTCATTCTTAATCAAACCCCTTCTTGTGTGTTCAAGAGCTTGGAGCATAACCCACTTGGAAGAACACATTAAACCCCACCCAAAATCCAAGATTTTGTCTTCCCTAGCCTTGAGCTAGTAGTAAGTCTTGCATTGTTTTATTATTTAAAATGTTCATATTTTTGTGCTATGAAAGCAAGTTGTACAATGTTGGGTAATAAAGATGAGTTTTATAAAAGTAATGGGTTTTGTTAAAAAAAAATGAGAATGGAAGAATGATAATATGAAGAAATCTTAGATTATTATTAATAAAAGTGGTATTTTGAAGAAAAACATAATAATAAGAACATGCTTGTAAGTTGGAAGATGAGAAGAACTAGATTTTGGAAAATGACTTGGATATGATGAAAAGTGGTTTTAATCATCATAAGATGACTAGTTAATGTCAAAAAGTTGTTAAAAAGAATTATAAAATCATAGATGAAAAAGTTTCATCTTCAAAGTCCACTCACTTGGATGAGTGAAAATTGGATGTTTTGGATTAAAATATGGAATAAGCATATTAATGACATCTAGGATGGATTAGAAGACCATTAAAAGTAAAAAGAAGTGAAAACAACTAAACATGATGAAAATGGTTCTTCAAAGTCCACTAAAGTGGAAGAAAAATATTAACTTTGAAAGATTGAGTGAAAAATGCTACAAGTATAAGTTAAAGGACTAATATGGCAACTTTGAAAGTCGAGGGACTAAAATAAATATCTTAGAAAACTATTAGTCCAAAAACACAATAATGAGAAGATTGGAGTCAAAAGTGTAAGTAATAATTTACAAGGTAAATTTGGTAAATAATAGTAGCATACTTGGGTATTTTATGTAAAAAGTATATTTTTATAAAATGGACGTTTTATAAAAATAAATGGAGTAACGCAAGTATTTTATAAAGTGAGATTGTATAAAATAAAGACTTGGGAAGACTTGTACAAAAATGGGATACTTTTATATAAATGGGAATATAAAAGTATCGGAAACATTTTTGGGTAACAAGTTGGACGAGTCGGGCTAAAACGTACATAGTATATTTTTCCAAGAAATAAACGTTCGGAATCGGAAGTTGGAACAATACTTCCATGAGAACGCGCAACGGAAATGAATATGAAAAACGCTAACTAACGAACTTAGTTACACGGACCAACGTAAACGGACTTATGAGGAAAAGACCATTACGTCGAGATAAAAATATACATATATATTTTAAGGAAATAAAATATATATAACAAGGGTGGAACGTGCGTAACACTTTCCTAAGTGTAGAAAGAATATTCGTGGAGAAAGAGAAGCATAACGTAACAAATTAAAAACGCTAAAACGACACGTGAACTTAACAAGTAGTATCCACGCGATGATATATGTACATGTACTCGTTCCCGACGGAATTCTAGTACCTCTATTTAAATGGGAAAATAGATGTGCGAGAAGGAAAACCGAGACGAGTAGGTGAGATATATCTACGAACGCGTGAATACCGACAAGATCCTAATACATTTATTTAAATGGGAAAATAAATGTACGGTGTGGTAAGTCTAGTCGGGCGTTAAGATTATGTTACCGAACGACGAGGACTTAGCATATTTATTTGAATGGGAAAATAAATATGTGGCAAAGTAAGTCGGGTCGGATAATAAGAAAACACTTTATATCGAGCGAAAAGATCCTAAGTATAATTATTTAAATGGGAAAATAATTATACGTTGGGTAGAGTCGTGTCGAGTATAATGTTGTACAAGTCATAAAGAATATTAATAAGAATAATATATGACTTGTAAGGAAAGGGTAATCCATCGCCATTGAACCTAGGACACGAAACTATTAAACGGGAATTGGGATAAAGACGTGGTCGGGAAGTTGGGTGTACAACTTGCCAAGGCACATACACCATAGGTGTAAGTGACTTATACGCCTAGAACCTTTGTAGGTACGGGATCACAAACTTTACTATTTTCTTTGAGCCGAGCACAGTTACAGGTGAGTCTCACGGCCCCATTTCTAAACTATTTAACGTTTTTACGGGGGAAAGATATGTTGGGATTGTATGACGGGTTGGATACTTGAGTAAAGATCGCCACTCGGGGTTGAGACCTCCCCACTATAATCATTAATTCAGGAATGAGAAACCAAAGGAATATTTGGATAGTACTATTGGTGCCTGACAAGGCCCACCCCTAATCGATAGCGTCGATTTTGCATCGGCGTATGCCTGGGGTGCACTTATTCTGAAATAAAGTCGTAGGAATACCGAGTAACGACTTTGGGCGGGGGCATTATTAATTGTCTTGGTTTGGTTATAGGCTCAAGTAAATTGTAGGACTTTGCAACTCCTATAAATGTCATAACAAGGATATTCACACTTTATAAAGATTTATTAAATTAAAACCTGTGAACTCACCAATATTTATATATTGACGATTTTCAAACATATCTTTCAGGTAATTGATTGATGGAAGTTAGCATGGCGAGCAGGGTCGGGGATGTCTCCAAGTTGGGCGTTGGGAATGTCGTAAAAGGGTCTCAACTCTTTATTCCATAGACTTAGGGATAAAGGGAGGAGCCTCCTTATCAATTTCAAAAACAATTTATAATTATGTATGGATAATTTGACATGATTATTAGCATTGAATAAATGCCCGTTTTTCTAATTACTATTGTGGTTTGCATTAATCTTGGCTTAATACTTTTGAACCGTCGCGCCACGTGTTTCCGCCTTAGACGTGGTGTGACAGCCAACAAATCCCAAAAATGCTTTATGAAACGAAAATTAAAGCCATCCGGGCCAGGGGATTTATCGGACCCACAATCGAAAACTGCATCCTTTATTTCTTCCTTCGAGAAGGGAGCTATTAAGGCTGCGATTTTATCCGACGGAACTTGTTTAAAACCATCAGACCTGATAACTGGCCGATTACTATACTGTTCACGAAAAAGGTCACGATAATACCGAAGGACTTCTCTTTTAACCAAAGGAGGATGCGCAATCCATTCACCATTTATCAACACCCCCGGAATACTATTAACCGCTTTTCTCCCATTGATACATCGATGAAAGTAGGCGGTGTTGTCATCCCCCAAAGAAGCCCATTTAACCCGCGATTTCTGTTTCAAGTCTTTATTTTTCATCAAGAGAATCCTGTCCATCTCCTTTTTACTCTCCTCCCAAATCCATTCTTCCTCTTCTTCTAAGTCTTCTTCTTCAAGTTTAGCTTGTAACCTCGATAAATCTCGTTTAACAGCCTCCAGTTCCATCTCTTCTGTAGCGGACTTATTCTTCCACCAAGATATAAGAGCCCTCTTAACAGCCCCCAATTTTTTATGTAGAGAAAAATCATTAGAACCATCAGCCGCTTCTTGTATTAAAACACTTTTAACCACATCTTCACAATCATCCCTTTCTAACCATGAGTCGAACCACTTAAATGGTTTAGCGCCATAGTTAACATTAGCTAAAGATAACAGAAGAGGACTGTGATCAGACAATTCCTTCTTCAGGGCCCTGAAACACGCCCCTGGCCACCTGTTGAAAAAATCAAAACAAACCAACATACGGTCAATTTTACTCATCTTAGCCGAGTTTCCCGATCCAGTCAAGAACGTGAATTTATTTCCGTGCATATAATACTCATGAAGGTTAGCTTCATCAATAAAACTGTTGAACTCTAGAGCGGCCCTTTTATTAAACTTCGAATTCCTTCTTTCTTCCGCCCACCTAACAGAATTAAAATCTCCTAAAAACAACCACATGCCCGAATTACCCTGCATCAACCCTATCAATCGGTCCCATAAACGTCTTTTTTCACCAACCTTCTGAGGAGCGTAAACATTAACGACATTAACCACACTATTATCTTCCACTAAGTAACCCGAAACCATAAGAAAATGATCATCCTTCACCGAAAATCTTTTTACGAATTTTCTTGGATTCCACATACTAATCAGACCACCCGATTTCCCCTTAGCACCAACCACTTCAGAATCAAAATCACCTCTACCCCAAATAACCGAAAGATCAAATAAAACTCCCTCCCCCAACATCGATTCTTGAATACCCAAGAAATCTATCTTGTGTTTCAAAACCAACCCTCTTACCCAAGATGATTTACCCACCACCCCTATACCTCTAACATTTAAGGATAAGTAATTCATCGCAAACCTGTTTGTAACCTTTCACCGTCGATGGAGTGTGATACCAAACTCTCGAAATTTTGTAAATTAACTCCCAACCGGTTTCCAAACTCGAGAGTAGCTCCCAACTCATCACCTTTAGCATTATTCGATTGGACCACAGGGGTGAAAGGGGAACCAGCTTCATCCCCTGTAGGTTTATTAGGCTCCAAAGTTTCAATAAGTTCCTCTGTGTCTCCCAATAAAGCACTAAAAGAGTTATACGTATTGACAGGATCGCCCCCTCTAGATTTTTTAACGTTGTTATCCAGACCCCTTATAATGGGCTCTAATTCAAACGGGTCATCATCCAATACCAATTTGGGCCCTTTATTGGGCCGGTCATTACTGCTGAAAGTTGCCCCACCTGAAGTTTGGCCCAGATCCGCATTTTTGGTTTTCTCTTTCTTACGTTTAACATTCTTTCCTTCCATCTGAGTAGTAGAATTTGGCAATACATTAATATTGCCATTCATACCTTCCTGAATTTCCTCCGCAAAATTCTCCTTCTTACCATTCGTTTCCACCCTGACATAAATGTTCTCCGTCTTTGTCTCCGTAACATCCTCTGTTTCCAGAAATACATTTTCCGGTGGTTCCTCCGGCATATCCTCCGACATAACTTCTTCGCCGGCATCTCTCTCGTCAGACTTATGACTCCTAACAGACTGATCTTCAGCATCGTCAATGAAATCCGTTAACCATTCTCTATCCTCTTCCTCGATCCAAATCTTAAAAGTTTTACCTCTCCATTTCAGAAAGATAACGTCTTGAATTCTAGAACCTTGTTCCACTACAACACCAATGTACTGGAACGATGAATCCAACTCCAGACTCTCACATTCCGGTTTTTTTACCACCCTACCAAAGTGGCTACCAATGTTATTGATCACCTGGTCTTCCAGCAAACTAAGGGGGATCCCAAAAACTTTTAACCATGCAACACGTTGGAAAGGCAGATCTTGACCATCCCAAATATTCACCATACTGAACATGTCGTTTCTTCCAATGAGTTCATCCAAAGCCATCCTTGCATGCTCACAATTTTTGAAGGTGATCAACACAAGTAAACCACCTAAACACTTAATTACTCCCTCCCCTAACCCCATCTCAATTAAAACCGTCTTGATTTTTCTCAATACATCCAAGGAAACTACTCCCACCACCACAGATCTTCCCTGTAACCCTTTAAAGGCTTCAACATTGTCATCAACATTAATACTCTTCCCTTTTGCAACACCTGAAAAAGCCTCCTTGAAAGACATGGAATTAGAGGAAAAAACATTCCTGTTCCCATGCTGCATATTCCCTGCCTCCGGTGGAATCTGTGTTGGAAATCCTCGTTCCTTAGGTTTAAACTCCGGCTTTCGGGCATCTACTTCACCGTCCTCTAGAACGAACCTAGCGACATTAACCTTGAGTTTATAATCTCCCAACCGAATCGACGACAAAACTTTTTCCATTTCTCTCCGATCTTTAACATCAAACAAGGATATGAAGCCAAATCTTCTCCCTTCTTTATCGCGTTTCCTTGCTATGTAAATATCGAAAATTGTACCAAAATTCCTAACCTCCTTAGCAAGATCCGTCCCACTGCATCTTTCCGGGAGATTTGCGACGTAAAACTTAGTAAGACGAGATAAAACCTCCACCGGAATAGGTTTCCGACGGGATTCCGGTGGCATGTTTAGAGAGCGTTTTAATCCTAGAAATAATGTTTGAATTAGTATATAATATAGCTGTTACCTTCAAATTCTCTTGGTATGACCAACTTAAAATAATACTGATTTCCGTCTCCTCGATTTGCATTAATCAATATCTCAATTTTCTGTAAATTAAATCCTTGAATTGAGGGGAATTCGTACTTTTCAATTCGACGTATTAGGTAAGTAGAGTAGCATGGTTTTACGAAACGGATTAATCAGATGAATAGTTTAAGGCGTTGAATGATATAATAATTATTAGAGAATGATTATTATTACAGTTTTATCGAATAACTATTGTTCGATATTAATTGATGGTGATAGATAATTATCAGGGCACGATGATTATAGACAAGTTGTAAAACACGAGGGTTATTATTATTTAAAAGTGTTAAATACTAATAGTAATAATAGTGTTATTAGATAATAATATTATTACAAGTATATAAAAGTTTTGTGATTAATTTGTTAATAATAAAACTTTGTGGATTTGTAATTAATTGATTTATTACAATATGACAAGTTCTTGGAGAACAAGCCAAGATGATGCTGTAAGTTATACGTGCGGACCGAGGGTCCTCGGGACGCATGCCATCCTTTTGGGTTGCCTCGTTTTGCGTGTTCATGATTTTGGGTGTTACTATTGATAAAGATCTACATGAGTGTTTTGGCGTTCGTAGATACATCATGCGATCTCTTGGTGTTTCGTCAAGGTAGTTTTCTAAACACCCTACGATTAAGATCATATTATTTGTTATTGATTTGTATTTGGATCACTGCATCGGATTGCGTATTTGGTTTGATAATAATATATTGTTTTTGGTATTAACACGTTTCCGCTTTATTTATTAATCAATGTTATTAATATTATTCGTGTTAAAATAATATACTATGAAATATGATTTTATATTAAACCGGATAAACAGCTTGGGTCGGTTTTGATCCGAGCGGGTCGTGCGATTCCCAACAATAACTACAACTATTTAATAAACAAAAGAGTTAATTACACGGATGGTTCCTTTGGTATGCACATATTGCAACTTTGGTTATCAAAACTTTGATATTACATGGTTGCTCTTGGTAGTATGCATTTTGTAACCTTGTTGGTCTCTAGCCCTAACGATCGCCTATTAAGTGTGTTATAACGATGTAAAAAGACCAAAATACCCCTAATATAAATAAAGTGCAGGACCCCCTTTTTATCTTCCTCCTGTTCATTTCCCACATCTCCATATCTTTCTCACACACACTCATGAACATCACCCGCCTCCTACTCCTTGCACCCACTTTCGGTAACCAACACTACCTCTTACTTAACCCATCACGCTAGACAAACCCACAAACTCCATAGACTTTCCGGTTGACAAAGGAGGAGGACACGAGTTACAATGGTCATATTTTACCACTTTTTTTCTGGCTGCCATCCAAAGACACAAGTTATAGTGATTGTTATCTGGCTTTTATCTTGTGGTTTGAAGTTTAGGTCAATCAATTTAAAGCCTTCCCCATAGAGATGTTGAAAGTTTAGTGTAGATGGAGTTTTGATTTGAAGCTTTACCATAATCAAAATCAATTGGTGGTATCGAGGTTTTGTTGATAATGGATGTTTGAAGGGCATGTTTGGATAAACTTATTTGAGGCAAAAAGGACTTTTGGTGAAAATGACTTATTAACTTATGACTTTTTGAAAAGGAGATTTTTAGAAAAGTGTTTGGATTAGCTTTTCAAAAAGGAGTTTTTAGAAAAGTTTTTGGATTAGATTTTCAAGTAAAATGACCAAAAAGGATATAAAGAGGGTAGGTATAAGGATATAATGAGGGCATATAGGTAATTTTTTCCCAAAAGTTATAAGTAGGTTAAAAAAGTCACACATTCCTTACTTTTCCATGACAACTTATTATACACAAATGAAAAGTTAAAACAAAAAGGACTTTTGGCTTTGCCAAACACTTTTTGTAAGTTATTGACTTTTTGAAAAAGTAATAAGTTATAAGTTGGTGGAAATAAGGAGAGCCAAACATGCTCGAAATCAAAACAAACAGCAATGGAGATGGAGCTTTTGTGGTAACATGATTAAGTAAGTGACCTAGATGGGGTGGGGGGTGGTTGCCAACTTGCCATGGTAGGTTGTGGAAAAGTGACGTCGGGCGATGGTTTTGTGGTGTTCCATGGGTGGTCAGATAGTGGTGGGGGTATTTGATGGGTCTTATATGGTGGTGTTTGGTGGTCACTTTATTATAATTAAGGTTTATTTATTTATTTAATGACTAAATTTTAAGTTTTGTCTTTTATTTATACTAAAATTCAAAACATGTCATTTGTCTTTAAAATTGACAAGTTTTGTAATTGATGTTTCAAAATGTTGCGCGATATGTCCTTTGATATAAACCATGTTTATTTTGAGTGTTAAATGGAGTGTAAATTAGTCTTTTTAGTTATTTATTTAAAAAACCATTTTGATAATTAAACAAAAAGAATTATCACACCCCTCCCACTCTCTCTTTCTATCTCTCTAAACACAAACCCCTCTCCCCCTTTTGCACTATCTCTCTCGAGCGTCATAATCACCACCTCTACCACTGTAACATCGCGAAAATTTTTCCCCAAATTTTAATATAAACGCCCTTATTTTCATTACAAACGTGCCTAAGTCTCCATTACCCTAACTCATAATTTATATATATATATATAAATGCTTATAATAATAATAATAATAATAATAATAATAATAATAATAATAATAATAATAATAATATGTTTAGTGGGCTTGTGAATTTGTCCAACTCAAACCAAAACCCCTTTACTTCCTTTTAAAAACCTTAACCCAACCCAACACCCCTTATCCTTTTATATCTTCTGAAGCCCATTAATCCAGCCCAATCACCAGGTCCAGCATCCGGCCCACCAAGAGCCCAGCCCAAACCCCCTCCTTCTCCTCTAACCTGTTAAAAAAAAAAATAAAACTGCTCCGCCCGAGAATCGAACCCGGGCCGAACCAAAGGCAACAAACAACTCTACCACTACGCCACACAGATTATCAGTGATAAAGCATGACCTTTATAGAATTTAAACGAATTTCAGCTTACTATTTTGCTCCTTCTTTGGCTGTTCAAACGAGCAGCAGCTCAAAGAACATTTGACCGCAGAAACTTCCACCTTTGACCAATCAATTAGCCAGATTAACGCGTAATTAACCACGGTTTGACTTGGAATCGTGATTATCGGCCATCATCAAGTCAACACACGAACAATCACAATCAATTGTTTCCATTTTTATGAAGAACGCGTCAAACATTAAAGAACCCGGTCAAATCTTGCCAAATCGTATACCGAAGCATAACACTATAAATTGAACATCCCCAAACATGCTACACTCGCCGATAACTCTTTCCCAACTCTCAATTTCTTGTGTAAATCAGCTGCTCATGCGTTTTTTAGCACGAAGTTGACTTTCCTGTTTGACCATTCGTTAGCCTTCGATTAAGTCTTGTAAGTGTGATTTCTTTTGTGGGAATTCTTAATCGGCATCTACACATTGTTTACCCTAAGAATAATCGGGTTAACATTGTGTGGATTGTGCGATTGGAAAAGCTAGGGCTTGTAAGCTTAAATTCGGGATAATCATGATTTCTGCATTATTATTTATTTTAAATAAAACAAGAATCAACACAACCACTAGTCTAGACCAAGTGGTTGTGTCTGGTGCCCACAAGCAAGACCACGCGGGTTCGATACCCAGCTGTGGCGTTTTATTTTCTTTTTTTGTTGATTTTATTATAAACAAACAAATATATATATATTACATTTAAACTTATAAATTCATTTTTAAATATGAAAACCCTTTTATAAATTCTAAAAAAAATATTTTTAACAAATCTGATGTCAAAGCTTTATCTACAATTTTTATTTTTCTGAAATTCATTTATTTAATATTTATAATAATTAAATCAATTTTACACTATTATATTTATAAAAATCCATTAAAATATCAAAACGATCTTATAAATTTCCACAAAAATTATCCTAAGTTTTTATAACATTAAACTTTTTCAGAAATGATTTTTATTTCTGGAAAATCATTTATTTAGTATTTTTAATCAATTTTTGTTAGTTTTAAACATAATTAA
This sequence comes from Ambrosia x helenae, assembly GCA_030844895.1. Lineage (NCBI taxonomy): Eukaryota > Viridiplantae > Streptophyta > Magnoliopsida > Asterales > Asteraceae > Ambrosia > Ambrosia x helenae. The sequence goes on along the minus strand of CM061230.1, from coordinate 100,590,201 downwards.
ATCATAATAAATCCAATTTTTAATATTTTTGCACCAAAATTTTATACAAATTATTTCTGATCATTTAGAACAAAAATATAATTTTTAAACTGATAATTCTTTAATTTTAGTAATTTTTAATTATTAAAGTTAAAGTTTGACAATTTGTAATAAATAGATTTAATAATCTATTTTAAAGAAAATAATTTTATAAAAATTATTTTTATACTTTAAATACATTATTGTGACCATCCTAAATTTAAATTTCATAAAAAGATTTTTGGTTACCTATTTACTAAATTTCTCTCAATTGGCGAACATTTTTAATATTAATCAAACGAGCAATTATCCCCAATACGAAGCCCTAGAACATATACATTTGTAGACTAGATAGACTTAGACATATTTATTACCTTATTATAGGGTGATACTTGACATACTTGGGCAACACACTATTTTTCAAGAGATAACTTTTGCTAAGGTGAGTTTTACATAGCCCCTTTTCTATTTATCACCATTTTTGGGGTGAAACATGTTACAACATCATTTATGCAATTCAATCATCAATATGTCTATGTGTTTTTCTATGTTGCATTATGTCTTGAACATGACTAGGGTAAGCACAATTCTAGCATAAACATTCATCAGCCAAACGGTATACATTGATAGATCTATTGGACTGACAATCCCACCCGGATACGTGCCTCCTACAAAGGTTGCGTGGGTGTTTGTTACTGCAATATAAACGAGTGAACCATGAGCGTATGGGATGTACCACAATACAACAGTCACAATGGTTGATTATGCACTCGATTTATTTCTAGTATGTTCTCACATATGGACTAGATTGACATGACACATGAATTGCACAACATTTTTATTCAATTATCAAAAACCTATGTAATTCTCACCAACTTTTGTTGACCCAAAACATTTTCAACTTAACATGTTTCAGGTTCTATTTGCTTGAAGATTTGAATTGATGCTTGAAGATATGTGTATAGTTTTATTCAATTTGATGTACAAATTCTAGAACAATTGTATGTAATTTATTTAAATTATTTAATGGAATTTATTATTCACCATGAGCTACTGAACAATCATCAATACGTGACATCCCGATGTTTCCGCCATCGGTTGGGGTGTTACAACCACCACCTCCATCTCCACCACCATACCATCACCTGCCACCACCTACCACACCATCACCTGCCACCACCACACCACACCATCACCATCTTCCTTAATCTCAACACCCTTAACCTCACCACAAACATAAACTCTTTCTCTCTACCCCTCTGTATGTGGTAGCCAACATCAACAACAACCACTCTTCACCATCATCAACAAAACCACCTGCTAAGCATCTCAAACCCTAACACCACCACCTGCACCTTAAAATCCACCCCCAAAAAACCTTAATTATCATCACCGTCTACACACAACCACCGTCATCCTCTCCACTACCTCCGACCAAATCACCACCACCGCCACCCCACACTAACCTGTTATATGCCTACAAGTGGGTTAAGATGACTTAGCCATAGCTAAGCCATGAAGCCCATGCACTTATACGTGGCAGGAAGCTTCAAATGTTCTAACTACATATCCCTTTTTATTTATTGGTTATCTTATATTTTTTATTAGTATTTGAATTAGTGTGTGTGGTTGCTAAAATAAAGGAGTTGTGGGGATGCCCATTATCTTAGCAGTGTCGTATCTTTAGGAGCTAGTGGTTTGCTTGAGTTAATGTCACTATTGTTTTTGTTATCTCTGTACTCCTTAAAAGCAAAGTTTGTTTTTCATGGATATACAGAAAATTAGTCTTAACATTCTCTCTAAATTTCTATCTGGTTTCTCTATATTTTCTTTGGCCAACAATTAATTTGTTGGAACCACATCACAACCACCACTAGCGAGCCCCACCACTACCATCTAAGATCTGAACACATCATCACCATCAGCCACCTTTCCGTTCAAAACTTTATCCATCTTTGTATGTCATCATTATATACGTCCTTTGCGTTGAGGAGAGGGTGGTCGAAAATATTGAAGAAGAGGGTGGTGTTGTGGTCGTGGGTTGGTGGTTGTGGTGTGGGACACCTTCAACCACTTAAGGTCTTCTTGATATTCGATTGAAATATTCCTGGTTGTGAGGTGGTTTGCCAAATATTCCTCTAATATAGATAAAAAATGGTTTTGATAGTGATATTATTTGATCTGGATAGAAATTCACCAAAAAGTTGATAATGATTTGGAAGCAACGACCAAACACTTGATCTTCGATTGAAATATGTTTTTATTTGTTGAATATAACTTTGATGTGAACTAGGGGGAATCTTCACGAGGAAGAATGAAATATACGAGAGAGGGGGACGGATGGAGGGAGGGTGGGAGGGGGAGAGAGAGAGAGGATGGGGTGGGGATAAGGGCGAGTCTTTTAACTTAAATAAACAAATAAAAAAAACTACAATGCACCTGATTTAACAAAAAAAAAAAATAACTGGGTTATGGTAAAAGGACAAATCGTGCAACATACTAAAACATAAAGTACAAAACTCATTAATTTTAAAGACAAGTGATACGAATCTTCTATACAACTAATATATGAAACTCAATGTGGACACATGGCACTCCTATGTTGATCCTTCAATTATCTAGCCTATCATATTGTGCCAAGTGTCCAAGTGTGAGAATTTATAAGATTTTTCTTTTTTCTAAAAATCAAAAATCATTCAATTAATTTTGGTCAATAATCATTTACCAATATTAATTAACTTTCCTAAAACAATAGAACCCTAATTCGATTTGGTCAATAATCATTTACCAATATTAATGGGTCTTTGATTTCTTGCTTGACAATAATGGGTCTTTGTGTACAGATTTCGATTTAGGGGTTTTTAGTGTTCAATTGATGTTTTAAGTTTTGATTTATTTCGATTGATGTGTGAAGTTTTCATTACTGATCTATTGTTAAACATGACGATGTTGTCGAGCAGATGAATAAGATGTTCAAAAAGCTTTTCAGCCAATTCCCTAACAACATCACAGATAATAGAAAACAACCCCGCGATATTCACTGGATCTAAGGTATGCGTTGTGTACTTTATATTTTATTTTTAACAATATTTGATTATAGTATTACTAATACATCAATATTCTTAAAATAAAAAAAAGGTTGAAAGTGCTTATTTTGTTCTTAACTCATCTGCCATGTACTTTAAAAAAGGGTTATTACAATTGACCAAAGGACACAATGTTAGTCAGCGGTCACCAAGTGGTTACAAATGTTATTAAAGCAAAATATTGGAAAGGGATTGAGTCGCAGGTTGAAAAGAATCATTGAGCATTCTATGTTTGGAATTAGAATAGCTAAAGTTGGTTCAAAGTTTTATGATTTGAGTTTATTCTTGAGAAGACCCGGCAGGTCGAGAAAGGTTCGTTTATTTTATTGATGTATAGTTGATTCAAAGCTTTTCAAGATCTTTATATTTTCGTAAAGTTTGTCGAGTTATTTAACCCATTTCAAGGTCTTTATATTATCGTCTATTTGACCCATACTTATTTCTGTTACAAACAAGTATAAATTTGATGCAGGAGAGTATGTAACTGCAAACTCATCGTACGTTTGCTTCATGTACCAACTTTATATCTATGAACTTGAGACATTATTAAAACATGATTAATTTGGTGCAGGAGAGTATGTAACTGCAAGAGCATCAGCAGCTGCTGGAACCATAATGGTTTAGTCTCTTAATTACCCTCTTATATTAAATTTATTTTCCACTATTTATCGTCCTTCATGTTTATCATCTGTTGTCGTTTCTACGTTTGAATTTTAGTTTTTTACATTTTACACCATTTTGTTTTCCAGGCATTGTCCTCATGGGTACCTCCCGTGTCGAGGAGGTTGCTTCAACTGGTCTTGGTGTTCAGTTTTTTCAGCTCTATGTGAGTCTCTCACTCCCTCCTATCTTTTCCAAGATTATACAAACATACACACAGATTATTTCATATAACAGTTCCAATTTTAACTTAATTGTTCCCTAAATGTTTTTGCCAATTGCTAGGTGTGTAAAAGACAGGAATGTGGTAACTCAGTTGGTGAAACGAGCCGAAAAGGCTGGTTTTAAGGCGATTGTCCTGACTGTTGATACCCCGAGACTTGGCCGAATGGAAGCTGATGTCAAGACAGGTATATCACACAATATTATTGGCAAATTGTTATATTTACATATTATATTCTTGAATGTGTCCATTTACAGATTTGTTCTGCCACCAAATCTTACCTTCAAGAACTTTGACGGATTAGATCTCGGCAACCTAGATAAGGGTTAATATAATAAAACATTTACGGGTTTCAAGTTTTCATCATTTCCATTATAATAAAATCAATAATTGTGATCAACTTGCAGACAGATGACTCTGGATTAGCTTCATATGTTGCAGGCCAAGTTGATAGGTCTCTTAGTTGGAAAGTGAGTTTTTTCAATATTTTTTTGTGTATTTATGTGAAATTGCACAAATATTGTCAGATATTTGTACGCGACATTTTAGAGCTTCGGGAGAGCAATCGTGTTGTTGGGACTTATGTTGTTTCAGTAAAATATAAGGTAATGCTATTTAATATTTTTACAGAACCTAGACCCATACCTGTTTTTTCATAATTAATTTGCTATTACAATGAATTTATCATGTTACTGAATGCAGGACTCTGTTAGAAGTGTTAAATACACACAAATGAGCATGAGATGGATGTCGTGGATTCCTTTGAAAATCAAGATTTTTATTTGGCGGGTCGAGTTGGATGAAATACCTACAAGATTGGCGCTAATTAGAAGACAAATAAACGTTCCGGATCTGAGATGTGTCTGAAAGATGAACAATGAGAATGTTGAACATGTTTTCACAGGCTGCGGCTTCCCATTTGGGATATGGTCTGTCATTAGTTCATGGTGCAGGATCGGGCCTATATACGCGTTTCAGGTTACAGATTTGCTGCAGTGTTGAAGATTCTTACAGATAGCACACAGGTAGCGGACATTGTCATAAAGATCAGCTTGTCTTTTTTAACTTTTTTTTTTTACATTTTTTTTTCATGTTGTAGATTTGGGTTGAATATTTGCCACTTCATAAATTTTGACACTTTGGTTGTTAGTTAATGAGTCACTATTAATTTAGCATTTCTTTAGTTCAATCTTAGGTGAATAAGTCATTTGTTGTGTTATTTGTAATCCTTTAGGAGATATTAAGATTGCTTTAGAAAGGTTGTAGGCCTTATCTTATCAATTAAATCCAAAAACCACATAATTAGAAACTTACTATGAATGAGTAGGTTACAAATACACAGTGCAAATTTTTTGTTATTAATAACCAATCGCTGCAAATGAGAGTATTGGTGTTAAATGTAGTAAACAATTAACTATACTCCAGATGTAGATAGAACTGAAACCTATGTCCAATTTCTTGTAAGATTTGTTGTCTTAATAGTTAATACCATATGAGCAAATTTTGCAAAAAATGAATAACTGTTATTCTTTAATTTTTACAAAGAAATTATTCATTATTTTTCTCATGTGGCTAAGATTTTGTTGGCTCTATTGAAGGTGGTGGAAAATTTTCAAATATATCTCATATTCTCATGTCCTCACTTAACCAAACAGAAAGCTATAGATAATCAAACTTAAAGAACTAAGGTAAGTCTTCTTTTGCATCCAGTAGGTTTTGCAAACAACAGTGTTAGTTATGTATGTATGTATTATTTGATCTTATGACAAATTAGGTGTTTTTATAGAGGGGTATGAATCATTCGATGAGGATGATGACTTCCAAGATGATTGTTTGAAGAAGATGCGGAACCTATAGTAAGTTGACCGATGATATTAAGCTGGATTCAGTTTATTCGCAACTTATTAGCAAGTTAATTTGTATGTTAAGCAGTAATTATCTAAACATAGGCTTCTTTTATAACTTTGTTTTGAAGTTTGGGGAGTAAGCTAATATTTTTTTAGAGTAAGCTAATATTATATTCTAACCTTACCGGCTTTTCAGGTTTAGAGTGTTTTTGGTGCAAAAATTTTGCACTTGGAGTTGTGATCAAGGTTCCAGTACCGAAACAGACAGCAAAAACAAAGGTTCAAGTGACATCTGGGCGAGCCAAGTATAACGCTTCTATGGACTGTTTGATGTGGAAGTGAGTATTATCTAGACATCGTGATTTATATTTCTAACTTCTCTTTATGAATATGTTTTAATTAGGTGGTGGTTTTTAACAAATGTTATAATACATTTGAGGCGGAAACAGGTGCAGGAGTTGCAGCGGAAATAAGTGCAGGAGGTGTGGCGGCTACTGGCGATGGAGCAACTGCAGTAAGTGCAACGGCTACTGTTTCCGCTGGGGAAAAGATGTCAAATGGTTATTTGTTTCAGGTGAGATATTATTCATTTAGTGAGTGTTTGCAAAAATAATTTCAAGTGTTTCATGTAAAAAAATGATTTTGATATTCTGATTATATGTTCTCAATAATCAGATATGAAAGCTTATTTTTGTTATTAGCAGATTATTTAATTTGCCTGCATCTTTGTGTAGAAGCAACAACTATTGAAAAGTGATACGGTGTTTTAGATAAATATGGTTTGGTGCAAAATGATGAACGTATTTATAGATTTGACGTTTAATCACATTCGCAACGTCTTTCGACAAACAAGGTCAATAATCATAATAATGGAATAGAAAATGTACCACCAAGTGGGCAGGGGTGAAATTACTTATACTTGATGGTGATGGGAATGTCAAGACTAAAACTAAAAATGTGGTGTATAAAGAAATATTTAGTGATATTTGAATAAAATGTGTATTGGTTTCTTTTAAATTTTAATAAAATATTTTTACTATATTTTTATACGTTTTACCGCTCAAAATAATTGTAATGTTTGGAATCGCGTGTTAACGCGGGCAAAAGTCTAGTTTGATATAAAGATAAATGACAAAATTTGTAATTCACTCTTATTTAATTGATTTAGATTTTTTAATGATGGAGGATACTTCGGTCATTTTACACAGCCTTAACGACTGATATGGATGACAGTTAGGGGTAAGGATCATTTGAGTGCAAAAATGTATACTTCTGAAACCATCCATTTTAATTGATGACATTTATGCAATGATCTATACATACCACATGAACCTTCCGTGTAACTAAGACCATGTGTAGTGGTAGAGTGAAATGGACATTAAAAGCACAATTTCGCGCCCCAAACACTGCCCCTCTTAGTGAAATGGGCGCTAAAGGAGCTTGAAAGGGGTAGAATATGTGTATTTAAATATATTATAATCGAATTAAAAAAAGAAAATAATAAAAAAAAAGCATAAAGAGGTTGCAAAAGAGACGTGGAGGAAGGTGATTGGATGTTGGAGCGCCACTGCCCCGCGAAAAATTTCACGCCTGCCCCTTTCAAGCCCCTTTAGTGCCCGGGGAGCGGTGTACGAGGTGCGGAAATACCATTTCACACCCAATTAACTGACCACTACACATAGTCTAACTAAATAAATTAACATATGAGATCCCCAAAGGGAAAAAAAAAAGAAAAAACCCATCTTGACTCGTAAGTGGGTACGATTGTACGAACCATAATACGGGAGGTTGAGTCTTGACTCTTGACTTTGACAGAGTCAGATCCGGTTTAGACAGAATTTTTAAATGATACCGACCTGACCACTTTTGTCAAGTTCGGACAGCCATACTCACAAGTCCCAAGACCCAAGTGACGAATGGGTCAACACACCACTTTAAGGCACCCTTGTGCATAACTATCATTTTTCTTTAACAGGCAGATTATGCTTCATAATTTAACAAATAAACATCACTAGTAATCATGAGGGTAATTTCATGTGCGGAATATCTATGTGATAACGTTCGAACAACTTTAAATTTCAAAGAATTTATATGTATATTTATATGCTTCATAATGACTAGATGAAAGGTGAAATGAAATTACATGCTTTTTTAGGTTCTCAAACTCACGTAGATTAGACATTCTATAGATGGTATGAACATCAAAATAGCAAGCCAAATATATTCGTGTAACATTTATTTCTTGTATTTTTCTTTATACCATCATTGGAGTTGGAAGACAAAACACAATACTCAGGCCCGTCTTAGACCCAGTGCAGGGTAGGCAGCCGATCTGAGCCCATCATTCTATGAGGCTCAAACTTATTTTCATTAAAAATTATATATAGACTTTTTTAAAGGGTGATATGTATATAAAGCCTATTTCTAAACATTAGGCCCATTTTTTTATACTAAAACCTAATAATAGTTAAACTAAAAGGAGTAGAAGTGCGATTATGAAGGTTTTATTTCCAAAGCTGAAAAGTGGTTTTTTTTTCTCCAAAATTCATTTAGTTGAAGGCATTTTTTTTTTATTTTTTTTTATTTGTAACTTATTAATTTGGGGCCCATTTTTTATTATTCGATCTAGGTGGCCCTTAAGGACCTAAGCGTTTTCAGAGACGGTCCTGACAATACTCAATCATGTTAACATAACTTATTACAATGTATGTTAAATACTTTTGAAAACAGGGACGGATCTAGGGGGTTCCCTAGTTTCAAAGAACCCCATCGGTTTGGAAAAAGTTGAAAATTTTAGTAGAAAAAAAATTAAAAAAAAATGCCGGTGTTTGAAAGGACCATTAATATATAACAAACCTAGAAAACCAACTTGTACAACTTGACATATGCACCCAAATGAACCAAGAAATTTTGTTTATTCATTAAAAAAGTATCAACTTGCTTTACAAAGAGATGAAATAATCGGCTAAAAAAAACCCAACTGCCGAAAAAAACAGCCATTAAAATTGGGTATAACAAGATAATAATGCATGTCAAGGTCAAAAACTAAAAAAAAATAAAATGAACCAATAAGTCACGTGTAGGTCCTATCTTTACATTTAATCTCCGAGTCATAACTTGAAAGAATAGAATCAACATCCTTAACTTGATTAGCTTAGCTAGTTGTAGCCACGGGCGTCCTTGGGCTCGGGAGGCCCATGTACGAAAGCCGAGGCGAGAGCCTAACCTTCGGGCTCGGTCTTGGTGATGGGACGGGACCATATGCCGCATAGTTTGTAGGCACGACACAAGGAGATAAGTTTACTTGTTCAAGAGCTCGGAATTGTAGCTCGGCTGGATAATCGCGAACACACCCGATACGTGGCCCGGTGCCTGATGTCCACTTGCATGACAAACGGCTAGCCAAGCGGTTTAGGCTTGCATGAGTAGGTGTACGGAGAATGTCAAGTGGTCTAGGATGTGGAATAACAAGTGGTTTAGGCTTCGATTCGGTTCCAGCCGGCTTGAACGAAAAGCCGACACTAACATCATCATCGTCGACCGAGCATCTCTGCATTAAAAGTTGTAATAAGAATTCGAACTACTAGAAAATGTACAGCTCTGTAATAAAAAAATTGAACGTTTTTTTACCTTTACGTTTGTTAGATCAACATGGTTCTCCTCCAAGAAACAAATGAATTCCCTAAAGTTTTCTTCGGTTGGGAGGTAATGACCACTATACGGCCATATAGCCTCGAGAACTCCGTCATGGGCGACTAGTCGCCCGGCCGCAGTGGTAGCACCACCGGCTAGAAAACTTGAGTGTTGAAAGAGGCCTTTCTTTTTTTGGCCTACGTACAAGTTCCTTGAGGTGCTTAACACAAAGATCCATTTTGAACCCTCAATGGTCTCCAACGGCAAACCGCTTTGTCGGAAAACAAGCTTCCCGCTTTCGACAATCACTTCATATGATTCCCGTTCGTTCTGTTAAATAAAATGTACAATGATTAACGATGTGAAATTTAACGTTGATTTCATCAAAAGAGGTTGCTAAACGTAATCTCTTGATTTGTCATCGTAACCCTTTATTAAAGGGGCTTTTCGTCTTCTAGTGTAACAAAGAAGAAATTTTAAAGATTATACTCCCTTAAAGAGGGATACGAAGTAAAAAATCAAAGGAAATGATACGTTTAGCACAACCGTATGAAATGAGGTCAGACTTGACTTACCGGCCCCAAATATTTAATGCATTGACGTTGTAGGTGTGATCTCGGACACTTTTCGACGTTAACTTCTTTACCATCTCCGACGTCCAACCTTCATATTTCAAGAAATAAAACATCATTAAAATTAGATTAAAGTTAAGATTAAAGATCAAAAATCTTGCCGACAAGTTCTTACCAGTAGAAAAAAGGTTGGCTGCTTTCACTTTCAAACCATATGTCATAGTACATGTGCAAGTTGTGTCCATAACGATGTCTTGGGTCAATCTACAAGTCCAAAAAACAATTATCAACAAATTATTAGACAATATTCAACAATTTAACAAACTTTTCAAGAAACTTGGAATTCACAAAAATCAAGCCTAAAAGTTTTTTTTTTTTTTTTGCTTACAGCTTCAAGCCAATGTTGCAAGGCCAGTTTTTGAGCCTTTTCATCCTTTGACAAGCCCTTTCCAACCTTAGCGGCCCGGGTCCGAGCCCTAGCCCACCGGGACACCGCTGTCTCGTGCTTCTCTACATTGAAAAACGACACCGAGCTTCGATCCAAAGCCGCAAAATCCAAAGCCTTCCACCTACAAAACATCATACACTTAAGAAAAAAAATAACATATGATAATTTTAAAGAGAACCAAATAAAGTTGAGGCATAAACAGTTAACTAACCATAACTCTTCAACGACAACCGCGCAATCGGCTAAATTTCGCCTAGTCCGATAACTCTTGTAAATTTTCTGAACCGTAGTAGCCGCAGCATTGAGTTCACTAACAGGCCGAGGCGAAAAGAACACAACGGGCTCAGGAAGAAGATTTGTCGACCCCACTTGGGCCGTTTCAAGATTCGGGTTCAGGGTTTGGGGTTCAGGCCTTCTAATATCCTGGACCAAGTTCTTGAAAGAAAGAGTGGTTTCAAGCATTATTCTTAATGGTTCACACTTGTTTAAACTAATTGAATTCCTTCTTCTAACTTTTGGACTAGAATCTTGCAAATCACCTAATGTTTTTTCGGGTTCGGATTCGGATTTTTTGAAACTATCGGATCTTGATAGATTTTCAATGGTATTGAGATCATAAGGAAGATCTAAGAAGCCATGGCTCAAGATAACATTCCAAGCTGATGATAATATTGACAAGGATAAACCCATACCACTTAATATATACCCTGCACAGTTATCATCATTTAAATTAGGCAAATAATTAAATCATAAATTATTATTATCTTTAATTGATTCTCTGAGGTCACAACTGACGACTTTATTATTATTATTTTTTTTTCTAAGCATGCAATAATTCAACATATATTAAACTAAATAAACAATAATCCACTCAAAGAAACACACACAGACACGTAAAAACACACATAACCTTTAATAAAAATTCATTTTTTTTACAAATTCTTGATACCCAATTAAAAAAGAAAGTGACCCAGATAAGTTAATAACATGATGAATCAAACCCATAAAGGGAATTAAAAAACACTCACCTTACTTCAAGATTTGAGTATCTTGAAAACACTTGCTATGTTTTTTTATACAACAATGGAGTTGAAGGTGTTTTGGTGTGTTCTTGTTGTGTGTTGATGATAATAATATGAGAAATCTCACCCTTAGCTATTTATATACATACAGGCCTTGTGGAAAATTATTTAACACACGTCTTTGAATTATTTTTACTTGTGTAAAAGATTGACCAAAAAAAATGCCAAATATTATGGTTTGATTTTGACTTGTGGATATCAAATTTCAAAGGCTAGGTGCACGTTTTTTGATGATTCAAAGCTGGAGAATTTGGAATGTATTTTTATTGTATGGATTTTGAAGATAGATATATTTAGGTACATATATATATAAATATATAGTAGTAGATAGATAAAAAATAAAATGGTCAAAGATAGGAAGCTGGATCAGGTTTCCATGAAAACTCATAAAAGCTATCAATTTATTATGTGGGGTAATGTGTGTACTGTATTTAAGTGTATTATTGTTTTCAAATAATATTATTATTATTTATTTAACTTAGAATTAAAAAAACAAAGTGAACACATGAGTAATGGTATTAAAGCGTGTGTGTCGATATAAAGATGTGTTCATGAAGAGAAAAGAGTAAAATAAAAATAGTATGTATGAACTTGAACAAGTGGATGGATGGATGGATGATCTAAATATCTTTAAATGTAGATATTATAATTGACAAGGTGTAGTTGATATTGGTTTGAATATTAATATTATGGAGGATGTTGAAAGCTCGAGGTTCCGCGTCAATGGCGGAAACAGGGATACGCATACTGCTCGCAAGCATGGAGACAAATTGTACATGGTTTTCATATTTGACTTTTCATGTATCACCCAAAAAAAAGTTATTATAATCTATTGATGATACCGTCTTAATGTTACTTTTAAATAAGTTAACATTAAGTGTGTTTATTTTACTAGCATGACACTTTTAATTAGTTAATAAGCCTCTTACCCATTAAGTTTTAAAATGATGATGAATGAAAATTGTACCTCTTTATCCATTCATATGTTTTTATAATCCTCAGGGCCTGTTTGGTAGCCTTTTAATGAGGCTCTAAACCATCTGAATGATTCAATATTCAGACTGTTTGTTTCAATATAAAAAAAACTCTAAATGGAATGGTTAAGAGCAGAACCATTTAGACTTGGTGCATAGTTGAACCATTCAGCACTTAATCATTCAGAGCCTCTTAACAATTCAGACCTCTTAATAATTCAGCACTTAATCAACCAAACAGCCCCTATCGGCAACTCGCGCACCACCTCTCTAACCCATCATCAGCTCCTCCACCACCAACTAGTCAAGGCGAGCTAAGTCAGGGCTCTTACTGGTTCATAGTCTCTTATCTAATCAGACATCTAATGGCTTAGCACTTACTAGAATAGAGGTTGCCAAACAAACCCTAACTTATAGTGCGAAGTTGGTTTGTTCGATATCAGTTTGATACATTACATATTGGCATTTTGGTATAGCAATCAAAAGATGAAAAACGAATACCAGTACCGGATTTGTTCGGGTGGTATCAATTGGAGTTGTCATGGTGCCGACATTCGCTATAGCTAATAGTGCCAAAAAGTACATTATTCCATATACAACTTTGTTCTCAACGAAATTTATTCCGAAAACCATAGAAATGAGTAATGGTATAGGTACCGAAGTTGTTCAAACAACATTGGTTCGATTTGCTACGGTAAATAACAAAAAAAAACAATGATATATGACTCATTCAAATTTGCAAAAAAAAACCTTTATTGAAGCACAGTATATACCTTCTATATTTGGAATTTTATAATTATTAGAATAATATGAAAAATGTAAAGGACGTCATGTTATAAATAAAAAGGGAACAAAAAGCTTTGATAACATGTACTTTTGTGTTTCAATTACTTGTATGTTACTACTCATAATTCGGTTTCAAAAAATATTTAAGACGTAGATAAAAATAGGTACATAGTAATAATGCCAAACTCAGAATTTTATAAAGCCTTGTGTCTTAAGATTAAGATGAGAGGAAAAAGTGAAATATACATGAAATTAATTATAGTAATTATGTGTGCATAAACCATAATATCTTTAAATTTATGTAAATGGGATAGCTCTTCTGGTAGAGGCTTATGTCTTATAAAGGGGACATCTTAATTTTAAATCTAGGCAATAGTATATACATAAAATATAATGGAGGTAATATTAGCTAATAAAAACCAATAAAATTAAGTGTATGTAATCTATATATATTGATAAAAGAAAGCACTAAAGCAGACATGACGTTCAACGAGGTCATTCTTTTCCTTAGGTATGTCATGTGGCATCCCCCAAATTTCTCTCCAAAAGTTTTTCTCTTTCATGTTTCCCCTCACAATTTTTAAACGTTAGTAACTTTTATATACGAGATTTTTTAAACAAAAAATACACCAAATGAACGAGCGTTTTATTATCTTTCCAACGGGTACCATAGTGCTATAAAAAAACAACTATTCTTATGGGTTTTTGTTCATACATGAAAAAAAAAAAAAAAAACTTAATGTGTTCATGTAATTCATTTATCATGTGACTAAATTAAAATAGTTATCTATATTATCTTATAATACATTCCATAACGACCTCTTAAAATTTAAGTTTTAAAAGTATAATTGCTTAGAGTCAAACATGCAATGCACATGTTAACTACTTTTTGAGAGCAAATATATCTTTTATACACTACTTACACATTTGTCCATTAATTTTACTCACATTTTATTTATTTAAATAGTAATTACACATTTACAACATTAGTTTAACCAACTACCCTTCCACGATTTTTAAATGTCTATAATTTGTTCATGCGTTTATATTTTTCTTACTATTATTATACTGTATAAACGAGCATTGTATTATCTTTAATTTGAATATAGTATTGTTATAGTGTTTTTAATTTTTTTTTTAAAAAAGATATGTTAGGGCTAAGCAATAATTGAAACAAAAACGAAGTGAAATCAACCAACGTATCTATTTTTTATATCTCAATTTCATGTGTGTGTGTATAGGAAATGTATAAATTGAAAACTCCATCGAGTTAAGAAAACCCATGAAAACTCAAGTTACAAAACTTTTTTCTTTTTAAAAAAATTACAAGATGTAACAAATATGTTTTTCAGAGTTTTAAGAAAAAGAAATCAAAAAAGCGCTGACTAGATTTTCTTTAAAAAAAATTGTAACTTTGTTGTGACATACTTGTAACCGGCAAGTTATATATGTAACACAACAATTTTGTTTTTTTTTTTTAATTCTTTGACGCTTTTTTTATTTTTTTACTCAAAATGCTTAAAAACAAGATTGTTACATTGTGTATTAAAAAAAAAACTTTTGTAACTTGAGTTTTCATAGGTTTTCTTAACTCAAGGGGGTTTTCAATTTATCCTCCCCACATATATATATATATATATATATATATATATATATATATATATATATCCATTTGATGTATTTTTATGTGAAATAGTCTAACCCAAGTTTGGTTTTGGTTACTAATAGATTTGAATCAATAATCGACAATCTAACTAATACTCCAAACTAATTTACCAAAAACTATCTGGTTAATAAAACAGTTTAACGGGTGACTTTGGTTTCGGCTAAGGCTAATACCCAAATAAAACCAAACCTTGCACATCCCTGGCAATGTTTATGCTGCCCGCCGCTTGGATTTAAAAAAAAAAAAAAAAAAAAAAAAAAAAAAAAAAAAAAACTCAACGGTTTTTTTTCTTGCTTAAAACATTGAAAACGTGTATATTACATGATTAACAGTTTATGAGATAATTTTAAAATTCATAGATTGCAAAGTGTGGGGGTGTGGAAGGGGGTGTGAAGTCCCTCCACGACAGCAAACACCATCCCAGGTCTAGGGTGGAGACCGGCGTGGGGCAATCCCGATGGGATTTTCCACCGACGTGGAAAGCAACTGAGCTAGGTGACATGCCGACTCCCTGTTGGATATGAAAAGAACCGTTGGTCCCCACAACGACTCCTTTAAAAAACAAACAATTAATTTGCCTTTATATATAAACTCATCCTATCATTTTTACCCCACCACGGGCCTACCGTCCACACCACCAACCCGGCCAATTTTGTTTGTTCTTGTTCCATGACCCCCTTAAGGCCATGATCACACAATGTTCCTATGCCTCATTATCACCCTAATTTCTTACTAACCGTATCTCACAAATTATTATTATTTATATATTTATGCGTTTGTACATGTAACTTCCCACTTTCTCATGATTACCATAATTTTTTGCTTAGCGTATCTACTGTGTATTTATTCGTATGCTTGCACTTCCTCTAACACATAGAATACAAATATTTCTATTATAATTAATGAAATTCAAGCTCTGCTAATGATTATACTACACATTACAAATATTTGGTGTATATTGTTAGCAGTACTACTTGTTCAAATATGGATTATAGTCCTACAAATTAAATTAATATATTCAATGTAAACAATCACAGTCGAGTAATATAATGCAGACACGAAATCGAGTAAATCGAAGTATGTAACTTGTGAATATAAAGTATTTTTCATGTCACTTTCATTTACTTTTAAAATCTTTACTTCTGATAAAATATAATATAATTTTGTTTTTGAGAAAAGCAAACAGAAAAAGAAAAAAAAGTACTTTCCGAGAAGCTGGAATGAAAATTATGAAACACGTGAGTAGAAGACTGATTTCCACCCAATCTCCATCCCTTAGTGTTAATCTCCCTGCTCCTCAGGGGGCGGGACGTCACCCGAATTGGTCACGGGTACCCACTACCAGCACGGTTACACCGTCGTCACCTACACTGGTAGTGGTCTCGTAGATCGTTTTGCTGGTTCTATCTAACGGGCTGGTACCGGGTTTTATTTTTTTTGAATTAAATTAAATACCTTTTTTACTATAACCGTGTGTGGACCTTTTGTTTAGTTTTTGTATTTTATAACCGTGTGTGTTAAAAATTCACAAAAATAAACTAAAACACCATTAAATAACAAAAAAAAAAACATAAACATCATTCATTAAATATTTAAACATTAATTAAAAACATAAAAAATAACACTTAGAACTCAGGCAGGAGGTGCCACGCCTGGATATGATCAAACGTGCCGCGGTAATGAGCCGCATAGGTTGCATGGGTCATCTGCACAGCAATCTCCTCCCCAATGCCCGGTGGTGGCTCATTGTGCGCTCGTACAATGTCGTCTGCCGATCACACTTGACGTTTAGGTCGGCCCATTTTCTTTGTAGACTCTCGATTGTTCGGGTGCTTGGGCCGACCTGCTGATTGAAGTCACCCAATACACGATCCCATAACCGTGTGTCCCTGGAACCCAGCCATGAAAATAAGAAAAAGACACAATGCTACATAAAAGACACAATGATATAACGTAAATTCTAAAAACTACTAGCTAAAAATCCAAAAAAGCGAAAACCTAAAACTAATATCGTAGGGGTCGATGAGACGGTTCCAATGCCGCTTGAATGGGTTCAATCGGAGTCCGTTTGATACCCTTCCCATGACTTCCTTTATTCTTTCTTTTCATACATGATGTCTAGAGTCTTCTTCTCATGTTTATATAACTTGTATGTTGGTTATTACTAGATTGTTACTTTCCAACACACTATTAGCACGAGTTTTCTTGTTACTCTTCGTTATCCATAGTCTAACCTCACCTTGTGCCATTGTGCTTACAGAACAATGGAAAAATATAACCGTCACATGTCTGTTACTGTTATAGCCACTGGAATCAAAAGTGACTAGAAATCACAATCAATCTAATCCATTTCCATTCACAATTCAAGTAATAAATACATACCGTTTTTGTGATTTATATCCATAAAATACGAAAGAACAATTTCAAGCACATTTACATGATTTGTGTAAATTTTTTCTTCAATTTTAGACTACCTTTTTTATTCAAACCCACCTTAGTTCCCTTGTAAAATTGGCTTATATTATAATTTTTTAATAATTTTTGTATGGTAGGATTTAGATAAAAAAAAGTTGTTTTATTAACTTGATACGTGTGTAAACATACATCATTATTCATATCTACTCGACTTATGAAATAACATAGATGACATTGAAATCATCAATATATATATATATATATATGAATATATTTTTGTGTATGTGTATATTGATGGATTTTTTTTAATAAAATGCAGAATTCTCATTGAGTTATTGTTTTGAAGTTTGCTTGGCAATAAAAATGGCATGTAAGGTTCACCAAATCACAAGCAGGGTTCAAGCTGGGCAATGGAGGTTGGTAATCACATGAAAGTTTGTCCCGTAACTGTAGAAAACATCGGTACAAATGGCCGAATGTTGTGGAGGTACGTCGGTGATTGGTGTTTCAAATATAAAATATTTACATTTCGGCTACTAATAAATAATTCTTGTTTATATATCCATTTTCTTGAGATAGCAGATGCCATAAGAAGCTTGGGTCTCACCATTTTAAAAGGCGGAATTGAACCCGATGGTGATAAAACACGAATGTGTTTTGTTGTCAAGGGATTATTATATAATTTATTGTTCTTTCACCAAAACTGAATGAATTAGTAATTAAGATTTTATTAAAAAAAATGAATTCCGGTCTGGTTCATTCAGAGCTTGAAATGTTTTGATTTTTTTAATTTAAAAGGTAGAGATGAATAAAGATATGGAAATATTTATTAATATTGTTGGTAAAAATAGAGGGAAAATCATTTAATGAGGTCATATTCAATGTGAGATGACTCAAGTTACTAAGTGGGAATCTATAAAAAAATTTAAGATTATTAATTTGGTATCATGTATAATATTTTAAGCCTTAACGTGTATATAATTTTCAATTCGGTAATGTTTTCAATTCTTGCTTTTTTTCTTGGTCCGAAGACGCATTATACAACTTAACTATATTGATTTGATTATATATGTCAATTGTAGAGACATAATGCATGATGCATTAATACATGTTAGGGGTTGTTTGGTTGATTAAGTGTTGAATTATTAAGATGTCTGAATGGTTAAGAGGCTCTGAATAATTAAGTGCTGAATGGTTCAGCTTTGCATCAAGCCTGAATGATTCAGCTCTTAACCATTCCATTTAGAGCTTTTTTTATGTTGAAACAAACAGTCTGAATGCTAAACCATTCAGAGTTGAATGATTCAGAGCCTCATTAAAAGGCTACCAAACAGACCCTTTGTGATGGTTAAATCTTGGGTAACAACCCATTTTTCACAAGTGAGTTAAATAGATATTTATTTAACAACTAACACCACTTAACTTGTTTGTTTCATTAAAAGTTACTCATAAATTAAGTTTTATAAAACATATAAAAACAATATTACCAATAATGACAATATAATATTTACTGGTAATGACAACATGACATAATTTTTTGTCGCCTTCTCAACCAAGTTTAATAGCTTGTTACCTAAATTAATAGTTTATTTATATTTATTTTCTACAAGTCCAAAACCATTTTAAAAATTAAATCCATTAAAAATATATTTATTAGATCTAGCACACCTTTAAAATCAAACACTATACAATATACCTTGAGCGGATCGATAAACTAACAATGATAAGTATCACGTTACAAATTGCAACGCACGGGTTCCCTACTAATGTATGCGTATATATAGGGAAATTATAAACTGAAAACCCCCTTGAGTTAAGAAAACTAAGAAAACCCTTGTAAAAACCATCTAAAATTTTGTAATTTTTTTTTTGAAAAAAAATATACAAGGTAACATACATGTATTAAAGAGTTTTGGGCCAAAAAATAAAAAAAGCGCCGATAGGATATTTTTAAAAAAAATAAACAAAGTTTGAGCTGTTACATATGTAACAGCTCTGTTACATATGTAACATCAGTTGTTACATATGTAACAGCGCAAATTTTGTTTATTTTTTTTTTAAATATCCAATCGGCGCTTTTTTTATTTTTTTGGCCCAAAACTCTTTAATACATGTATGTTACCTTGTGTATTTTTTTCAAAAAAAATTACAAAATTTTAGATGGTTTTTACAAGGGTTTTCTTAGTTTTCTTAACTCGAGTGGGTTTTCAATTTATCCTTCCCTATATATAATATATATATATATATATATATATATATATATATGAATCCTCATTTAAAAAAAATGACATGAAGTAGGGTGATGGTAATGCAAAAATGAATCACCATTAATCAAGTTTCATAATTATTCAGTATAAATCAAATTTGAAAAAAAAAAAACCACTAAAGCATTTAGATTTATATATATTTAGTATAATTTATGTCACTTAAGTTTTAAAAAATAACATGTATAAGAAAGTTGTGCATGTTTGAAACAACTAGTGTTTATTGTAATATTTTAATAACTTAGATTTACATTTATACACGTGTGTATATATATATATATATATATATATATGTAGGGGATACTGTATTAAAATTAGTTTGTGTGAGAAGTGTGAAATGATTAGAAATTGACATGTAGCCCTCATCATCCCAGCAGACGAAATCCAAATTGACGACAAGTTACATTTTGTTGAAGAACCAATCGAGGTAACTGATTGGAAGGTCCAAAAACTAAGGCGCAGCAAGATCAGATTGGTCAAAGTGCGCTGGAATGCCAAGCGTGGACCGGAGTTCACGTGGGAAAGGCTGGACCGGATGAAGCAAAAATATCCCGCCCTATTCGAGAAGACACCTGTACCGGAGAACTCGAAGTGAATTCCGGGACGGAATTCTCTTAACGGGGGGAGAATGTGACAACCGGCAAAAATAAGGTAATTCCGTACAAATTAATTAATATATGATTAACGTAATTAAATGCCATTATGTGTGATTTAATTATCAAGGCCTTAGAAGATAGCAATTTCCAAATAATGCATAGGAATGCATACGTTTAATGGTAAAACATGATTGGATCATGTGCGAATAAACTATCCGGTATGGACGTTGGCAATTACCCGGTAATAATTAAATAAACGAAAAGGATCCCGGACACCCAGGATATAAAATAAAGGGTGGTTTCATAAAATATAATGAGTTTTGGAACTCCAAAACCATAAGTGGAAACGTCTTGTACAAATCTCCCGGTAACGAATAAAGTGCGCGTACCGCACCCGATACGCGTATAACTCATAATTTCACCCGGCAAAAGCCTAAATAACCAATCAACGCTTAAATTAGACTATATTTAAGGGTTATTAAAGGTATTTTTAATGTCCGAATAACGCGCGATTAAATCCCGAAAAATACCCGAACGACGAGGAATTAAACTTAACAAGTATTGGGTAAATATTTGGAGTTGTGGACCCCACCCAAACCACAAAAGTGGCCGGCCTAGATGGCCATATTATGTCCATGCATGTGTTTTAATAATAATAACCTACAACTCTAAGTATTAAGCATGCATAACAAAAGACAAAAGGTGTAAGACTTGAAGTACAAAAGCATGCTCCAACTAGCTTCCTTTGTGTAAGGATTTTCGGCCCTATGGCCTTAATAATCCAAGACAAGAATTCATCTTATCATTACCTAGTGCACACATGCTTGTAAGTGAATCAAGTATAAAGATTATAAGAGATTACCAAGATTTAGCAAAGATTCACAAGCAACATCTCTTCCCCTCTCTCTACCTCACGGCACCACACACACACACACACACATATAATATCCTCCCAAAGATCCTAAGTACACAACTCAATCTTCTATAAGATTACTTGAATCTTTGGAAAGATTACATATGATAGTAGTATATAAACATGTGTTAGTCCTTTGAAGATAACAAAGCAAAAACCTCCTTCCTTTTCTTCTCTTGAGCCGTGAACTTCACCCCTCCCCCATACATATTTCTTTCAAGTTTTTACATCTCCAAATCACTCAAAACAATCCATCATCCAAACCCCTATTGTGTGTTTCAAGCTTGGAGCTTAACCATTAAGGAAGAACACACTAAACCCCTCTCAAAATCCAAGGTTTTGTCTTCCCTAGCCTTGTGCTAGTAGTAAGCTTCTTAACCTTGTTTTGATTATTAATATTCATGTATGTGTTCTTAGAAGCAAGTTGTACATGAAGGGTTTAAAATGTGGTTTGAAACATAATCTTTAATAGGTTTTACATGAGTAAAATAAATGATTAAAGATATGTGAATGGATCATGGATTTGATGATGATAAAGTAGTGTTCTTGAAAATGTATAAAATCTACACATACACTAAGTAGGATGATGATTTGATTAAGATTTGAAGAACAAACTTGAATGTGTTAAAAGGTAACTTTAATCATCTTAAAATGATCATCTAAGACATAATAAATGATGGAATATATAAGAATGTCATGAATAAAGAAGTTGAGAAATTAAAGTTACTTACTTAGAAGAATGACATTTTGATATAATGGACAAATACATAAAACACACATGCAAGTAGCCTTGTATATGAAATATAAGACTATTAAAAGTGTTTTGATACAAAAATAACTTACCAATAAAAAGATGAATCTTCAAAGTCCACTATTTTGAGTGAAAAATGCTAACTTTGGAAGTTAGAGTGGAAAAATGCAACATTTGAAAGTTAAGGGACTAATATTGTAACTTTGAAAGTTAGAGGACTAAAATGAACATTTTAGAAACTATTAGTCCAAAAATGCAAGGATGGAAAGTTTGGTGTCAAAAGTATAAGAAATAAATTTCTAAGGATGATTTGGGTAAATACTAGTAGATATACTTGGGTATTTTTGTATAAAAAGTATATTTTTATAAAAGTGAAAGATATAAAAATATGGATTGTATTAACATAAGGATTTTTATAAAATAGAGATTTTATAAAAATATTAAACAAACTTGAGAAACTTATACAAAAATGAATACTTTTATATAAATGGGAGTATAAAAGTATTGGAAACATTTTTGTAGTTAAGTTAACAAGTTGGGTTAAAAATACATAAGTATTTTAAACCTTCCAAGTAACATGTGTTAGGAGGAAGAAAATATGAGTAATATTTCTATAAAACACATGTTGGGAAAAACTTGGAAAAATTGACTATTCGAGCTAAGATATCGAACTAAGACGCGTTAACGAACCGTACACGGACAAAACATGAGAAAAATGCCATTGCGGCAAGATGAGAAAATATATATTTTTAGGAAGTAAAATATATATATACATCATGGGTGAAAACTAATAAACACTTTCCTAAGTGTTGAAGGAATTATTCGTGGGAGAAAAACATAACGTAAACAAGTAAGACGTTAAACAAACGTATATACTTAACAAGAAAAATTACACATTTATATATATGTACGCTCGTCTCGGCAAAATTCTAGTATATCTACTTAATGGGAAAGTAGATATGTGGGAAGGAAAGCCGCGACGAGTAGACGAAGATATATATATATATGTGTATGCCGTGCCGACAAGATCCTAGTACATTTATTTGAATGGGAAAATAAATGTACGGTATGGTGAGTTGAATCGGGTGTTGAGAATATACAATCGAACGACAAGATCTTAGCATATTTGTTTAAATGGGAAAAACAAATGTGCGGCAAAGTGAGTCGGGTCGAGTGTTGAAATATATATTATATCGAGCGATGCGATCTTAAGTATAATTATTTAAATGGGAAAATAATTATATGTTAAGTGAAGTCGAGTCGATAATAATAAAGGACAAGTTAAGGAAATATTAACAAGAGTAATATCTATAACTTGTAACACAAAGGGTAATCTAACGCCAACGAAACCTAGGATACGCGCTTAATTAAACGGGATTTGGAATAACTTGTGGTCGGGAGTTGGGTGTACAACTTGCCAAGGCACATGCACTATAGTGATAGTGACTTATACGTCTAGGACGTTGTAGGTGCGAGACCCCTTTTGCTATCTGCTTAGTGAGCCGGACGTTGATACAGGTGAGTTTCATGGCCCCATTTTAAACTATTTTTACGTTTTCGGGGGAAAGATATGTTAGGGAAAATGTTTGACGGATTTATTACTTGAGGTGTGACCGCCACTCGGGGTTGAGTCCTCGCCTCTATAATCATTTATTCAGGGAAATGAAACCGGTGGAATATTGAATAGTACTATTGGTGCCTGACAAGGCCCACCCCTAATCGATAGCGTCGATTATGCATTAGTGTATGCCTGGGGTGCATATATTCTGAACTTAAGTCGTAGGATACCGAGTAACGACTTGGAGCGGGGCATATTTATTATACGTTTTGGTTTGATTATAGTCTCAAGTAGAATTATAGGAATTTGCAACTCCTATATATTGTCATAACATGGTATTTCCCAAGTATTCAAGTTTTGGAAACTAAAAACCTGTGAACTCACCAATATATTTATATTGACGAAATTTTAAACATATCTTTCAGGTAATTAGATGAAGGCAATCTGGGCAAGCTGGGTCATGGAATCCTCCGATGCGGCGTTAAATATTTTGCGGGGTTTCACCTTTATTTCCCAAGGTTATGGGATATATTTGAGAAACCTCTTCATTTGTGTTATAAACAATTTACTTTTTATGTAATGTTTTGAACAAGATTTGACGCCTAAATAAATGACCCATTTTCTTAAATTACTTGTGATTTGCGTTAACCTTGACTTTATGCTCTTGAACCGTCGCGCCACGTGTTTCCGCCATTGTCGTGGTGTGACAGAAAGTGGTATCAGAGCCAAGGTTATAGCGAACTAGAGTATTTTTCTTTAAAAACTAGACTATAACCGGATTTGGTTCAAAGATAAATTTTTCAAAAGAATATATAAAGGTGCTAAACGCAATAAAGTAATTTTTCAAGAAGCATTGGGCATGAGGAGATTCCGACCGAGCTAGCCATGGGTATTGCTTTGCAGTACGTAGTGTTAGAGGTTAGGAAGGATACTGAAAATGTACGCCTTAACTATCTAATTTAAAATAATTCATATATATACATGTACGGTTCTTTTGCCAGGAATGTCGGACGCTGGAAGTATAGCGCCAAGTTATGATAGTAGTCTACAGATCATTCCCGCACCTCCGCCTGAGCCAGTTGAGCTGGTTGTACTCGACGCGGAAGAAGACGACGTAGAGATGGACGTCGCAGGAGGGTCAGACGACGATTCCGACGAGACGGATCCTAGCGAGGATCCTGACTGGGCACCCGCAGGGGATGGCGCGGCCGCCGTGGTCGACGCACCGCAGGCCGACCCACCTATTGTACCCCTACCCGCCGCACCCTTAGCCCCACGCCCCATCAGAGCCATCAGGGACTTCCCTGAAGGCTGCGCCGGTCCGTCACGACCTATCCCAGCCCAGTCGGAGACAGCGGAGTCTCCGTTCGATAGACAGGCTCACGTTGATCATGAGCCAGCACCCGTACCGCACATCCACATTCCTCCAGGCATGAGACTCATGCCGATCTCCCGTGGGAGGAACGGGTGGATTTCAGATGACTCGGACGACGAGTCAG
The DNA here is from genome assembly GCA_030844895.1 of Ambrosia x helenae. Taxonomy (NCBI): domain Eukaryota; kingdom Viridiplantae; phylum Streptophyta; class Magnoliopsida; order Asterales; family Asteraceae; genus Ambrosia; species Ambrosia x helenae. The sequence goes on along the minus strand of CM061230.1, from coordinate 100,565,210 downwards.
TGGCCTCGGTTGAGCACATGCTAGTACCCGAGATCCCAGCCGCCCAGGAGGAGCCAGTGGCTCCAATGATGGAGGACGCCCCTGCTGACCCCGTAGCCCCACCTGCACCACTTGAGCCCGCACCTCAGGTAATTAGATGAAGTCAATCTGGGCAAGCTGGGTCATGGAATCCTCCGATGCGGCGTTAAATATTTTGCGGGGTTTCACCTTTATTTCCCAAGGTTATGGGATATATTTGAGAAACCTCTTCATTTGTGTTATAAACAATTTACTTTTTATGTAATGTTTTGAACAAGATTTGACGCCTAAATAAATGACCCATTTTCTTAAATTACTTGTGATTTGCGTTAACCTTGACTTTATGCTCTTGAACCGTCGCGCCACGTGTTTCCGCCATTGTCGTGGTGTGACACTCTTACTAATCTTCTCTCTCCAACATTCTCTCTCACACTTTTTTCTTTACAAAATCAGATTTTTAGTGATTAAAAAAAGCATGGTTTAATCAGACTTGTGCAATTGTTCTAGCACAAGTCCTGTTACGTACGTAAGAATCAGATTTATAGCAATTGTTTTCATAATTTATTTATTATTTAAAAGCATGGCTTAATCAGAATTGCACCTGAATTGTTCCAGCACCAGTGCTGTTACGTAAGTAAGAATCAGATTTATAGCAATTGTTCCAGCACCAGTTCAGAATCAGATTTATTACCCCATTATTTTTTTGGGGTTTTATTGTACCAACACCAGAGTTGATGCGTCCGTAACGAAAAGGCCAATATGGTTTTTCTTTTTAATATTCAATACTTTTAAAAATAACAAACATAAACATAATATATAACTTTAAGATTAAGCTGACAACATGAGACGACATCATATGTTAAGATGCATCAGCCAACAACATTTTTTTTTTCATACTACTTAAAAAAAGCTACACAACATATTGTTCATCTTGTATCAACCACAAAAACATAGTATTAAAGATTCATACACCACCCATTGGCATCCAATAACCATTCTTCTCATAAAAAGCCAATTCTTCATATGTAATATGTAAACCAAGACATCCTGCATTGCAACCAACAGTAGCAGACGGCATCCAATAACCATACTTGACATAAAAAGCCCACTGTTCCTCGGTATAACCTATACCCTCCCATTCTGCCCTAATACGCCCACCTTCCTCAGACGTAACCGACAGCCCAGGTTTCTTAAATTTAGGTTCATATGGTTCTTCATATTCAACCCCTGCATCTGATTCGTAACCAACAGCCCATTCAGGTGTGTAAGTTACATCATCCGCATAATCCTCCGGTGTCATATAGTCTTCTGGTGGCGGATATTCTTCGGGAAAAACGTAATCAAATGCCGCATTCCAATCGAAATCTTCGTCGCTTGCAAGCCCATCGTCCGCCTGATCTATGGGTATAACCGGTTCTAGGGGCGGGATGACCGGGGCAACAGGGGGGAGGGGGTCATGTTTAGCTGCAACATGGAGGACATCTAGTTCAACAGGTGGGGGTAATTTAGGTGCAACTGCCATGTCTGGTTCAATTTGAGGTGGCTCGTGTGCGATTGGGATGACCTGGTGAGTGGTGACGGGCCTAAAAAACCTCCCAAGGGGGAGTGCTGGGGCTGGAATTCATGATTTGACAAAAAAAAGAACCTGTAACATATGTTATCACAGAGTAAATGTGGACATTTTTAATATGAAGACAGAAAAAAAAAAACTAATGTAAGATGCGGAAAACAACTTATTTAATATATAAAAAGGAGCCATGGCAAAACACACATTTTCTATTAAAAACAAAATTTGGTTAAAAAAAACTCGAGTGTTACGTGTGTAAACGGGCGTTTTTGCCTGCAAAAACATCATACATTCTGACTGCATACAAAAAACAAACATTGACTGCAAAAAAAAAAAGATATGCTACACACGTCAGCCTAACTAAACACGTGTCTAGCATAACTAAACATAGATAAAACACCTTATCAAATGATTCTTTATAAAAACAATATTCCTTATAAAGAAATACATAAATACACTATAGGGGGCACACACAAAAAAAAGGTACTAAAAACAATGAATGTTTTACGAATTAAAACAAAAGAAAAATATTCCTAGAAATAACTTGAAAGCCACAGCCACCATGACAAAACAGACATTTTCTGTTAGAAAACATATTGGTACCAAAAAAAACTTTGACATATGACTGTTACGTGTGTAACATATGTTTTTTACTGCAAAACACAGATAAAAAACTTTATACGCTGCAAACATCATACATTTAGACTGCATAAAAAAACATACTTTGACAGCAAATAAAGATATGCTACACACGTATTTAATTACTTATTTGACATTTTTAAACAAAATACATGGAGATACACACAAAAAAGAAATACATAAATACGCAATAGAGGCCACACACAAAAAAAAAGTACTTAAAACAAATGAATGTTTTACGAATTAAAACAAAAGTAAAATATTTCTAATAATAACTTGAAAACCACAGCCACCATGACAAAAAACAGACATTTTCTGTTATAAAACATATTGGTAACAAAAAAAAACACTCACATATGACTGTTACGTGTGTAACAGATGTTTTTTACTACAAACACAGTCAAAAAACTTTATACTCTGCAAACATCATACATTTAGACTGCATAAAAAAACATACTTTGCCAGCAAATAAACATATGCTACACACGTATTTAATCACTTATTTGACACTTTTAAAACAAAATACATGGAGATAAAAAGGGGGGGTGGGGGAATTAACTGTGAATAAATAAAAAAGAAATCAAAATTAACTGTGAAATTCTTAAACCTTGGTTCTATGGAAGAAACTTGGAAAGGAACCGCATAAATACTCAAAAGTGTTTTAAATACAAAAAGTTTAGTGCATCGAGAAAATTATTATAAACAGTCATATTTATCATTAAAATAAAGTGCATTGTTAATCATACATAACCTGTTCGTCTTCACCAATAGTCTTCTCCGGTGGGCTTCTCCGGCGGTCTTGTCCGGTCACCACCGATCGTGGTGTGGGTTGTACGATGATGCTGGTGAAATAACAATGATAATGTTTGAGGTCCGAGATGAGGATGATAGTGTTGCTGGTTCGAGGTTGAGGTTGTTATCTGTTACAAAAAAAAAAAAAAAAAAAAAAAAAAAAAAAACAGAGAGAGAGGATGAGGGGAAAGGGTAAGGTAGAGTGAAATATGAAAATTTGAAATGAGAGAGAGAGAAAGAAAGAATTATATATGTTGTGGGGGTGTGGTAAATTACTATATTAACCTTTTCTTAATAAAAAAATAATAAAGTTTATGGACTATGTGGAAGATTATAGTCCACACATTGGGTTTATTTGAGTTTCTTCATTTTGAAGGGTGTCTTCTATACCCTTAGCTTATATATATATATATATATATATATATATATATATATATATAGGCTAAGTATTGGGAAGAAACCTTCCAAAATGAAGAAACCCCCACAAACCCATCTAGTGGCTCACATTGCTCCACATCATCTATCTAAATCAATTATTTTTTTATTCAACAAGGGCTATTATAGTAATTTTGCACCCACCACCACATATATAATACTCTTTTCTCTCTTTCCCATTTCAAATTTTCAATTCCCTCTCATCTTCTTCTCCTCTCATCTTAATCTACCTCTCTCTCTGGATAACTTTTTCTTTCCAAGATCATACACCAACATTAACCCACCACCATCATCATCATCTCGAACCACCACCACCACAGCATCACTGTCGACGACTGGAAAACACCACCGGGGAAGACGATCGGAGAAGACGACCGGAGAAGACGAAGAAGACGAACCGGGTTATGAATGATAAATCCCCCTTTTTTATGTGCATATATTGTTTTGAAGTGTGAAATAAGTGATTAATATTTTTTTTTAAGTTTGTTTAGTGATTAGGACATTTCGATCTATTTTTTTTTTAAGTTATAGATTCATGGTGTTTTTTTTTTTTTTTAAATATTCATGTGGTGGCTGTGGGTTTCACGTTAATATTAGTTTTTTTTTTTCATCTATTCATGGTGGTTCAAGTTAGAGGTTTTGTTTATATCTTCATGGTGTTTCAAGTTATTATTAGTTTTTTATGGTTTTTTAACTATTCATGACTAATTTGCTCTCTGTTTTTTTTTCTATGTGTTTAGTTATAGCAAATCTTTTTTTTTCCTTTTTTTTACGGTCAAAGTATGTTTTTTTATGCAGTCTAAATGTATGATATTTGCAGAGTACAAATTTTTGTCTGTTTTTGCAGTAAAAAACATCTGTTACACACGTAACAGAAAATGTCTGTTTTGTCATGGTGTTGCAAGTTAAGTGTTTTTTATGACTAATTTGCTCTCTTGTAAGACCCGCAAAACCGGTGTCAAACAATTGGGTTAAAACTCTTAAATATGCAAAATCATGGGAAATTTTTTCTTTTGAAAGAGTATGTATACGCAGCGGAAAATCATTTAGAACAAAATTCTACAAAACACATGACAAATACTTATCCAATTGTAAATCAAATTTAATATTTATCATGTGTAAACAAAAGTTGTCTTTCACTAGAAATGCCTTCAATTGCCGGGTAGCTTCTCGCATCGCCAAGCAGTCATCCATCCATCTCTCTATTAACCTGAAATCAATCTAACGTGTATGCAAAAGTCAGCTACGCTGAGTGAGTTCAGGTTTTATAAATTTATATAAACAAGTATTTTGTCAAAATAAGAATTAACAAAATACCTCAACCTCAGAGTTAACAATAAGCGCAATCCGCTAATTTGTTTTTCCCCAAGCAAAACAAATAAAAATCAATGTCTAGGATAAGCATACTCTGCCTAATTACCTCAAGACTTCACTTACCAAATATATAATAAGCGCATCTCGCTTTTCAACACAAAGAACAATCCAGTCCATTTAAGCAAACTAAAGCTAGAGATTAAAGCAGGCATATCCCGTCTCTGTCATAGCTCAGTTTATAAGAATACATATAATATGTACTACGTCACATTCCTGACTCAAAACCAAGACTATAGATCAGGGTAGGCATATCCCACTTCTGTCATAGCACAGTTCGACATATCAGGTAGCTCTCAACATAGTCTATTAAATATAATAACAAGTATAACATAAACTAAGCAACAACCATGACACAAAACCAATACCTTAGATCAGAGCAGGCACATCCCACTTCTGTCATGGCCCAGTTTATAAGGCCAGGTAGTCGCCAAACATAGTTTATATATTTATAGAAGCTCACATAACGTAAACCTATATATACACATATATATAGGTACATTCATTTTTATATACGTATAAACATATACAACTATCCGAATATATATTTTATTCTAGTTACCTTCAAACATGTAGGTATAGAAACATAATAACCTACTTGCATTTTATGCCTAGAAAAATATATTTGAGTTAGTATGGATTTCGTTCGTACGTAAAAATATTTATAACTTCACATTAGGCGCATTCCGCCTACTTACGTTTCATGCCAAAATAATATATTTATTAACATGAATTTCATTTGTACACAAAAATATTTAGAACTTCATAGAAAATATTTTCGTTACTTCATAAAAGTCAGCATGCACGTTAGCCCAAAATATTTAGAAAAACAATAACTAAAAGAATGGGCACAAGAACTCACTGTTTGCCAAGCTTCAAATTCACGACTTAAGAACGCTCGAACCGTGTCCTCAAATGAAACCTCGTGCGTCCTCAATTTAGATCAAGTCGGGTCATTCAAACCCGCGAACCCGTACCAGGTTCCTATACGTGTCCACCTCCATCCTTAAAGCAAAAACCCCAAAAATTATCCACCATGCATCATACCCTCATCCATACACCAAAATAAATTCCAAGTCATCCAACCTTTGAATTTACCTACGTACACCAACATCATAACCATAAATCACCACCTTCCATGCAAAACACAAAATTCTAAACTCTTCTTCTCAAGTCACGCACCATGAACATGTTTCATGTGAAGCTCATAACCACCCCCATCCAATCATGAACACATACACACTACAATATGCACACAAACTCACACCCATCTTCAACATCATCGTACACCATCTCAAATAACAATACCCACATCTTCCAGGTCGATCTCCTGCAATAATCCTGTGAGATATCGCGCGAACAACCGGTTTTCATGCGAAACTTGGTGCAATCACCACCGCCACAGCTATCTTGTTCTGCGAATCACCGTTACAACACCCCCACCGTCACGCCATCCTCATGATTCCGTTGACCATCTCCGCCACCCTACACGCCAATGATAACCACCAAGCTCCACCGTCGCCATAGCCGTAGGCACCATTATCACCGGGTACCGTTCACCACCGTAATCACTTCCATCATCGAAGCCATCATCTAGGACACCATCCCTACCGCTCATCTCTTTTTGACCATGGCTTTGACCCGGACTGGACTGTCGCGAGAACCAACCCGATCCCGAAAGCCTACCTAAAGAGTGAATACATGGACGAGAGGTGTACCTAGTATGCATCACTTGATGTTTTGAGACAAACGGACACGATGCGAGTGACTACCATATATGACAGTAGCTCTAACATAAAACCATTCGTTGATCACGACTACGATTCAGCCAGCATGAGTTTGAAGGTAAGGAAATTTCATCAGTTAGGAACCAAAATGTAGACGTGAGAGGTATACGAGAATCAACGAAGATGGTTAGGCAAAGCTTATAATCGATGAGATGTCGACGACGGCTCATTTTTCATCCCTTTGCTCTTGGTTGCCACCATCTCTAAAGCACCTTAGGGTTTCTCTCTTTTGAATGAGTTTATAAACTCATAATTTACATAAGGCCCCCCAAGCTTTCATTTGGGGATGACTTGCTCCCAAAGTAAAAAGAAATATTTCAATAATGACAATCGGGTCCCTCCAGTATTTTTAGGCCATACTATATGTGAAACCCGCTTATCGGTTCATAAATAGCATCGGACACGCCAATAACCATTAACTAAACTATTTGAAAAGAACCATGCATTAGTTTTTGTCTAAAAAAAATATTGGCGAATTTTCAGGATGTTACAAGTCTACCCCCGTTAGAGAAGGATTCGTCCTCGAATCGTCTTGGATAGGGAATGACCAAACGTGGTGTTTTATGGATAACCTGCTAGGAATATATTAACTACAGGTATCGATTAATAGTCTTCTACTGCTATTGCAATCCACTTACTTCTACGCAAGACAGAACATTCATATGATCATTTTAGGCTACAACTTAGAACAGAAAAGTAACAATAGACCACCAGTAACGTTGATCAAGTGCGATCGGTTGTCTACGCTACAACAATGTTCTAAACGTTTTCCAACACGATCATACTAGGGTTCTACCTCACACGTGATGAAAATAAAAATTTCAAGAATATTATTCTTACATACTTCAAAGAATAAGGATATTAATATAATATCCAACATCAAGCATTTCATCATCAAAGGAGGGCATTCTATCCTACCTTGTATCACAATGCCATTAACATTCCTACCTATCGATAATTGCAGTCAAGAAACCGACAAGGAATACCTTAGCATACTTTAAAACATATAGGTATTGACTTCCCATTTAACACTTTGTATAATTAAGCATTCTACGGAAAATAGTCACACCTATCATATTGTGCATTTATACACTAAATGATAAACTTCAAGTACTACCTCAAAATGTAAAGGCATTAACCTCTCACATATCACCTCATGCCATTAAGCATTTAAATGAAAAATATATAGAGATACTTCAAAATTAAAGGAATACCTCTTGGCATGCGCAGCTACCCGTAGTGGCATTTCT